>OY757012.1:97454842-97629677 GCA_963580285.1 Lucinisca nassula
CACCACGTCAACCGACATGTAGCGTGTCAACAACTTCGTGTCTTCATCAAACCAACTTCAAAGCGATGCATTGAATTTGAAGTTGCAACGTCGATGAAACGTCAGAATGTTGCATTGGCGATAATACGGCGTTGCTTAATAAAATGTCATTTGCCCAGTGTTCGGACCCACCAAGACTCAGTGGATTGGAACATTAAATTCAAAACAAACGTAGAACACCCTTTCAGTGCATAAAAATGAAACACTTCCTTCGCAAGTGCAAGATTTTACAGTAAAATCTGGTAGATTTGTAAATTGGTTCAACCTGCCCCAGCCCTTAGATCTACATTAACCCATTTGGTACCGGAAACCCCAAAAGGGGTAAGTGACACACACTGCAGGCCCAGATCAGACGCGGCAGAACGCGGCGCCTGATCGGGGCCTACACTGTTTGCAAAAAGTTCGACAATTTCCAAATAAATTTTGAAGAAAAGACAACCTGACACCCCTAAATTTTGAAAATGACTCCTGCTATATATAAGGAGGAAGATTCTATTTGTTACAAAAAGGGTTATGGACTTCTTTGATACAGGGATCATTCAAACCGCTCTCTCATCTCAACGGTCACGTGACAATGAAGTGAGTTGGAATGGTTGTCGTCGGCATGACGTCGAGCCAACGTTGACTCGACGTCCATCTGTAAGTTCACTCATTGGTTGCTTTTTTCGACTGTCAGTATGTTTATTGTCTATCTAACAGTCCGTCCGTTCGTCTGTTAGTCAGTCATTCATTCAGTCAGTCAGTCGGTCTGTGTGTTGTCTGTCTGTCTACTGTCAGTTTGTCAGTCAAACTCTCTCTCTCTCTCTCTCTCTCTCTCTCTCTCTCTCTCTCTCTCTCTCTCTCTCTCTCTCTCTCTCTCTCTCTCTCTCTCTCTCTCTCTCATGCCAACGGTCATGTGACAATGAAGTGAATTGGAGTGGGTGTAGACGGCATGACGTTGAACCAACATTGACTCAACGCCCCTCCGTCAGTCCACTCACAAGTTTATTTCGACTGTCAGTATGGACATTTAAATTGCACATGTAGACAGATCGTTGGACATATTTTTAAAGAAAGAAAGGAAAGAAAGAAGAAAGATAGATAGATAGATAGATAGATAGATAGATAGATAGATAGATAGATAGATAGATAGATAGATAGATAGATAGATAGATAGATAGATAGATAGATAGATAGATAGATAGATAGATAGATAGATAGATAGATAGATAGATAGATAGATAGATTTGTTTGTTTGTTTGATTTGAGGTTTAACGTCCCCGATAGATAGATAGATAGATAGATAGATAGATAGATAGATAGATAGATAGATAGATAGATAGATAGATAGATAGATAGATAGATAGATAGATAGACAGACTTGGATAGCGAATAAAACGAAAGTTACGTAAAACTTATTTTGTAAGTAAGCTTTCGTAAATAACGTTATCTCAAGCCATTGGCATGGGTCATTCACGTAGATTTTCGTCAATTAAAAACGAATTTAGGATAAATGAATTTCAGTAATAAAAGCGAAATATCATTCTTTCCTTCTCGAAGCATTATTTCAATGAAAACGGGTATATTTTCTCTCAAAATGTCTGAATATTGTTACCATTTTAAGTTCCGCCAATACATTTGAATAGCGATGGCCGTTTCAATTGACGGCCAGTACTTTGCGCATGCGCAAGAATGACGTCATAAACGGAATTCCTAAAACCTCCTATATAAAGTGCGCGACCGCGTGTGTGTGTTATTTCCTTTCATGTTTTTTTATTATCTTCACTTGTCACTATTTCACCCAATTAGGGTCTACACTATTTCCATATGCATGTACATCCACACCAGCGTTGGATGATGATGAGTGTCATTATTATTATTGTTTGTTTGTTTCTTTGATTTGAGGTTTAACGTCCCCGTCAACACTGTAAAGGTCATTTTGGAGACGTTGCTTCCAATTTTGTGGGACTTTTACCCGACATTGAGATGAACTGACAGCTCAAGCCCTGTCGCCCAATGAAACAAATAGGGTTTATTAGCATGAACGGTCCGCCTCGCACCGCGGTTCCTGGATAGGCTTAGCTCCTCTAAGCGGTTTACCAGTACTAGTGTGCGGGCCAGATTCAGCTCTGCGAGGAAGCATCATGCAGCCCATATATTTCTTCAAGCCCCTATGGGCGGGGACGGATTATTATTATTGTTAATAATAATAATAATAATAATATTATTATTATTATTATTATTATTATTATTATTATTATTATTATTACTGAATCCGACAGAAAACTAAATTGGGAATGCCATACGTTATATATAGCGTATGTCCAGCGTTATATTTTCCAAAAAGTTGATTGAGGGCAAAAATCGAAAATAGTTTAACAGCTTGGAGTAGGATAGTCTTTGAAACCGGATTACGTAAGATGTGCATTGTTGTTTGTTTGATTTGAGGTTTAACGTCCCCGTCAACACTGTAAAGGTCATTTTGGAGACGTTGCTTCCAATTTTGTGGGACTTTTACCCGACATTAAGATGAAATGACATCTCAAGCCCTGTCGCCCAATGAAACCAATAGGGTTTATTAGCATGGACGGTCCGCCTCGCACTGCGGTTCCTGACAGGCTTAGGTCCTCTAAGCGATTTACCAGTACTAGTATGCGGGTTGGATTCAGCTCTGCGTGGAAGCATCATGCAGCCCATCTATTTCTTCAAGCATAGAGCGAATTGACATTTACACAGAATGAAGAGTCGAACTACGTACTTTGCCGCGTCACAGTATAACGAGCCAACGTCGTTACTTTGATTCTTTCTTCTATTTCGAAAAACTGAGCGTTTACTTTTTCTGTGGTATTAATTTATTTATTCCTAATTTGGATACACTTACCAAACACACTCGTGGGACGAAATTGTTTCTTTCATATAATCTTGTCCCTAAGTAAAAATGTTTCATGCTCAACTATGCTGAGCATGAAATCGATAATACTCGCAAATATTACAGTAATGGGATCAAACATATAATGTCTGTGCTCGTTACAACCATTCAATGGAGGCGGATCTAACGAGTACCCACAATCCACGCTTTTGAGGAGAAATATTATAGCAAGGTATATAACTGTTAACCCAGAAACTTGTATATATAAAGAGTTTTGTTATTTCCATAAAACGCACTTGTTACTTTATCACCCGGCAGTTGCATCAGAAGCAAATAAAATCATTTGTCTTCATCTTTCATTACGATCAAACATCTGTGTGACATAGGTCATTTTTAGCATGTTTACTGATGAACATCTGTGATACTATTCTTATGCATATTTAAAAGATAGACTGATGGTGCTCGTTCGAACCGGTTCATTGAGGCGGTGCTAATGAGTACCCACGACCGATGTCTTTGACCAGAAATAAGAAAAATAAATCAATCGATCAATATTCTAACGATGCTGATGGTGCTCGTCCGAACTGGTTCATTGAGGCGGTGCCAATGTGCACCCACGACCGACGTCTTTGATTTGTTTGTTTGATTTGAGGTTTAACGTCCCCATCAATACTGTAAATGTCATTTTGAAGACTTTGCTTCCAATTTTGTGGGACTTTTACCCGACATTGAGATGAAATGACATATCAAGCCCTGCCGCTCAATGAAACCAATAGGGTTTATAAGCATGGATGGTCCGACACTCACACCGCTTTGCCTGGGCAGGCTTAGATCCTCTAAGCAGTTTACCAGTACTCGTGTGTGGGTCGGATTCAGCTCCTCGTGGAAGCATCATGCAGCCCATGTATTTCTTCAAGCCCCGATGGGCGGGGCCGTACCGTCGTCTTTGAACAGAAATAAGAAAGATAATCAATCAATCAATCAATCAACCAATCAATCAATCAATCAAATTTTATTCGCTTAAGCTTATGCAGCTCATCATGATTAAACATATATAGACAGACAAATAAGTGAAGAATAGCATAAAAGTGAATTACTGGATGGGGCATTGTCTTACACAATACAAGTTCTCAGGCTACATGTAGGCGACATACCTGTTAGAAGCTACCAAATCCCAGCAAGTTAACGTCCCATGAGCGTCAAAACAAGATGTTGCATCGACGCCCATGCGACGCCGACTAGACGTCGTTTATTTGTTTGTTTGATTTGGGGTTTTTCGTCCCCGGTCATTTTGGAGACGTTGTTCGATATTGTGGGACTTATACCCGACATTGAGACATGACATCTCAAGCCCTGCCGCCTTATAAATCCCATATGGTTTATATGCATGGACGGTCCAACTCGCACCACTTTTCCTGGGCACGCTTAGTTCTCACATGCGGTTGGTTTCAGCTCTGCGTGGAAGCATTATGCAGCCATCTATTTCTTCAAACCCCAATGTGCGGACTAGACGTCGTATGGACGCTAGGTCACCTACGATACAGGTATGTGACTTCTGTGGTTGCTAAGATTTTCGAAAAGGTCTGCCGGCATGTCAGCAGACAATAATAATAATAATAATAATAATAATAATTGATTCCCCTGTCAACCCCAGTTTTTTCTTGATAAAGTGGGGTCTAGTGGGGATCTTCATTTCACGGACTTGTTAACCTGATGGTTATGTTTCTTTCCTTTTTATCTTCTCATGTATGTCATGAGCATGGCCATAAGGGATATTTTAGTCTGTTATATTACTTCATGCAACAAACACTCACGTAAACCTTCCTTAAGCGCAAAATTTGGGTTTGCAGTCATGAATATCCGCCACCGTTTTTTAAACACACACACACGCACGCACGCACGCACACACGCACGCGCGCGCGCGCGAACACACACACGCACACAGGTTAACAGCCGCGATTTGGATAAATCGCCAATGTCAGATTATTTTCTTAAGATCATCATGAAAAGTGCATATATAATGTTGACCCCCTTGAACCCCATTTTCATAAAGTACAACTGGGGTTAACGGTTTCCTATTTCTGCTCGAAGCGGTTCTAACGAGGACCAGCAATCTATGTTTAGGTTCACGTTCGGTGAAGATCAGCAATCCATGTTTAGAGCAGAAAAACGCAAAATATCGGATATTTTGTCAGAAAATTTTCAATTTTTGGTGACAAAACTTTCAAAATATTTGAATAGGCGTGTTTTCGTAAAGTACCTTTGAAGATGAAATCTCCAAAATAGTTATTCTTAGTTTCGAGTGAAAACTTATCATTTTTATGCTCGGAACATAGATTCAACAAAGCTCGTTATAACCGCCGTGTACTTTTTTTTTCAAAAAAGTTGGGTTGCAGGGGTATTAATTAACAAATACTGATTAACGTGTTCTATTTCATAATTCGCTTTAGGAAAATAGAGGCACGAGACAAGCTGCATTCTTCCATAATATTCAGACGAAAAAAAAAAAAATAATAAAAAAATAATTATCATTCGCGCTTATATCTGCATCAAACCATTATGATTACGCTCCCGTGCGCTAAATGTCTCTAAAACTAACGTTTCTCAGATGAAAATGTTTCTTTTTTTTTTAATTCTGCCATATTTATAGATTTATGACTGCTCATTAGAACCACCTTGGTAATACGGTTTTAACGAGTATCCGCAATCTATGTTTTAGTACAAAAAAATAATAAAAAAATAATGAATTCCCCGTAAATCCTATTTTCTCAAAACAAAAATGCTCATTAGAACCGCCCTGTCCAGACAGTTTGAAGGAGTACCCGTAATCTATGTTTGTAGCACAAATAAGGAAAAAAGGAATACCTCGTAAACCCAATGTGCTCTATATACTGTGGGGATTAGAGGGGCCTTCTATTCACGGACTTGTTATCTTGATGCATGAGCTGTAGGGTGCTTGTTAAAACCGCTTCAACAAATCGGTTCAAACAAAAACCCACATTCAATGCTCTTGAGATAATGTGGGATCTAGTTGGACATGTTGGAGTGTTTATTTAACGGACTTTTTGTTGAGTTGATGATGAATAATTTAGAAATTCTGAATTAACATATAACAAACATCGACTAATGTATAACAGTTTCCGGAAAGCAAATATTACACACGCGTGTAAACACATTACCTGGCGTTGCATGGCAACGTAAGTGAAGTGTGGTCAGTGACAAATCTCGCCAATACTATTCATATGACCCTAATGTCTTGGGAAATACGGTCATCTGTAATTGCCAGAATATACAGGGATTCTAATAATTTTGGCCTCAGTGTGGCACAAATATTTCCTTAACATTTAAGCAAACAAAGAACATTTCTCAGCTTATGCATTTTCTTAACCCGTATTTGACAAAGATGGAATCTCCCACCTAGAAAGTTTGGATTGGTCCATTTCCAATTATTGGGCTGCCAGGTTTGTTTAATTAGCGACACATTTTGCAACAATGTTTGTACTTTCAGCAAACAGTGTAGAACCAAGTCAGACGTCGCGTTTTGTGGCGTCTGATCTGGGTCTGCACTATTTGCCAATGTCCCACAAAAGAGCCGCTAGGCATATATGGGTTAAATCTTCGATACACTTATTTGTTTGTTTTTCTTTCTTTCTGTTTTTTTTTTTTTTTGTTCTTTTGTTTTTTTGAAAAAAAAAATCCATAAAGATTTTTAGGATGAACGTATTGTCTGAAAATTTATCATGCATTAAGCTGAGGTATTATCCATGTCATTCTCGATTGTTCTTAATATATGTATAGTTTAGTTAAGATTGTTCTTTGTACTCCGTATTTAAAGTCAATGATCATGTCATTTCTTAAGCAATGGCATACATGTACTTACAGAATATTCATTTGTTTCTCAAATATAACTTTAATTTTAAATGACGCAATTGTAGTGAATATATATGTTAAGCTGTTGAAGATAATCGTACATGCACATGTATTTAAGTCAACTAAAGCGATTGCGCATGCGCGCTAAATGCATAAATTCGATTGGCTCAGTCATAAAACGGTTTCAAACGGTCATATTATTGGCCAAAACGGGAAAGCGTTTTCAATAGCGTTTTGATCTTTCCAGAGCGCATGCGCAAATTTACCGTTTGTCTGAAACGATTCGCCTTGACTTTTGATTGGTCAAAACGATATGAAACGCTCGAACCGTTGTCGAAACGCAAACGTTTTGCAACTGTTTCAAAACGGACCCTAAACGCAAAAACGGGTAAGTCGAACGTTATCGCCACTGTAACAAGCCTGATAAAAGTCCCTCAAAATCGGAAGCGTAGTCTCCAAAATGATCGATATAGTGTCGGCGGGGACGTTAATTCTCAACACAAACAAATCATAGCAATTACAGTTATTGTCGGGAAAGTAGGAAAGTAGATCTTTTTATCAGTTACCCCCTATATTAATTGCATTGTAACATCTTGACCTGATAAATATATGCTATCTCAGGACTAGGGCTGGCTAATCGCACCTGAAAATATAATCGATTACCAGTCATGCCATTGCGATCGATAATCGATTAGTAATCGCTAAGGTTTTTTTGTCATAATTTTACCTGTCTGGCTTTCTGTCTGAGCATGACTCTTACCATATGTTGCCCATTAACATATGTATATTTGAACAGACAGGCCTGAGCAAACAGTGAAGACCCAGATGAGACGCCGCAGAATGCGGCGTCTCATCAGGGTCTGCACTGTTTGCCACTCATCCCTCTATTTTTAGGCATAACTTTGGGTAGTAAATTGTACCTATGAATTAATCGATTAAAAGCAAATCAGAAATGATAATCATTTTTTGCGGAATTTATCGATTGATTAATCGATTATACGATTAATCGAGTCAGCCTTACTCAGGACAAGTGAGCTTTATCAGGCCAACGTGACATTGCACTCCTATGAACTGGACAGCTGGAAAAAATTGCCAAACTTTGAGTGTACAAGGGAATTAACTGATAAATACAATACCGGATTCGTGTCATTTGATATCAAGTTTATCAGGCCCGGCTTCGAAGCCTTGCCTGGTAAACTTGATATCAAAAGACACGATCCTGGTATTCTCTATTTATGAGGTGTCGTTTTACTGTTTATTGTGATATCACTACTTCGAATGCAGTGGATGACGATGACATTTTAGTGCCGTGTCATGCTCTCCATCATAACAGAACAGCGTCATGAAGCAGAAGTAGGTTTCGCTATCACATCGCACCTTGATATAAAGGCATAAGGCAAAAATGGCCGCATGTTCCTTATCTGGTTAGAGGAATGCAACTATTGTAGATGCTCATGACCCACAGTGAAAAACCTGAATGAGTTCAAAGACAAGTTTTACGATGATCTGGATTCTGTGATTTCTGCTACACTCCGTACACACAAACGCATCCTCCTGTGAGAATCCAATGCTAGAGCTGGCACAGAGCAACAAACCTAGGTAGGAGTGATTGGGACTGAAGGAGTAGAAAAGTGCAATTGCAATGGCCTCATCCTTCTGAAGAAGTATGCAGAGCATGAACTGCTGACCACGTACGCAGTAGTCTGTCTGCCAACTCCCAACAAGATATCGTGGATGCATCCGCACGCCAAACAAAAGCATCTCACTGATTATGTCATAGTACGAAGGAAGGGCGGACACGACAAGGCAAGAACGTGTCCAAGAGACTGGATGTCATAACCTTAAACAAGATACCAAGAGGCAAGCTTCTGTCGCCGATTCGAAGCAATTGAACTCAGTTAAGACCATCAAGATGAAAACTTGAAGTCTTCAGAGACACTCTTCATTCTTCAGCAATTGATTCCGTAGGACCAGTATCTAGTAAACACCAAGACTGGTTTGACGAGAACGACAAAGAAATCCAGGGACCCCTTGAAGAGAAACACTAAGACACAAGACATACCTCAGTGATACAACTAGGTATCTGATAAGGCTGCCTATTCAAATAGATGCAAGACAGTCCAGACTAGGCTCGGAGGTATGCAAGATTCCTAGTTGGTGAAATCAAGTCCTTTGCAAATAGAAAGAATATGAAGAAATTCTTTGATGCACTAAAGGCGGTTTGTGGTCCCCAGAGCTCAAGAACCAGACATCTTCTCTGTGCAGATGGAACTAGTCTTCTGACAGACAAGAGGCTATCTGAACCCCCCCCCCCCAAAAAAACAAAAAAAACAAAAAAAAAAAAAAAAAAAACAAAAAAAAAAAAAAAACGGATGAATACTTTGATAGTGTTTTAATGGGCCGTCATCTATCTATGATGCCACCATTAACATAGTACCACAGGTGGAATGAACTAGCAAGCTGCTGCTTGACAAGTTCCCAGCCGTCTTTGTAACCATCACGAAAACACGCCTATATAATTTTGACCCTGTCGAACCCCACTTTTATATAGTAAAACTGGGGTACACCTTATTTTCTTATTTCTGCTCTAAAATATAGATTTTGGGTACTCGTTTAGCACTCGTGTAGCACGAGGCGGTGCTAGCGAGTACCCACTAATCTATATTTTTGAGCAGAAATAAGAAAAATATCATCTTAAAATTTTCATTTTTTTTCGGCGATAAAGGTTACAATGTATGTGTATAGGCGTGTTTTCGTAATGAGTGAAAGCAACGAAACTTTGCTGTTAACTGACAAGGCTCCAGGTGCAGAGGCAGTACTCGCTAGGAAGTTATCCAGTTGCAAAGAAAAAGCAGGAGTCCTTTCACATTATGTGGAAAAAAGAAGCCGTCTCTAAAAAAATTCAAAGATGCGTCAATTATCCATCAATCCAAACAGAAAGGAAATCCTCAGGTCTGAGACAACCATAGTGACAGCTCTTTATTGTCGTTTGTCTGCCTAACACCTTGAACAGTCAGGACTTCTATCAGCAAGCCAGTGTCGATTCAGAGAGGACATAGGAAAATTGGTATGGTCTTCACACTGAGGCAGCTTCAAGGGAAAAGCCAGGGAACGTACATGACCTTTGCTGACCTTACCACAGCATTTGCTATAGTCAGTAGTGAGGATCTTTGGAAAACTATGATGAGATTTGCCTGTCCAACCAAGTTCATAGCAATGCTGAGGCAGTACCACGATAATACACATGTACACTTGCACGGGTCCAAAACGATGGGTGAGTTTTCTGATCCATTCCCTGTGAGAAATGAAGTCAAGCAAAGTAGAAGTAAAACAAAGATCAGGAATCGATACAATTAACTTACTCCACCCATCAAAGACACCAAAATGAAAGAAACACAAACATTAAGCGACCAGACCATAATGGAAACCTAAACAAAAGAAGGCCATAAGGACAGTTACTTTCCCACAAAATGGCCATATGACCATCCAAAATAAAAAGACACAAGTGATACACACAGTAAGTAACAAACAACACCATAAATAAACCGCCACAGAAGAACCGCCTTGGAACGGTCAGTGGAATGATTTCCACTGGGGGGCTTAAATCGATTTTACGTGGCCACAATCCTCGCCCTTACTTCCGTCGCGATTTAGACAAATAATTTGTTCAGTCCGCATGAAGGCCTCCTAACTCATCAGTGCAACATCTCCGTGAACACAAAAATCAAAGAACCACAGAGGTGAGACAACGGTGAGGACTCGACAGCAAGAAACCACTGAAATGCTGGAGCAAAAGAAAACCAACAGTTAGACTCCGATGGGCCCGACCAGAGACAGAGCATCAGGCACCAACCATCATTACCTTGAAATACATCTCTCTAATTCTTAATAAGCCTTTACGTTGGAGCCGTCATAGAATCTGAGGCTACATCATAGTGTAGATTATATTTTCTTGTCCTTTGGGATCATTGATTCCATTGTGGAATTTTGAAAATATACGAGGGTCACTGATGAGGCCTACTTGGCCGAAACTAGCTAGTCTGGCCCAGAAAACATGCACACTCCATATTTTTCAGTTCTGTGGTGTATTCCTTGCTTCCAAAGGATAACCCTTTGATAGAACATATTTAACTTCACTACAGCTGGTGTGTGGGAATGTGTGGCGGCGGTAAAACGTCTCCCTGCCCTACATCATAGTGTAGATTATATTTTCTTGTCCTTTGGGATCATTGATTCCATTGTGGAATTTTGAAAATATACGAGGGTCACTGATGAGGCCTACTTGGCCGAAACTAGCTAGTCTGGCCCAGAAAACATGCACACTCCATATTTTTCAGTTCTGTGGTGTATTCCTTGCTTCAAAAGGATAACCCTTTGATAGAACATATTTAACTTCACTACAGCTGGTGTGTGGGAATGTGTGGCGGCGGTAAAACGTCTCCCTGCCCTACATCATAGTGTAGATTATATTTTCTTGTCCTTTGGGATCATTGATTCCATTGTGGAATTTTGAAAATATACGAGGGTCACTGATGAGGCCTACTTGGCCGAAACTAGCTAGTCTGGCCCAGAAAACATGCACACTCCATATTTTTCAGTTCTGTGGTGTATTCCTTGCTTCCAAAGGATAACCCTTTGATAGAACATATTTGACCCACCGGCGTGCAATTAAAGAGGGAAGCAAAGTTGCCAACCTTAATTGGGTTAACTACCATGCATGCAGTCTGTCGGATAACATCCATGTTTATCCAATGTTTTTATATCGAAGAATGATTATACGAAATTGGGTGCTGAAGTCATTGCGGTTTTATATTTTTCTGAAATTATATACTAAGTCACCATAAAATTCGGGTTCCGATAGACCTTGTTGCCGAAGAGATTTAAGTCCAATATTGAATTTTGAAATTAAATCAGAATGGCGTCTATAAAATTTTGAAAAGGCTTTGCGTAGTTTATGGTACCGATAACCCTGATTAAGGAGTTTAGCCGTTAATAATTTATTACGAGTGTTGAAGTCAGTTACATGACTACACACTCTAGCAAATCGAATTAATTGCGAAATATAAACGCCATAGGATGGCGCACGAGGAACATCACCATCCAAAAAAGGAAAATTTACAATCTCAAAATCAAAGTCATCGCGTTTATCATAAATTTTACACGAAACAAATCCATCTACAACAGATAGATGTAAATCCAAAAACGCGGCCTCGGTATCAGAAGAATTTGCTTTATTTAACTGAAGTTCTGGGGGGTAAATGTGACTGATAAAACCATCGAAATAGGTATTATCAATATTTAATAAATCATCTAAATATCTAGAAGTAGAGCTAAACGCTTCAATAATTTCAGATTGGTTATCAATGGAAAGCGACAACATGGCTGTGCACATGCTCCAACACTGCTCAGCACGATCTTCTCTGCAATGCTCAGATATGCTTTCAAGGATAGTGACAATGATACACATATTATGTATGGCTTTTCAGACAAAGAATGTTGCAATTCAAACTCAAGGTACAGACAGATGTGCTAGACAACTTGTTCTTTGCTGACGACATGGCAACGGGTGCGCCAACAGAAATGAAGATGCAAATAAGGCGCAGACCAAGTGTTTAGATTCTGTGAGACTGTGAATGCTATGTCCAGCATCAAAAAGACTGAGGTAGTTCATCAACCAAAACTTTGAACGCTTTACATAGAGCATATCATCACAGTGAAAGGTCAACGATTGCCAGCGGTAGGCAAGTTCATCTACCTTGTAAGCACTGTCAAGAGTCGTGCACATTGATGATGGAGTCAATGTCAGGATTACCAAAGCTAGTGCATCATTTGACTGACTATGCGGTGGTGTTTAAGATCGTGTGAAGTTAGAAAACTTTTAAAGAATACGTGGCAAGATAGGATTCCAGGCAAAGAAGTCGTGAAAAAGGTAGGGACTCTTCTGGCCAGGTCATGTTACCGGGATGCATGAGGAACGTTTGCCAAAGAAATTCCTCTTGAGGACTACATGTAGAAATTGGCATACGCTCCCATGGTGGTCAGAGAAAGCGTCGAAGCCTCTCGCAAGGACTTCAACTCATTAACATACCAACAAAGTCGCAGAAACAAACTAAACAAGACCTAGCAAAGTGGCGAGGCCTCATCAGAAGGGGTGCTAGTGAATATGAGGCAAAAAGAATCAGCGAAGCCGTGCAGAAACGGGCACATCACAACGCCAGAGCTACGGCACCACCAATAGAGCTGTCTGTTACTCTACCTGGAACAGACAGTTGGTGCTAGAATTTGTCTCATCAGTCATCTTAGAACAAACAAACAGTAGCATTTCTTGCATGTGATTAAGAATGCCAGTAAGTAGTAGTAGTAGTAGTAGTAGTAGTAGTAGTAGTAGTAGTAGTAGTAGTAGAAGTGGTAAGTTTTTTGTTTGATTTGAGGTTTAACGTCCCCGTCAACACTGTAAAGGTCATTTTGGAGGCGTTGCTTCCAATTTTGTGGGACTTTTACCCGACATTGAGATGAAATAACATCTCAAGCCCTGTCGCCCAATGAAACCAATAGGGTTTATTAGCATGGACGGTCCGCCTCGCACCGCGGTTCCTGGACACGCTTAGATCCTCTAAGCGGTTTACCAGTACTAGTGTGCGGGCCGGATTCAGCTCTGCGTGGAAGCATCGTGCAGCCAGAAGTAGTAGTAGTAGTAGTAGTAGTAGTAGTACTGTTGTAAGAATGTCGGGATTTCTGCTGAGCTGGTTCTACATTATTTGAACAGACATTTTTTCCTTATTGTTGATGGGGATGGTTTCGTTCGGCGAATGTATCGTTTATCTTACGTCACAAGGGTGTGCTTACAGTTGTGCAATGCCTACTATCCTTCAGCAGGTAAGGATAGAGGGATAATTTTTATATTTCTTGCGTTTCTTCCTTTTCATTCCTTTTCTCAATCTTCCCTGTCTCCCTCATTTTTTTCCTGTCTCTTCTATTTCCTTTCCTACATTCTTTGGGGACGACATAAATTGACATACAATTGTTGGTATGTCGTTAAATCCGAAAAACAATCAATCAGTCAACACTGGCTGTTGATAGTGCATGTAAATTCCTATATTAAGACCACCTTTGAGACTGTTCAAAAGTGGTCATAAAGACCACTTTTGAACAGTCCCAAAGGTGGTCTCTGACCAGAGGACACTGTATGCAGAAAACATAAAGAAAGAATAACTACAACCTACTAAATAAGCCCTTTAAAGCAGAATTTTATTAGTCTTAAATTTAGGTGGTCTTGATAGCGGAATTTCACATATATAACAGTGCATGTATTGCTAAATTAATTAAATATTCAATTTTCACGACCAGTGAAAACACGGATCTTAGCAGCTTGCAAAATACCCTGCAATTCTTATCTTACATTCAGTGTCACTTATGAGGCCTAATCGGCCGAAAGTAGCAAGTCGGGACCAGAAATACTTGTGCCGAGGACCCACGTTATAACGACAGCGTTTGTTCCCTGTTGTAGTGCCGTTATAATGAATTTGCCGTTATAAAGACTCCTAGTTAGGATAATGATACGAGGACTGTTCAAATACGAATGCAACTAAGCACATAAAAATGAATCCGTGATAGATTACGATGAAAAATTTATTTTGTCCCCTCAAAGTTTTCCCCTTTAACATATATACAATCTTTCAGTCTTCTGATCCAATCATTGAATGCATTTTGGTAGTCTTTTCGAGGTATACTATGAAGGCACTGGAATATTGCAGAACCGAGGTGTTTGCGCTGTACACATTTTCGACCAGAAAGGTATTTTTCAGCCGCGGGAACAAAAAAAAAGTCACACGGGGCAAGGTCAGGGGAATACGGGGGGTGAGGGAGTTCAACAACCTTTTCCTGCTTCAGATAGTCTTGCACAATGAACGCCTTGTGCGATGACGCATTGTCATGTAACAGTCTGACATTGGCCAAACCAGTTGCGGGTCTTCGTTCTTTGAAATATTTCTTCAATTTTCGAAGAACTTTATTCTTGTTAAACTTCGCATTTACAGATGTGCCTTTAGGCACAGCAACCTGAATAGCAGGGTCCTGATTTGAAAAGAATATTGCATACATTACCTTCTTGACGCTCATGGTCCGCTTTGCAATGCATGGTCTTTTGCAATACTTTGTTGCCCATATTTTGTTCTGAATCTTTCGTTTTGGCTCAAAAAAAGTGAACCCATGTCTCGTCACCTGTGACGACATTAGCGAAAGACCGTGCATTGTAATTTGGAAACTTTTTTAGCAACTTCTTGGCGCACTGAACGCGTGTCTTTTTCTGCTCATCTGTCAACAGATGGGGAATCCATCTAGCACATGTCTTTCTCATTTTCAAATCCCGTTTCAGAATTGTATGAGCTGCTCCTAATGAGATGCCAACCATACTAACTTTTTGCCTAGTGGTGTATTGTGCATCGGTAGCAATTATTTCTTTCACTCTAGCAACCATCTTGGCAGATGTCGCTCTTTCCGGCCGACGATCATGTGGTGCATCTTCTGTTGAGCCTAGCCCACAGCCGAATTTCTTACATCAACGAAAAACTGTCGGAAAAGACATTTCATTATGCCCATAAACCGAACATATTTCATCAAAAATGTCTTTGCACCGAATACAACGATTCTTAATATAGGACCGTATTTCAACGGCGTACTCTGACCTTCTTCCAACCTTGTTTTGTATTAGTATACAAGAGTAGACAGTATTTATCGAACGATATACATGGCTAAAATGCACGGATTTTGACAGGTTTGGTTTCAATGTATAGGTAAAATGTTTTTCTACGCTGTGATATTTATTTCCAGCTGATTTTCGCATTAGTGCATGAGAAAACGTTCTACGTGCATTCATATTTGAACAGTCCTCGTAGGTTAGAAAAGGTCTTTTCCAAAAGATTACGCCAAGAAACTATTGTTATAGACATTTGTTAGAATCGCCTCGATGAGGCGATTCTAACAAATATGTATAACATTTGTTTCTTGGAGCATTACATTACAAGAATCTTTCATGACTATGGATTCGATTTGGGCATTTCTAATCCGAGGGAAGCCCACGCCGCTCGGAATCGAGGCTAAACATTGAGCTATGAATTCATTCCATCAAAATTGTCGTTATAACGAGTTTTGCCGTTATAACGAATGTCGTTATAACGCGGGTCCTCTGTACACTCTAAACTTTTCTCTTCTTCAGTGTATTCTATGCTTTCAAAGGATAAATTTTTAATACCACATATTTCTGCTGTATCAGCTAATTCATAAATCCGGAGAACCCAAATAATGATGAATCGAAATGAGAAATGATTTTAAACATGTTCCTTAAACTTCCTTAAACTGTCTTTGAAATGAGGGAAGGAAAATATGTTACTGCTCTTTTATTATGCATGTATCTCAAGTTGCAATACGTACATGCGTAATTTGTGTTATGAGAGCTACGCATTTGATAGTCGTGACGCAAAATGAACAGTACATTTGCCCTGATCAGGATACCATGTTTGTTTTCACAAGCTCGTCATCGATCATAGAACTTCACAAATGAGCCGGGGCACAGCATTTCCTTCAATTTATATGTGCGCAAAGCGAAGAATCAGATCAGCCTGCGCATCCATATAGTCTGCCAGAGACTTCTCTTGCTGCATGAAGGAGCATTGGGTCCATAGCTATCATTAGAGCGCACAACGAAGACTCTGATCAGACTGCGCGGATGCGCAGGCTGATCTGAGTCTTCGCTGTGCGCACATGTAAATTATAGGAAATGCTGTGCCCCGGCTCAAATATTAGTGCACATTTAAACAACAGGATTAACGGATTAACACCTTAATCTTGGTTACTCTAATAATAATGATACCAACAATGTTTGACCATAACAGGTTACTCATTTAGGAATGGTTAAGTGAATATATGTAACATGTATTTTTCAAGTTTAGATATATGCAATTGCTTCTGGTGTGATAAGGATAGCTTGTGTCCATCTTGAAATGTGATTCCAAAAAGCGGAATGTTTGATTGAAACTTATTTTGTTTTGGAGTTTTAAGGCCCAGTCAGCACTATGGATGTCATATATAGCCTGTCAGCTTACCTAAACACATGACCTGGACGGCTTATTGTTTGATTTGAGATTTAACGTCCCCGTCAACACTGTAAAGGTCATTTTGGAGACGTTGCTTCCAATTTTATGGGACTTTTACCCGACATTGAGATGAAATGACATCTCAAGCCCTGTCGCCCAATGAAACCAATAGGGTTTATTTGCATGGACGGTCCGCCTCGCACCGCGGTTCCTGGACAGGCTTAGATCCTCTAAGCGGTTTACCAGTACTAGTTTGCGGGCCGGATTCAGCTCTGCGTGGAAGCATCATGCAGCCCATATATTTCTTCAAGCCCCTATGGGCGGGGGCCTTCGACAGGCTTATACATATACAGTGCATATTCTTGTAAGCAAGATATCTTGAAAACTGTCTAAGATATTGCATTGAAACTTAGGCTGATATCAATAATGAGTAAATGACCTGGTTTACTTTTAGAAAATTCTCACTTCTTTCACGAGTTAAGGTCCTTTGATCAATTCCCCTTTTTATCTCGTAAGCAAGATATCGGCTGATAAGGAATGCTGAGTAGATGACTTGATTTTGGAAAAAGTCTGAAATGTTTTCTTCAGTTATGACCTTAAAAAAAATATCGGCATTTAGGGGTAAGCATAACGTTGGGAGCATAGTATTTCATAAACACAATTTCTAGTTTCCTAATTCATTTTTATGAGGGCGAAATTCGATTTTGCAACATAAATCAATGTTGATTATACTGTATGTCTCCGATGCCTGAAAAATATTTAACCATACATTGCTTTTAATTATACCCCAACTTTATAATAGTGAGGGTATACTGGTTAACATCCGTTCTTCCGTCCGTTTGTCCCTACTTAGACCATCATCTTTCGTTAACTGTAGAAGCTAGAACCATCAAACGTGGTATACTAAGCAGCCATGATGACTTGTAGTGTGTAAGAGACATTGGGCTTGTTGATTTATTTGTTCATCTTTTCTTTCATTCTTCCTTCTCTCCATGTCTAGGTCAGTGTGAAAAAAGTCGTCAATCACGAAAACACGTCTATATAATTTTGACCCCATTGAACCCCACTTTTATATAGAAAAACTGGACTTTACAGGGGTAAACTTATTTTTCTTATTTCTGCTCTAAAATAAAGATTCTTTTTTTTTTGGTACTCGTTAGAACCGCCTCATCGAGGCGGTTCTAACGAGTACCACAATCTATATCTTGAGCAGAAGTAAGAAAAATATCGCAGTTTTTCATCTGAAAATTTTCATTTTTTTTTTTGTGATAAAATTTCTAATATATATGAATAGGCGTGTTTTCGTAATGAAAGATTTATCAGGAACTGCAAGAGCTGTTAGCCTCAAGATCGGTTTACTACAATGATGATTATTTGCATCGTGTAAGAGATGCAGCTGGTGTTGTGCCGTGTGGCGGCCGTAAAACGTCTCCCCGTACATCAACCATAGTGTAGTTTATATTTTACTTTTGGTCCTTTGAGATCAGCGAGAATATTCTGAGAAATCAGAAATAAATTATTGGTTTAGACTCATATTCTAGACAGGCTTTTAATTATTTGGACCCCATTTTGGTTTGTGTCGGTCTTTGAGTCGGCTGCCTGTTCGAAATTCGCAAAATTGCAGTATGTTTCCTCTGGCTTTCTTTGCCGGATCATAACAGGGTCACTGATGAGGCTTTATTAGCCGAAACTACGTAGTATGACCCATTTTCTTTCTTATGAATGTTTTCATTGCTCTTAAAGGAACTCATTTTTGATTTTTATTTCTCAGCTTAATTGTTCATAAGTTCTTTCATTCTGCTTCTGTTTCTCCATAAAAGCTAATGATATTTTTTTTTCGTCAAAGGTTTCCTTGGAATTATAAAGGCTAAAACCATTAATCTTAGCATTACGATAACACATCCGTGCAACACAGTGCTTTTTCACATCCTCAAAATGGCTACTTTTCTGATGAAAATCGGCGATATTTTTCTTATTTATACAGCAAACAGACGTTGTGGATACTCGTTAGAACCGCCTCAATGAGGCGGTTCTAACGAGTACCCACAACCTATGTCTTGGATCAAAAATAAGAAAAATATTGTTTACCCCCGTAAACCCCGGTTTTCCATATATAAAGTTGGGTTCAGGGGGGGGGGGGGGGGTGGGGTTCATTTCACGGACTTATTCACGTGATGGTATGCATTGCAATAATGATGACTTATAACGTTTATTCTAACATGACGTTAACGTTTTTCCCATTGAACCCAGTGGAAACGTCAGCGTTTGCAAATATGCGATAATTCACGTCGTCAACGTGGTGCGTGCAATTTGGCGTCATCGTGACGTTGCATGTAAACATTTCCTTCTGTCGACATCCGCTGCAAAATAGTCCCCAAGATAACGCTTTGTTACTACTGTATTTCAGTTTAGCATCATGTTAGAATCGAAATAATTTCCACGCACCCGGTGTGTTATCGTGATTAACACACGGTGTTGTCGGGCAGATGCGAATATTAATTCACTCCGGCTTCGCCGTCGTGAATTAATATTTCGCAATCTGCCCTCCAACACCGTGTGTTAATCACGATAACACACGGTACGTGGAGATTATTTCTTAAAGAGACAATGGACTTTCTATGCACATTTGTTCGTTTATTCTTTTTTTCTCCGTTCTTCCAACTTGGCCAATCTTAAATTTTTCGTGAAAGATTTCCCAACAACCACACAAGCTAGGAACCTTAAACTTGGTATGCTAGGCAATGATAATGACGTGTTTTGTGTAAGAGATTGAGTGGCATTCCTAGTTTATTGTATTGGGTGACTTTCCTGGCTTATTTATTATTCTGCTCTTTCATTCTGCTTCTTTCTGCCCATATAATCTAATGTAAAATTATTCGACAACGATTTCTCGTCAACTTTAAAAGCTAGAAGGCTCAAACTTGGTACGCAGAGGCATATCGTGAAAGCGACAATTGGACTTTCTTATCGTATTTGTTCTTTCATCCTTCTTTCTCTCCATGTAGGCCGATTTTAATTTTTCGTCAAAGAACTCTCGGGAACTATAAAAGCTTGAAGCTCCAAACATGGTATGCAATGCAATAATGATATCCTATAAAAGACAATGGACTTTCTCTGCCTATTTGATCATATGTTCTTCATTCGTCTTTGTCTACATATAGACCAATGTTAAATATTTCGTTAAATATTTTGCAAAAACTATAAAAGCTACAAACTTTGAATGCAATGCAATAATTTGTTCTTCTGTTCTTTCGTTCTTCTTTCTCTTTGTGCAGGCCAGTGTTAAATTGTTCGTCAAAGATGTCTCAGGAACTATAAAAGCTAGAAACCTAAAACTTGGAATGCATTGCAATAATGATGACATATTCCTCCAGGACCATCTGTTCTTTGAAATTTCGTTTCTTCCATATTCACCAAAGATTTCTCAGGAACTGTAATTCAGCTTGGTGTACTTTGCAATCATGATTACTTGTATCTGGTGATCTTCTGTAAAAATGCGCTACAGTGAGGTATAATTAGACATTCTGCTAGTTCTAGTTGGCGGTCGTCACTTAATCGACAACAGACCTGCATTTTTGCCAGGTTGTGTTATCACAGAGAAGGTACGTGTATGCCTTGTTATACACGTTGAAAGCAATATGGACTTGAGAGCTAATAGACTTATTATGTAGACACATGTAGGTCTGCGTGGGGCTTCCGACCGAGCTGAAACCGACTATGAGGCGCAGATTTTTTCCTTTAAGAATCCTGTTTTCCAATAAGTTTAATATATGTATATATTTTATACTTATTTTTTATACTTAGCTGGGAAATCAATGCATATCTCTGTATCTTTAACAAATAAAAATGTGAAAAAGGTATTTTCAAATTTTGAAAGATAAAATTTATTATGATATTTTCATATTGTAAAAAAAAAAATAAAATAAAATAACCATGTTATCTTCACAGTAGCAGCCAGACTACTTTATTCCAGTAGCCTGTTTAAGTATAAAATAAAAAGGAAAATTTACTCATTTTTTCTCGATAAATACCAAACATATTTCACCCCGTGTATTGAAAACATCGGAATTTCTCTCGTGCTTCGTACTCGTGAAAATTCTGATGTTTTCAACACACTCGATGACGAATTTTGGGTATTCACCTAAACAAACTAAATATTATCTATGTAGGAAAGCAAATAAGAAGTATTGAAGAGTATCGCCCTTTTAAAATGGCGAAGATGGGCTTGGTGTATCCATTTCTCATAATACGCTATGCATGCTTTTTTCGCAGCAGACGACATTTTGAAATATTTTCCTTATTTTCGTATAAAACAGGATTTGACATCTTATGCAAATTGTCTCTATGGAGACAATTTGCATGAGATGTCAAGTATATATCCCCTTTTCTCATATCTCCGTTCAGTCTCATAACTCCGTTCACCCTCGTTTTTAATTACTATGAAAAGGAATAATTTTTACAGTTAACACACATCAGTATTTGTAATTAATAACTAACATTGCAACCTGTTTTGAAGAAAATCAGTTTTGATTTACAATTTAATTCACAGAAATCGAAATTTATTACAAAATGCTTAATATTTTAAGGGTCCCCAAAAATAATCTCAAGCGAGTGACAAGCATGTGATTGAAAATAAAAAATATCAACAAATTAGAATAGTACACAGTCTAAATGAAATGCTCATCATGTATAATATTCATAGAATGAATCTGAGTACTTAAAATGATCAAATAAATTTGGGTGAACGGAGTTATGAGAACATGCCCCAAACAGGCCCTGCATTTCTAGATGGCTGTAGAATAAACAGAAGTGATGTTTATTTTCTTAAATATTGAGATTCTCACAGGCATTTAGTCAAATGTTCTGAAAATACCTGCAGAAAATTGTTCTTGCAACAAAAAATTGAAAGCAGGATTGCTCAACCTTAGGTGAACGGAATTATGGGTTTCCAGGCTATACCGAGTCGGTAATACTTGGCCATTACCTCAGTTGGAGGTAAGTCCTGTTTTCTGGAAATTAAATATTTTTCTAATTTTCACAGAAAACAGGATTTGACTTCTCATGCAATATGGAGACAATTTGCATGAGATGTGAAGTCCTGTTTTCTGGAAATGAATTTTTTTTCCAAATTTTCCAAGAAAACAGGATTTGACATCTCATGCAAATTGTCTCATATGGAGAGAATTTGCACGAGATGTCAAGTCCTGTTTTCTGGGGAAAAATAAGAAGAATCTGCGGAATTAGACTAGAGAATGGTAAAGGTTATTATTTGTTTGTTTGTTTTGAGGTTTAACGTCCACATCAAGACTGTATAGGTCATTTTGGAGACGTTGCTCCCAATTTTGTGGGACTTTTACCCTCAAGCCATGTTGCCCAATGAAACCAATAGGGTTTAAAAGCATGGACGGTCCGACTCGCACCACTTTTCCTGAGCAGGCTTAGATCCTCTAAGCGGATTATCAGTACTCGTGTGCGGTCGATTTCAGCTCTGCGAGGTAGAATCATGCAGCCCATCGATTTATTCAAGCCCCGATGGCCGGGGGCCAAATGGTAAAGGTTAATTTTACTAATAGGTTACAAAGAACACAATCTGTGAAAACATACGTCCAATATGGAAGACAGAAGCCATTTGGAGAAAGAGGAGTATGAATTTGTTCTAATATTCAATAAAGCCACCGGAAGTGACCGAATATACTACTGCATGTTGGATCCCCGGACTAATGACGAACTTTTCCCTAAAGTGAACACAACCATATTTCCTAAGCTGCGGAATCTAGTTGGGTATCGAGCTGTTGTGTTGAACAATATCTTGTACATAATAGGCGGCAAAGACTGGGGCTCCTCCGATATGGTTCCAAATACATGGCAGTATCATACGGGTACAAATAAGTGGAGAGCATGTGCAAATTTGAAAGAGCCTCGATGTCGATTCACCGCAGACATATTGGATGGCAAGATATACGTCACAGGTAACATGTGTATATGTATCGTACCGTAACCCAATCTGCCCATCGCCCCAAATAAGAGACATTTGACAACGTCTTTTATGGGTGGAGTAAGTTAATTGTATCAATTCCTGATCTTTGTTTTACTTCTACTTTACAAATGTATAGACCAAGATCAAACGTTACAAAATGCACCGTTTGACCCTGGTTCACACTGCTTCTAGTGTCTGGGGTATCATTTATGATACATTATATTACTTTGGTGCCGTGACCATGATATTTCAACAAAGTGTTAATATCTTATGCTTGGAAGTATGTCAAGGTATAAGGTTAAGAAAAATACAGTTGGTTATCCAATGACTTTGCTTTAAGTATTTTTTTTTCTGGCCATTGAAGTGAAAAAAGTGAATGTATCATATAGAAATATTGGGCAATAAAATCAAAATGTGCCATGCTAACCACAATTTTAGAGACTGCCTTTATATATAGTTTTTAATAGAAAACTTTGTTATTGTACGAATAAATCATTTTTAAACTGAAGTTTTTCATTGTGATTCAAGTGCTTATGAACACTTAATGACTTTATGCCCGATGTATCATGCATGTTACATACATATCTCCGCGACCTTTGATCTTATAAAAAATTTAAGAATAATTTTTCATTTGACTTCCCAAAATGAAACTTTTTGGCATGCTTTCTATGGATGGGCACTAGAGACATTCTAACGTTTAAAACGATTGCATAAAGGCTAGAGTAAAACCCCGATATTTGAAAAGAAATGTTGTAATCTACCAGGCGACACAATTTGCTATAAAAGCATGAAAATGATCTAAAGTTTCTTCAAGACCCTTTAAAAGCAATGATCGTTTCTTGTGAGTGTTAGTCTTGCATTCCATTCGAATGCACATGGCTGCAACATATCTGCATCATACGGTATTCCCACATCGTCACGCAAACACGCCTATATAATTTTGACCCCCCTCGAACCCCACTTTTATATAGTAAAACTTGGGTTGACAGGGGTAAACCTTATTTTTCTTATTTCTGCTCTAAAATATAGATTGTGGGTCGATGAGGCGGTTCTAACGTGTACCAACCTCGATGAGGCGGTTTTAACGTGTACCCACAATCTATATTTTGAGCAGAAATAAGACAAATATCATAAATTTTCGTCTAAAAACTGCATTTTCGGCGGTAAAGTTTACAATGTATTTGTATAGGCGTGTTTTCGTAATGTAATCTGCATCATACGGTATTCACAATTTTTTTTAACATCGGACTCATGCCAAATTTGAATTAGTACAATATACGATATAATGCTTTAGGTATTACCCTTTTAGGTGTCCCCGAACATCGGGGCTTTGAGATGGCGCTTCCACACAGAACAGAAACGACCGAATTTGAGTACTGGTAAATCGATTAGAATGTATAATCCTGCCTAGGAAAGGTGCTAGTCGGACCCTCCTTAAACTCTTGTGATTTCTTTCGGCGATAGGGCTTGAGGTATTATTTTATCTAAATGCCGGGTAAAAATCCCACAATATCGAAAGCAACGTCTCCACAATGATATAAATGTTTTTGACGAGGACCTGAATACAAACAGAATTACACCTTTAAGACAAACATTGGCAAACAATCGACCCAAAATGGGCACTCGTGTGATAACCTTTATAAAAACATGTACGTGTACATGGGTCACTACAAATTGTGACTGCAAATATACAATACATTACGAAAACACGCCTATACACAAACTGATGCATAGTAAACTTTATCGCCGAAAACAAAAAACAACAACAACAAAAAAAAAAAAAAAACACGAAAATTGTAGGATGAAAAATTATGATATTTTTCTTAATTCTGCTTAAAATGCAGATCGGGGGTACTCGTTAGAACCGCCTCATCGAGGCGGTTCTAACGGGTACACTTAATCTTGATTTGAGAGAAGAAATCAGAAAAATAAGGTTTACCCATGTAAACTCCATGCAGTTTTACTAAAAACAATGTAATAGTGTGGTTTACGGGATTCCAAATTATGAAGGCGTGTTGTCCTGATAAGCAGCATGTTCTTGAAACTGCAGGCATAAGTCATATGACACCAGTAATTGTTTTTTTTTTTTTGTTATTTAATTGAGCCACAGCGCAAGAACAAAAACAATGTCTGGAGCCTGCTGCCATGTAAGACCTAAACCGGTATGCTTCGTTTAAAAAGTCCCTCAAAGTCTTGTATGCCTAATGCATTAAAATTCAACTATTCACGCCAGGAACAGCAAAGGCACAGATTAGCCTGCGCACCTGCGCAGGCTAATCTGTGCCTTTGTTGTTCGCGGGTTGATTAAGACGTGGATCGTGTCATTTGAAAATAATCCCAGCGATTGTTTTAGAAAATGAGTCACGAATGGAGGCATGTGTTTTCTGGCAAAATATGGTGAAATGATTCTGCGTTATTGATTCAAAAATAATATTAGTCCCTATGTTTCCGGCAAACAAGCGACATTTTTCCGATCGTGACTAATTGCCGTGATCAAAATCATTCTGACAATACGAAGAAGGAGACATCTCAGAAGAAAGGCACAATTATTTTAAGAGTTGAGGTGCGTCACAAGAAAACCGGTTTTGTAGAATATGCGGACTGCGAAGGCTCAGATCAGATTGCGCAGATGCATTAACTGCCCACAGGAGGCTTAGTTTAGTACCCTGGAGCTTGCCGGGCTGCATACCTGCCAACGTTAACCCATTGACATTGATTAAAGGGAATGTGAACACCTGACAGATTTGTCCGTCATTTCTCAAAGGGAGACAACTTTCGGGACTTTCTCTTCGCTTTTCTTTAAGCCCTGCTCAACTGAAAAAGCAAATTCTTTCCTTTAAGAGTTGACCATATCGACATGGGAGACAACAATACTTTAGCATCAGTTGCCTCCCCTGAACGTGTTCCCATTACCCTTAAGGTGAGTGACAATCATTCTTTGGAAACTTTTTAAAATCCAATTTTATGATTTATCTCACTCTTAAATATGACGAATTTTCTGTTTTATTAATAGGGTCAAGTCGTTTTGTTTGATTTAAGTTTTAACCAGAGGAGCTTTAAGTTCTGTCCAGGTTCAAAATAAAGTGACACTAACAGGGGGAACAACCTACGTCAGAACAGTGATGTCGTAACCATTAGTAGGTTTGCCGGCTTTTACCACTCGCTTTTACTTGTCAGAACAAGTAGGCGCAGTTGGTGATTAGGCAAACAAACGGAAATCTGTCTCAGAAAGGTGGCTCTTTCTTTAAATAATTAGACACAAGCTGATTTTGCAATGGTGTCGGAACTACCATTGTTTTCAGTACTAGTGCCAGCGAAGCTATCGAAGCCTTTTCAATGTTTCTAGGTAAAATTAGCTCACCACTGAGATGCAAATATTGTTCATTACCAGCTGAAGTATTTTTTCTGAAGACTCGTAATGTACATATCTAGTTTGCAGCATTTTATTTACCCTATTTACACCAATATGGCCGCTCCTGAAATGAATACGACATCTCTGCTATGACGTAGGTTGTCACCCTTGACTAAGCCATTTCGTATTTTTCTTTGATATGTTTGGACCTGTGGTTTAACGTCCCTGTCAACTCCTCTTGGTCATTTTGGAGACGTTGCTTCCAATTTTGATGGACTTTTACCCGGCATTGAGATGAAATGACATCTCAAGCCCTGCCGCGCAATGAAACCAATAGGTCTTATATGCACTGGGCGGTCCGACTTGCACCACTTTGCCTGCACAGGCTTAGTCCTTCAAAGCGCTTTACCAGTACGCATGTGTGGTCAGTTCCAGCTCTGCGTGGAAGCACCATGCAGTCCAATCTATTTCTCTAAGCTCCAATGGGCCACAACCTATGTCTTGGAGCAGAAATAAGAAAAATAATGTATACCCCCAGTAAACCCCACTTTTCTCTCTATAAAGTGGGGTTTGAGGGTGGGGTCTAATTTCATGGACTTCTTCACGTGATGATGTGATGTTTTCTCTGTCGAAGAGTCGTTAACTTTAACTTACATACTTCATCAAGAATCGGACAGGAAGACCAAAACGTTGTTCTCCTTGTCAATGTCAATCCGTCCCCGCCCATAGGGACTTGAAGAAATATATTGGCTGCATGATGCTTCCACGCAGAGCTGAATCCGGCCCGCACACTAGTACTGGTAAACCGCTTAGAGGATCTAAGCCTGTTCAGGAACCGCGGTGCGAGGCGGACCGTCAATGCTAATAAACCCTATTGGTTTCATTGGTCGACAGGGCTTGAGATGTCATGTCATCTCAATGTCGGGTAAAAGTCCCACAAAATTGGAAGCAACGTCTCCAAAATGACCGTTACAGTGTTGACGGGGACGTTAAACCTCAAATCAAGCAAACAAATTGTCAATGTCAAACAATATGCCTGGCGCATCCACCTCCTTAATCACTATATCGCGTTTTTGCAGGCGGCGAGATTAAAAGCGGAAAAGTTACAGATACTGTTGAGTTCTATGATCCTGTGGCGGACACCTGGTCCACGGCCCCGTCACTACCTCGCCCCAGGGTAGACCATGCCAGTTGTGTTTGTGGTTACAGGTTGTACGTCTCCGGTGGCATCAGCAATCTAAAACATCAGTGTTCCAACGTATTTTGGTAAGTTAAATTAAAGATAGCCAATCTCCCCGACTATACTGTCATTTTATTGTGATACTTGAAATATGTTTTTTTTTTTTTTTTTTAAGGCATTACGAAAACGAATGTAGGACGATTTGGCCAGCGGACGATTTGGCCCGGACGATTTGGCCTAGGACAATTCGGCCTAGGACAATTTGGCCAGCCAAAAATATTGGGTAGGACAATTTGGCCAGATTAATATAATGACTAGTTTAAACTGAAAATTTAATATTTTAGGTTTGTTTTAATATACAGTAATGTTTGAATATGTGAAAGGAACAGTTTAAAGGAGATTTTAAACAATTAGATTTTTTTCATTGTTGTTTTTAAACTTTTATAACTTTTTGCCCGAGATATTCTTTAAGTGCAAATTAAATAAAAATGCTAAACTATAATCCCCCAAACACAAAAAAATACAATAAAATAAATAAAATAATAAACAAATTAATAAACTTTATGGTGTTGTTTAAATTGGCTGGAAAACAAGATTAATTACATGTTTTTGTATTCATGGTTAATTGGCTAACTGAATTGCTGACTGGTCTTAGTTCTTTGCTTTCTTAATTAGCCATTGTGTATGCATTGTGATTTAAGTTAAATTTATTGGAATACAAGATTAATTGGCATGTTTTCTTGCATGCATGGTTAATTGGCTGATTGATTTTTTGACTGGTCTAACGAGTACCCACAATCTATGTCTTGGAGCAGAAATAAGAAAAATAATGTATACCCTCATAAACCATAATTTTCTCTATATAAAGTTCATTTTACGGACTTGTTCACATGATGCCTGCCTGGTTCAAGAATGTGCACCACACTGGTTAACCACTTGCACTTAGGGAAACTGATCTGCTCAATATGACCTCAATAGTGTTGACTTGGCTCAAATACTATAAATGTGCAGAAAACATGTAATGATGTGTGATAAAAATATTTTGTCAAATTGAGAAACTGCTCAAACTATGCATTTTCCTCTTATGTCAACATTTGATTTTCACTCATCAAAGCCAAGAAATGACAGATAAAATCACTGGAAAAAAAAAAAAAAAAAAAAAAAAAAAAAAAAACGAGTACCCACAATCTATATTTAGCGAAGACATATGAAATATAAGTTTTATCCCTGTAAACCCCAGTTTTACTATATAAAAGTGGGGTTCAAGAGGGTCAAAGTGATCTAGGCGTATTTTCGTGATGTTTGCCGGGTCCCGAGGAAGCTGTTTGAACAGCCTGATGCTCAATTATCTTCCGAGGCCGGACCCTAAATAAATAGAGATGATCGTTGTGTTTTTACGTAGTTAATACTAATTTCTTTTACTTCTTGCAAAAATTACGATTCCGAAAGAAAATTGTGACGAAAACGCCCCAAATTCAGTATACTTGTCAAATGTTGCCGTAAAACCAGCACAGAGGCTAACTCAGAAACACTGACGCCAGTTTTGCTATGCCGTTCTGACGTCAGCATAAAATATTAAGACGCTGCCTTCACGGGGCAACAACTTAACGTCGCACAAAGCAAGGCCCACACATCTCGTAATATCAAAAGTTCCACGTATTTTACATAATTTGAGCATGGATTACGGCTTCTGAACGATTCAAGAACATCTTTGTTCTTATATAGGATTTTATGCAAGAATATGTTATTTGCCCTACAGGAACGCCGTGTTGTTTCGACTTTTAGTGTGTGTGTGTGAATTCGGGTTTAACGTCGCTTTCAACAATTTTTCAGTCATATCACGACGGTGTCTGGTTGCGACAGGGAGCTCAATGCTCACGTTTATAGTGCTGCCTCACTGAAGTATCATGTCCCAGACACATTACATGATACCACACCCAGTCACATTATCCTGACACTGGATCGACCAGTCCTAGCTCTTCCCCGTAAACCTGAGTGCCAAGCGAGGAGCAGCTAGTACCATTTTTAACGACTTTGGTATGTCGCGGCCCGGGATCGAACCTCAGACCTCCCGTTCCCCGGAGCGGACACTCTACCAACTGAGCTATCGGGGCCGGTTTTCGACTTTTAGTGAATGTTGAAATGTTGCTGGGTAGATACTTCATGCTACACGTTTGAGAGTTCGTGTCAAAATACATAAGTTTGTTTCTTTGAGGTTTAACGTCCCCGTCAACACTGTAAAGGTCATTTTGGAGACGTTGCTTCCAATTTTGTGGGCCCTTTACCCGACTTGAGCTGAAATGACATCTCAAGCCCTGTCGCCTTATGAAACCAATAGGGTTTATAAGCATGGACGGGCCACCTCGCACCACTTTGCCTGGGCAGGCCTAGATCCTCTAAGCAGTTTTACCAGTACTCGTGCGCGGGTCGGTATCAGCTCTGCGCGGAAGCATCATGCAGCCCATATATTTCTTCAAGCCCCGATGGGCGGGGGCCATTCAAAATGCATTTACAAATAATTACGAAATAGGCAAACGCACGATAAACAGTGTTTCTTAAAATACTACAAAATTAGCTGAAGAAATGCATCACGACAACACATCTGTGCGACCTAGTGCATTCTTTCATATCTCTAAAACGGGACTTTTCTGATGAAACGTATTGTTTGTTTGTTTGATTTGAGGTTTAACGTCCCCGTCAACACTGTAAAGGTCATTTTGGAGACGTTGCTTTCAATTTTGTGGGACTTTTACCCGACATTGAGATGAAATAACATCTCAAGCCCTGTCGCCCAATGAAACCAATAGGCTTTATTTGCATGGACGGTCCGCCTCGCACCGCGGTTCCTGGAAAGCTTAGATCCTCTAAGCGGTTTACCAGTACTAGTGTGCGGGCCGGATTCAGCTCTGCGTGGAAGCATCGTGCAGCCCATATATTTCTTCAAGCCCCTATGGGCGGGGGCGGATGATGAAACGTATCATATTTTAGTTATTTATACACTAAACATGGGTTTTGCATTACGAAAACACGCATATACAAATACATTATAAACTTTACCGCCGAAAAAAAAAGAACCGAAAATTTTAAGAGGAAAAATTATGATATATTTCTTATTTCTGCTCAGGCGGTTCTAACGTGTACTCACAATCTATATTTTGAGCAGAAATAAGTCGAGGCGGTTCTAACGAGTACTCACAATCTATATTTTGAGCAGAAATAAGAAAAATAAGGTACATGTATACCCCTGTAAACCCCAGTTTTACTATATAAAAGTGGGGTTGAAGGGCGTCAAAATTATATAGGCGTGTTTTCGTGATGGATGCTCAAAACCAACCTCTTTTCTTACAAAATGTATCATATTTTAGTTATTTATATACTAAACATAGGTTTTGGATGCTCATTAGAACCGCCTAATTGAGGTGGTTCTAATGAGTACCCACAACCAAGGTCTTGGAGCTAACCTAAGCACAATGATGTTTACCCACGTAAACCCCAGTTTTCTCTTTGTAAAATGGGGTCTAGAGTGGTGTGCATTTTAAGGACTGGTTAGCATGATGGTCAAGGATTCATTGCACAATTGTTATAGCATATTTATTTATTTATTTATTTAATTATTTATTTACTTATTTTTTTAATCAGAATCAAAACGGCAACGCTTTTTATTTAAGAAATAGAACAGCTCTTTCAGTGATTTGTTGAGTAATATATCACTGTTTGTCGGTCAGTTGTAAGTAGATAAATCACCCGCGCGACGCGCTCGTGATTTTATCTTTTGTTGAGTAATATATCACTGTTTGGAGGTAAGTTGTGCGGTAGATCGAATCACGAGCGCGTATCTTCTTACAACTGACCGACAAACAGTGACATATTACTCAACTAATCACGCAATAGAGCTGATCTATTTTGATTCTAACAGACTGAAAGTCAACTAAATGCTGTTGTTTCCTTCATATTCTCTCAACATTCCGCCATTGCTTGAAAAAATCACGCTAACATGTTTGACTGTTACACACGCAGTTACCTGTTTTTATAACGTCCTTGATGCGTGAAAAAGACATTACTCCGTCTAAGGTCAAAGAAACGATCGATAGCGTCGCAAAACGTCATAAAACGGCGTTCGCGTCACGATTTTTCGCCTAGTGATTTGTCACTTAACAAATCACTGGTCCACATGTGAGATACCAAGTTCTGCAACGGAAAGTCAGATGGTTTTTCTCAGGAAATTCCGGTTTTCGACAAAGCCTGATCAACTGTCGACTCGAAATGCGTGAAATAATCTTGAAAGGAACGTAAAACCAAATAATAATAATGATTATTATTATTATTATAATAAAATAATAATAATAATAATAATAACAATAATGATAAATCAAACGCAAATGGAAGAAAAAACACTTTTGGATTCAATCACGTGTTAGTGTGGTGTGTGTTTATTTATCCGCCATGTCAGCAGGAGAGATCTGTCCTTAAGAAAAACAACTACTGCAAAACAACAAGGGAAGCCTCTCCCAAAGAGCTAGTGTTGTTTATCAACAAAGCGGCAAAAATAATTACATGTTTGTCTCTGAGGAAGGTCATTACGATAACACACTCGTGTCCATAATGCACTCATTCATGTCCATAGTGCACTCGCTCATGTCCATAGTGCACTCACTCATGTCCATATTGCACTCACTCATGTCCATATTGCACTCACTCATGTCCATATTGCACTCACTCGTGTCCATAGGGCACTCTTTCATATCTCCGAAATGGATTTGTTTGATTTGATGTTTAACGTCCCCGTCATCATTATATAGGTCATTTTGGAGACGATGCTTCAAATTTTGTGGGACTTTTACCCGACATTGCGATGAAATGACATCTCAAGCCCTGTCGCCCAATGAAACCAAAAAGGTTTATAAGCATGGACGGTCCGACTCGCACCGCTTTGCCTAAAAATGAAGGTGAATATTTTACAGAAACAAGAGACTGGCTCGCATCAGAGATCGGGCCCTAATATAGTCGAGCGTCAATCAGTGGGACGCCGTCAGGAAACCGGTCGGCGATCGAGCGGCGACAGCCGAAGCATGACTTGTCGAGCGGATTCTGCTTGATTACTTGTCGATTATCTGATTGGTCGGGGTCCGCTCTACGACCAGCGGATGACAGCCGATGCCATCGATATCGTCCCGAAGTCGGTACGGGCTCTGCTCGACTTTTATTCAATGTGCCACTGACCTAGAAGTCGGTGATAATTCGGCGAGAATTTTAAGTGCGAGTTAAAATTCCATCGGGCCCCTCCCGACCACTACCGACGCCTCAACATCCAGCTCGACGGACTCCAGCCCGATGTCACCCCAAATCAGTCGCCGGGCTCGAATAGTGATTTGTGACCGTGGCATAAACCATTAGGTCACTCATCTCTGTGTCACAAGCCTAAAGGTCGGGTCATATGTGAGACGCAAAGTATTGCAACGGACGGTCAGGTAGTCTTTCTCCGGGTACAATGTTTTTCGCCCACAAATAAACAAAATAAGTCTATCCAAGAAGTGTTGATTACTGGTAAACCGCTTTGTCCTAAGCCTGTTAAGGAAAAGTCATGCGAAACGGAGTGCCCTTTGGGCGATAGGGCTAGAGATGTTATTTTATCTCGGTGTCAGGTAAAAGCCCAACAAAATCTGAAGCAACGTCTCAAAAAAGACCAAAATGACGTAGAAAATAGTGTTGACATGGACATCAAACCTCAACTCAAATAAGCAAAAAGTGGTGCTCATCTCAAATGAATTTATAAAACGAGCCTTTGCGATCGGTGAGTTTAATAAATTTCATATGCAGTGGCCACGAGTGTATGTTTATGCCTATCATATAACGATTTATTTTATTGGCGAAGAAGTTCAAAGAACACAGACGGCGCCATGACGTTGCACATCAGTACACATGTGGTCAAAAGATTTAGATTGTGTTATATCATTACGTTCTTGCATAAAGATCTATGCGCATGGCTTCAAATGCACCGAAAGCCGTGCTCAAACAGCAAAAACCATGTTCAAATCATGAAATTCGCGTGCTGTTTGAGCATGGATTTTGAGCTTTTGATATCACAAGACTGGTCTTGCTTTGTTTACGGTACGATGAGCGACGTAGCGTTATCGCCCTGAAGATAGCGTTTTAGGGTTCTATGATGACGTCAGATGGTTACTGCGTAACAACGTCATTGTAAACAACGTTCTGAACTGGCCGCCATGTTGGTTCGCCGGTCCATTAGAAGAGTTTATATGGAGTTTATATGGACCTTTTGGCGTTTTCGCACAAATTTGCTGTCGGAATAGTAAGTTATGCAAGAACAACGATCATCCATGGTTATTTCATTGCATTAACATTTGCCGGGTCCCGATCAGTTGAGCGTGATAGCTCAGTGGTTAGTGCACTTGCCTCTGATGCTAGAGGTCCCGGGTTTGATCCCCGGCAGCGGCGATAAACTTTTGGTGTCCGAACACGCTCCATTGACATCATTTGCAGGGATGAATGTCATAAAGTGCACCGTCCTTCGGATCGGGTCGTTAACTGGAGCCCCCCCCCCCCCCCCCCCCCCCCTGTGCAGGCAGAACCATCCCCTGTGCAGGTTAAAAATCCCTACCGTAATTACATGATTACTGTACAGGCTTTCATCCTGCAAAACCACGCAGTTTCAGTAGACAGATAGATAGAGGAAGCTGTTTGAACATGAGGCGAAGAAGTTCAAAGAACACAGACGGCGCCATGACGTTACACATCAGTACACATGTGGTCATAATATTTAGATTATGTTATATCATTACGATAATACACCCGTGCGACATAGTGCATTTTTCTTACCTCCAAAATGGCTACTTTTCTGATGAAAATCCGTTATATTTTTCTTATTCACATTGCAAACACAGGTTGTGGGTGCTCGTTAGAACCGCCTCATTAAGGCGGTTCTAACGAGTACCAACAACATATGTCTTTGAGCAGAAATAAACAAAAATAATGTTTACCCCCGTAAACCCCAGTTTTCTCTATATAAAGAGGGGTTTAAGGAGGTGTTCATTTCACAGACTTGTTCACATGATGTTACATTTCCAGTGTAAAACCTAATGTAAACCTATAGAAAACAATGTAGTTCATACTTCCATGATTTTCAGTGACGTCAGGTGACGTCTGTCTAAAACAGGGTTCTCTATGGGTTTTGGTGACGTCAACGCTGTTCCGCTCTTTGTAGAAAAACAGCGTGTAACTGTTTTTCAGCTTGAAAAGTTTGCCCTATAAGCATTTTTTTCGTCCAGAGATGAGGGGCAGAGAATGTATATTAAAATAAACTTATTTTTTCTGCTTTTCATGAACGTATGAACGAAAGGGGGTCGCTAGCAAAGTTTACATGAACCCCTTCGGGATTCATTTACTTTGCATGCGACCCACCGCGTTCATACTTTCATGAACCGTAGAAAAATAAAATTCATTTCTTAAATACATGTAAATAACACCGACGTTATGATCAGATAAATTTGTTTGTTTCATTTGAAGTTTAACGTCACCGTCAAAAGTGTAAAGGCAATTTTGGAGACGTTGCTTCTAATTTTGTGGGACTGTTACCCGATGAAATGTCATCTCAAGCCCTGTCACCCAATAATACCAATAGGGTTTATAAGAAGCATCACAAGTCCCGACGGGCGGGGGCTAAACGTTATGAAAAAGTGTTCTCTTTTACATTTTACATATCAAACGTGCATGCGTTAGACGATTTTCAGAGATGTGAAAACACATCAATTCTAATAAGGAACTGATGAAAAATCACACCCACCCTCTGTTTACTGTTAATAATATTAGCACCCTATTAGCAAACACACGCTTTCGCTAATTTATTAATCATATTGTGAGTCTGTTTAATGTACATTACGATACAATGCCTTCAAAACAGTCATTTTTGGATGAACACTTCTGATACTTTTCGCATTTATACTCGAAAAAAGGTTTTTGGTACTCGTTAGAACTGCCTCAATGAGGCGGTTCTAATGAGTACCCACAACCAATATATTGAAGCAAAATTAAGGAAAATAATGTTTACCCCCGTAAACCCCAGTTTTCTCTGTATAAAGTGGGATGCAGAGGGCTATTGTTTTCTCGGACTTTTTCACGTGATGACGAAGATAATAAGCACCGAACTGACAGGCCGGCAGCAGCCAACACCAAAATCTTTTTTATTGAAAGAAAGCAGCCCCCGCCTATCGGAGCTTGAAGAAATAGATGTGCTGCATGGTGCTTCCACGCAGAGCTAAAACCGGCCGCACAAGATTACTGGTAAACCGCTAAGAGAGTGAGTGAGTGAGTGTTTGAGTTTTACGTTCCACCAACAGCTAAGGTCATACGGAGACGGGACCTCGGTTTAAAGCATCATCCGAAAGTCTGGAGAAGCCGGGATCGATCCTGCGACCCCTGGTTTACAAGGTGAGTAGCGTAACCACTACACCACTGGGGCCTTTTAAACCGCTAAGAGAATCTAAGTCTGCCCAGGTAAATCGGTGCGAGTTGGATCGTCCATGCTCATAAACCCTATTAGGTTTCATTGGGCGACAGGGCTGGAGATGTCATTTCATCTCAATGTCGGGTAAAGGTCCCACAAAACTGGAAGCAACGTCTCCAAAATGACCTATACCGTGTTGACAGGGACGTTAAACCTCAAATCAAACATACAAATTGAAGGAAAGAAATGCATGTAAATATACATTAAACAGTGTCAGCAGTAGCCTTCGTGGTGTAATGGTTACGCTACTCGCCTTGTAAACCAGGAATCGCAGGATCGATCTCGGGATTCTCCAGACTTTCGGATGAGTTTTTAAACCCAGGTTCCGTCTCCGTATGACCTTAGCTGTTGCTGGGACGTAAAACTCAAACACTCATTCTAAACGGAGTCAGCAAATGAACTTTCGCAAACTGAACCAGGTTTTGACAAATTGTGTTTTGTCACGTACGTAAGCTGATCTGAGCTTTTGCCGTTAACGGATGAGAATCAGTCATTGTATACCAGATCTGTGCATATGAGCCAACCCAAGCTCTACACACCCATATGCACACGCTGCTCTGTATCACCAAAGAACGGAGAAGCCCTAATTCCCATTTTCATTTAGCGCGGCTTGAAATACAAAGAAAATGATGGTAACTCGAGACAGCTATACTAACACGATAGAGCAACGAACGCTCGCCGTGACTCACTCACTCCAACCTGAGTCACCGGAGTTTGCTTTTAATTTACTCATGCCTCAATGCGTTAAAATACGGCGTAGATTGATTGATTCAACGTTCAGACGAATATTTTACCACTGATACAGCTGTTGTAGCAAGACTGACCGCTCAATTACCCCTTTTGTACCAAATGGAATCTTCCTCCTTATATATACAGCATGAGTCCATTCCAAACATTAGGGGTGTCTGGTTGTGTTTTCATCAAAATTTATTTGGAAAATGGCTGAACCTTTAGCAAACTGTGTAGGCCCTGATCAGACGCCGCGTTCTGCGGCGTCTGATCTGGGCCTGCATTGTTTGCTTGGGGTTTCTGGTACTAAAAGGGTTAACACAGGTGAAATATGCAATATATTTGTACACTTCAAAGAATGAAAGAGAAAAAGATATGCCCAGTAATTGTATAGCAGATTGCCTCCTGCTGCTGTTAATTGTTGATGTCTTTTTATTTTCCTTATGATAATGAGTAGTAGTGGTAGTAGTAGTAATCGTAGTCATAGTAGTAGTAGTAGTAGTAGTAGTTAAAGTAGTTGTAGTAGCAGCAACATAAATAGTAATAGTAGAAGTAGCAGCAGCTGTAACACAATCAACAACAACTTCTTTTGAGCTTTATAAATTGCAACATTTTTTTATGATTTGTTTGTTTGTTTGTATTGGAGTTTAACGGCCCAGTCAACACTATTTAGGTCATTTTTGAGCCGGTCAGTTTACCTATCCACACTTTTCCTGGGCAGGCTTATACGTAAGCGGTTAACCATTACAGTGCACATTATTTCCCCAGAAACTGACAACTGCCCTTCTTGAATCAGCGGATGTGGGGGAATGACCGTAGTAGTAGCAGTAGAAGCAGCAGCAGTACCAGCAACAGAAATAGTAACAGTAGTAGTACCAGCAGAAATAGTAACAGTAGTAGTACCAGCAGAAATAGTAACAGTAGTAGTAGCAGCAGCAGTAGCAACACAATCACAATCAACAAAAACTTCTTTCGGGCTTTACAATTTGGCCTTTACAAATTGCAACATTTTTAATGAAACTGTAATTATACATGTTGTTTTTAGTGATTAATTTATTCATTTTTACGATCCTTTCAAGATTGTTTAACTTATATGGAGCCGACCAATAAGCAGATTTGGGTGAAAACCGTATTACCCGGAGAAAATACACGCCTGACTTTTAGTTGTAGAACTTGGCGTCTCACATGTGACCCGAGCCTATCTGTTCTGGGCATGCTGTATTCTGTATACTTTTTATTCTCTGTATTTTGCATCATAACTTTTGGGTGCTTGTCTCAGTTACTGTCTTGCTGCTAAGAAGCACTATTTTGTTAATATCCTAGGGTACTCAGTTCGGTTGAGCCGGAAAATTGAATTGCTCATTAAAAGTGAAATACAATGGGCTGCCTAGACAAACAGAGACTGTCCTGCACATAAATTTAAAATACCAACTTTTGTTGGCATTATAAAATTTATGAGCAGGACAAATTTCATGCGCAATATTGATCTGAGTACAAAAAGTGTTTAATGCGCTGCACAAATGAATTTTATTTTTCTGCAGTTCATGAAAGTATGACCGCAGTGGGTCGCATGCAAGGTAAATGCACCCGAAGAGGTTCATGAAAACTTTGCTAGCGACCCGCTGTCGTTCATACTTTCATGAAAAAAAAACAGAAAAAAATAAGTTTATTTTAATATATTTACATTCTATGCCCTTCATTTCTGAAACCGACTCGCACATCAGTACAGGTGTTAGAGGATCTAAGCCTGCCCAGGCAAAGCGGTGCGAGAGTCGGACCGTCCATGCTTATAAACCCTATTGGTTTCATTGGGCGGCGGGTCTTGAGATGTCATCTCAATGTCGGGTAAAAGTCCCACAGAACTGGAAGCAACGTCTCCAAAATGACATTTACAGTATAAGTCCCACAAAATGGGAAGCAACGTCTCCAAATGATCTTAACAGTGTTGACGGGGACGTTATACTCCAAATCAAACAAACAAACAAATACACTGGAAATGTAAATATTAATCTATGACCCTGACTTTCGAAGTATAGTCGAGCTGCAAAAGCTCAAACAATTATTCTGGGTAGGGACAGTCCTAGCCACTGAGGTTTATTCATAGTGCAAGGTCAGGAAAAATAGGATGAATAATTTATGAGACTCTTTTGTGAACAAAGATATGCTAATCCGCAAACTGCACGTCTCTTAACCCAAATATACCTAGCGGCCCTTTTTGGGACACTGGCAAACAGTGTATACCCAGATCAGACGCCGCGTCCGCAGAACGCGGCGTCTGATCTGGGTAAACACTGTTAGTTCAAAGTACATGCATCTGTGTACTATTTACCTCAAACGAAACAAAACTGACGCCCCTATAATTGAAAATGGACCACTCCAAACTTGTTAGGTGGCATTGTCATATACGGGTTAAGGTGCATTTAGGGATATTTAATTGACATATTCTATAAAATAATGATAAACTATATACTCATTAGAATCGCCTCTTTCCAGGTTAATAGGAAAATAAAAACACCAAGAAAAAAATAAAAAAAAATAAATAAAGACCAAAAAAGAAACCAAACCAAAAAAAAAAAAAAAAAAAAACAAAACAAATGCTTTAGTGCTTGTTATTATTTGTTTGTTTGATTGATTTGAGGTTTAACGTCCCAGTCAACACTGCTTAGGTCATTTTGGAGACGTTGCTTCTAATTTGGTGGGTCTTTTACCAGACATTGAGATGAAATGACATCTCTAGCCTTGCCGTCCCATGAATCCAAAAGGATTATATGCAATGGACTGTCTGACTAACACTACTTTGCCTTGGCAGGCTTAGGCGGCCTTCATGCGGACTGAACAAATTATTTGTCTAAATCGCGACGGAAGTAAGGGCGAGGATTGTGGCCACGTAAAATCTGTTTAAGCCCCCCAGTGTAATTCGTTTCCGCTGACCGTTCCAAGGCGGCTCTCTGTCGCGGTTTATTTTTGTTATGGTTTGTCTTTGGGTGTTTGTTTCGCTTATGTTATTTTATTTTGGATAGCCTATTGGCCATTTTGTGGGAAAGTAACTGTCCTTTTGGCTTTCCGCTGTTGGTGTTTCCATTAGGGTCTGTTGTTTCACGTTTGTGTGTCTTTCCCTTTGGTGTCTCTGTTGGGAGCTGTGGGTTGATTGTATCGATTCCTGATCATTGCCTCCACTTCTATTTTAGACCTAAGTCATGAGTGATCAGTTTCAGCTCTGTCTGGAAGCACCATGCAGCGCAATCTATTTCTCCAAGCCCGATGGGCGGGACGAAATTCCTCAATGCTTGATTTGCGGTTTTGCGTCCCGTCAACACTGCATAGGTAATTTTGGAGACGTTGCCTCCAAACGTGTGGTACTTTTACCCGACATTGACCATCCCAAACAACCCATTGGGGTTTATAAGCAGGGGCGGTCCGAATCGCACCACTTTGCCTGTGTCGGCTTAGCCCTTCTTGTTTGATTGTTTGTTTGTAATACCTAGGACAGGCTTAAATCTAAGCGTTTAACCTGTACAGTGGACATTCATTCGCCAAAAACTGGCAACTGCCCTTCTTGAATCCGCGGAAGGGAGAGAATGACCGTAGAAAAGATTTTGCGATCAATCTCCACGATGGAATGTTGCTGACTCCGGCAGGTGTCGAACCCGCGTCCTCCTGATCACCATCCGACTGAGCTACCGATGCCGGTGTAGCGTGAGATTATTGAACCCGTGAGATTCTTCAGTCGCACCGGAAGTGGCTGAAATCCCTCACGGAGGGGTGTGAGAGAATTCAGCCGTGAGAATTGTAATACAATAACTCTATAAGAGACTGGGGTATCGAAACTCTCTTAGTATATTAAATGATAAATTATGCTGGCACATTAATTATCCCCACTTTTTTCGAATGGTCTTCGTCGTCCGTCCGTCCGTACGTAGGTACGTTCGTCCGTCCGTCCGTCTTACCGGATAACACCACCTAGACGTTTATAGATAGAAACTTCAAACTTTGGGATCTGATAGATCTTTGATCTGGGGTGCATGACTCTTTCGGAACTTTGATCACACACCTAGGGGTGGGACCAGGGGGTGGGGCCCGCGGGGGGGGGGGGGGTCAAAAATAAAAATTTCCATAACATTGTCGTGTAATACATCAAAGCGAACGGCAAAACATTACAACCAAAATTTGACCCCTGGGGTCAATTTTGAGGTCACCAGAGGTCAAAAACTGATTTTGACCACTTTACCCACACACATTGCTGTTACTGGATAACTTCTCCTAGACCGATAAAGATAGAAACTTGAAACTTTGGGAACTGTTACACCTTTGGTCTAGAGAGTGCATGACACTTTCGAAATTATGATCACACCCCTAGTGGTGGGCCCAGGGGTAGGGGCCCGCGGTGAAGCGCGGGGATATGCGATTGCGTGCCATCGACTGCGCGATTCTAGTTAAACTTTAATTTTCTACTGGAGAAGCCTATCTAAGTAAATTAGAAACCGTGTTACTAGTGATTTTATTTATTTATTTATTTATTTATTTATGTATTTATTTATTTATTTATTCACCAAGCCCCGGTTGCCGGGAGCCCAATGACAAACAGATATTATAGAATGTAGGAATAAAGACAACTATGTCAAGCTGAACTTATATTGGTGTCCGACTTGATCAAAGCCAAACTGCAACGCCCGAGATCACTCAGGGCGACTGGACTTAAGGTTAAAATGGTCCGTATTCATAGTGGTGCTGATTATCGAATTACAAAAAAAATAAAATAATAATAATAAAAAAAAAAAAAATAAAAAGAAAAAAGAAAAGAAAAACTGTAGGGACATTTCTTGTTTGTTTTTGTTGTTTGATTTGAGGTTTAACGTCCCCGTCAACACTGTATAAGGTCATTTTGGAGACGTTGCTTCCAATTTTTCCCGACAATGAGATGAAATGAGATTTCAAGCCCTGTCGCCCAATGAAACCAATAGGGTTTATGAGCATAGTCGGTCCGACTCGCACCGCTTTGCCTGGACAGGCTTATATCAAATAAGCGGTTTACCAGTACTCGTGTGCAGTCGGTTTCAGCTCTGCGTGGAAGCCTCGTGCAGCCCATCTATTTCTTCACGCCCCGATGGGCGGGGGTAAGCTGACTTCGTTCTTCTAACTTCTGCTTTGACGTTGTTTAGGTAGGTAAGTAAGTAGGTATGCGGTTTGGTGGCTAGATAGGTAGGAAGATGGGTGGCTGGTTAGGTAGATAGGTTGGGTTTGATGTTAAACGTCACCGTCAATACAATTAATGTCATTCGGAGACGATGCTTCCAATTTCGTGGGACCCGACTTTGAGATAAAAGGACATCTCAAGACCTGCTGCCCAATGAAACTAATAGAGTTTATATGCATGGACGGTCCGGTCCGACTCGCATCACTTTGCCTGGGCAGGCTTAAGCGGTTTACCAGTACTCATGTGCGGTCAGGCATCATGCAGCCCATCTATTTCTTCAAGTCCCGATTGGCGGCGTAGATTTTAGTAGGTATGTAAGGAGATGTGTCTTGGTGGGTTGGTAGGTAGGTAGGTAGGTTTGATTTGAGGTTTAACGTCCCCGTCAATACTATATAGGTCATTTGGAGACGATGCTTCCAATTTCGTGGGACCCGACTTTGCGATGAAAAGACATCTCAAGACCTGCCGCCAAATGGAACCAAAAGGGTTTTTATTCATGGACCATTCGACACGCATCACTCGCCTGGGCAGACTTTTGCGGTTTACCAGTATTCAGGTGTGGTAGAGAATCATGCAGCCCATCTAGTTCAAGTCCCGATGGGTGGGATAGATTTAGGTAGGCAGGTAAGGGGGTATCTTGGTGGGAAGGTAGTTAGATGTTTGTTTGTTTGTTGTTGGGTTTTTTTTGTTTGTTTGACTTAAGGTTTAACGTCCCCATCAACACTGTGAAAGTCATTTCGGACGCATAGCGACCAATTGCGAACAATTTGTTGGACTTTTACCCGACATTGAGATGAAATGACATCTCAAGTCCTACCGCCTTATGAAACCAATAGGGTACTTAGGTATGTAGGTAGGCTAGGTAGAAATAAGTAAATGTATGTCTGACCGTCCGTTCCCATACGGAAAGAAGCCTCCGCGGTGTAGTTGTTATGTTACTGGCCTCATAGACCCGGGGTCACATATTCGATCCCGGGTTTTCACAGTCTTTCGGACGAGTCTTTTAACCGAGGTCTCATCTCCGTAAATAGGACGTAAAACTGAGCGACAAACTTTTGCTGTCGAAACCTTACCGTTGTTTCATCGCTGTGGATTGACTTTTGTGTTGCACTGATGAGTTAGGAGGCCTTTATGCAGACTGAACAAATTATTTGTCTGAATCGCGACAGAAGTAAGGGCGAGGACTGTGACCACGTAAAATCGATTCAAGCCCCCCCCCCCCCCCCCCCCCGGCGGTTCTTCTGTCGCGGTTAATTTTTGTTATGCCTTGTCTCTGAGAGTGTGTACCGCTTATATTATTTGGTTTGGCTAGCCAATTGACCATTTTGTAGGACAGTAACTGTCCTTTTGGCTTTCTGCTATTGATCTTTCCTTCAGGGTCTGTGGGTTAATTGTATTGATTCCTGACCATTGCTTTCACTTCTTTTTTACGTACGATCCTACCTACCTACCCACCTATCTACCTACCGGCCTGCCTGCCAACATCACCACCATCCTACACCTACCTATCGAAACATATATACCAACTTCCCTACCTCCCTGCGATCCTGCCTACATACCTACCTACCTACGAACCTATCTACATTCCTACCTACCTCGCCAACAACCAACACCTACCTACCTACCTACCTACCTATACATATGGATACCTTTCTCCCTACCCACCCAGCCACACACACACCACACCTACCTTCCTTCTACGTATGTACGTGCGTACGTACCTACCTACCTACGACGTCGAAGTTAGAAGACAGAAGGTTTGACGTTAGCGAAAAGAATAAAAAATAGAAGCTAGAAATAAGAAGTTCGAAATTAGAAAATTAATGTCTATCTGTCTGTCTGTCTGTCTGCCTGTCTGTCTGTCTGTCTGTCCGTCCGGCCGTCAGTCCGGACCTACCCTCCTATTTACCTATACTAAGCCACTCTACAACTCCACATACATACCACCCTATCTACCTACCTACCTACCTACTTAGCTACATTCCTACCTACCCATATATACACCTGTCTCCTATCGATATACGTACGTACATACCCACTTACCTATATTCCTACCTACCAAAACATATATAACTACGATCCTACCTACCTACGATCCTACCAACGACCGTCCTACCTACCTACATCATCATCATTCCACACCTACCTACCTACATTATAACCACCCCACACCTACCTACATACCTGCATACCGACCTACCTACTTACCAAAACAGACATACCTACGACCCTAGCTACCTACGATCCTACCTACGATCCTACCTGCCTACCTACCTACGGCCTTCCTCCCTCTGTCCCTCGCTACCTACCCACCTACCTACCTACCTACCTACCACATTACCATCCCGCACCTATCTACCTACCTACCTGCATTCCTACGTACCTATCTACGTACCTACCTACCTTCCTCACCACCAACCTAAACCTGTCATTCCTACCTATAACTACCTACCTCCACCCACCTACCTACCTACCTACCTGCATTCCTACGTACCTACCTACGCACCTACCTACCTTCCTCACCACCAACCTAGACCTGTCATTCCTACCTATAAATACTTACCTCCCCCCACCTACCTACCTACCTACCTACCCACTTTCCTCGTCCGCCCGTGCCTACCTATCTACCTACTCACCTAGCCACAAAGCCACAAAGCCACCAGACCATTTCCCTACCTACGTACCTACCTGCCAACCTAGCTTCCATGCAGTCCATCAATTTCTTCAAGCCCCGATGGGCGGGGCCGGACTGCATACCTACCTACCTACGTACATATCGACTTAGTCGCCCTCGCCCATCTGGGCTTGGATAAATAGATGTACTGCATGGTGCTTCCACGCAGGGCTGAAACTGACCACACATGAGTACTGAAGGACTAAATATGTTCTAGAAAGGGTTATCCTTTGGAAGCAAGGAATACACCACAGAACTGGAAAATATGGAGAGCACGTGTTTTCTGGGCGAGACTAGCTAGTTTTGGCCATTAAGGCCTCATCAGTGACCCTCAAATATTTTCAAAATTCCGCAACGGAATCAATGATCCCAAAGGACAAGAAAATAAAAACTACACTATGACGTAGGGCAGCCCAGGCAAAGTGGTATGAGTCAGTCTGTGCCTTTGGTTTCATTGTGCGGCAAGGCTGGGGCAGTTATTTCAATGTCGGGTAAAGGTCCCACAAAATTGCAATGTCTCCAAAATGACCTAAATAGTGTTGACGGGGACATTAAACCCCCAATTCAAACAAAAACATACCTACTTAGTTACATTCCTCCACCTATACGTCTACATACCTTCCTATCGATATACGTACGTAATACCTACATACCTATATTCCTGCCTGCCTACCTACCTAACAAAACATCTACGATCCTATCTACGACCTTCCTATAGATCTACCTACCTACCCATCGCCACCAGCCCAAACCTACCATTCCTACCTCATCACGCAAACAGGCCTGTATAATTTTGATCCCCTTAAACCCACTTTTAGATACTAAAACTGGTGTTTACAGGGGTATTTATCATTTGTCTTATTTTTGCTCAGAAACATAGATTATGGGTACTCGTTAGACGCGCCGAAGCGGTTCTAACGAGAACCCAGAATCTATGTTTTGTGCAGAAATAGGAAAAAATATCAGGAGTTTTATCTGAAAAATTTCGTTTTTTGGTTGTAAAATTTTGTCAATATATTTGAATAGGCGTGTTTTCGTGATATACCTACCTACATGCATACCTCCACTCTACCTACCTGTCGCACCCGCCCATCGGGGCTTCAAGAAAAACCTCAAATCAAACAAACAAACAAAGTCTATCTACCTAACTTCTTACCTACCTACAACGTCGAAGGTTGCCCCCCGACCATCGGGGCTTCAAGAAATAGATGGACTGCATGATGCTTCCACGCAAAGCTGAAACCGACCGCACACGAGTACTGGTAAACCGCATAGAGGCTCTAAGACTTTCCAGGCAAAGTGGTCGGAGTCGGACCGTTCATACTTATAAACCATTTTAGTTTCATTGGGCGACAGGGCTTGAAATGTCATTTCATCTCAATGTCGGGCAAACGTCACACAAAAATGAAAGCAAAGTCTCTAAATTGACCTGTACCGTGATGACGGGGACGTTAAACATCAAATCAAACAAACAAACAAAGTCTATCTGCCTAACTTCCTACCTACCTACAACGTCAAAGGTTGGCCCCCGCCCATCGGGGCTTCAAGAAATAGATGGGCTGCACGATGCTTCCATGCAAAGCTGAAACCGACCGCACACGAGTACTGGTAAACCGCATAGAGGCTCTAAGCCTGTCCAGGCAAAGCGGTCGGAGTCGGACCGTTCATACTTATAAACCCTATTAGTTTCATTGGGCGACAGGGCTTGATGTGTCATTTCATCTCAATGTCGGGCATAAGTCACACAAAAATGAAAGCAACGTCTCCAACCTGACCTGTACCGTGATGACGGGGACGTTAAACCTCAAATCAAACAAACAAACAAAGTCTATCTACCTAACTTCCTACCGACCTACAACGTCGAAGGCTGGCCCCCGCCCATCGGAGCTTCAAGAAATAGATGGGCTGCATGATGCTTCCACAGAAAACTAAAATCGACCGCACTGGTAAACCGCATAGAGGCTCTAAGCCTGTCCAGGCAAAGGGGCCGGAGTCGGACCGTTCATACTAATAAACCCTATTAGTTTCATTGGGCGGCAGGGCTTAAGATGTCATTTCATCTCAGTGTCAGGCATAAGTCACACAAAAATGAAAGCAACGTCTCCAAAATGACCAGTACCGTGATGACGGGGACGTTAAACCTCAAATCAAACAACAAACAAACAAAGTCTATCCACCTAACTTCCTACCTACAACGTCGAAGGTTGGCCCCCGCCCATCGGGGCTTGAAGAAATAGATTGGCTGCATGATGAATTGAAGGGTTAAAAGCAACAATCTAAAACCCCGTTCAGGAGGGGTTTTTTTTTCGAACCTACGACCTACGGCCCCCGCTCATCGGGGCTTGAAGAAATAAATGGACTGCATGATGCTTCCTCGCAAAGCTGAAACTGACCGCACAGGAGTACTGGTAAACCGCTTAGAGCATCTAACCCTGCCCAGACAAAGCGGTGTGAGACGGCCCGTCAATGCTTATAAACCCACGATGAGCTGAACCGACCGCACACGAGTACTGGTAAACCGCACAGAGGCTCTAAGCCTGTCCAGGCAAAGCGGCCAGATCGGACCGTTCACGCTTATAAACCATATTGGTTTCATTGGGCGACAGGGCTTGAGATGTCATTTCATCTTAATGTCGGGAAAAAGTCCCACAAAATTGGAAGTAGCGTCTCCAAAATGACCCATACCGTGTTGACGGAGACGTTAAATCTTAAATCAAACAAAACAAACAAACAACGTCGATTGAAGAAGTTAAAAGTAAGCATAACCTACCTACCTACCTACCTGCCCATCCAGCCACGCACCCACCAGACCATTCACCCTACCTGCATACCTACGTACCTGCCTACCTAACGACCATGCAGCCCATCTGTTTCTTCAAGCCACGGTTGGTGGGGTCGAGTTTGATTGGTGAGCAGTGGGTTCGGTAATTACTTCTTTTTTTATTATTATTATTATTATTATTATTATTATTATTATTTTTGAAACGGTTAAGAGAAAACGTGTTCGGTTAACATTAGGCATTATTACCCCATATCAGCAGAAAAGGTGTGAAAATTAGTCAGTGTGTTTTGATAAGAATGGGGACAACAGGAAATGTTAATCACGTTGGTATATAACAAAATTTAAATTCCATGAAACCCATGTTTAAAAGCGTTCAATATCCTTTGGAAGCTAGGAATACATTGTAGAACTGAAAAGGTAAGAGTGTACATGTTTTCTCTAAGCCTCTGATTATGATTAATACTATCATTATTATTTATTATAATTGTTATTATTATTATTGTCATTATTGTAAAAGGGCACTTATATAGAGGCTTATGCTACAGTGTTCAAACAAATCCATTTATGCAGAATAATAATTTTAAAATTTCTAACTGCTTTTAAAGTATTAATGGCGAGAACACGCCTATTAAAAATATTATGAAATTTATCATCATTTTTTAGATAAAATATTCTGATATTTTTCATATTTCCGCTGGAAAACATAGATTGTAGGTACTCGTTAGAATCGCCTCGCCGCGACGGTTCTAACGAGTCCCTACGATCTATGTTTACCAGCGGAAATATGAAAATAATATACACCGCTGGAAACCCAAGTTTTACTGTATAAAAGTGGGGTTTAATGGGGTTTAATAGGCGTGGTTTCGTAATAATTCCACGAAAATACATGTATCTGTATATATTTTGTTCTTTTTGAACACATGGAAACCTATTTATGGCATATTTAATACAAGTATCTTTCGAATAAATAAATAAATAAATAAATAAAGCCTGTAATGAATAGTATTCTATTTAAAGTTCGTAATGTAAGCAGATTTCTTTAGACATTTTAAACATAGGTTCAAGTTGAAAGGGGCAGGGGCTAACAGGAAATGGATGACATTTCTCACGGCCTTCTTGCGCATGCGCAGATATACCTTGGTATTAAGGTTCTCACGGGTTTAAAGATCTCACGCTACACCGGCCCTCAGCCCTTCTAAACGGTTTATTAGTACTCATGCTTGGTTGGTTTTCAACTCTGCGTTGAAGCATCATGCTGCCAAATCTATTTCCACTAGCCCGATGAGCGGGAACTATTTTGTTACACCGTTCACAAGTCTCTGTATTGAAAACGCCTCTTAACCACATTTTTTAAAGAGAAAAATAAGGTTTACGGGTGTATGTATACACATTTTTCTTTATTTCTGCCCCTTTACATAGGTTGTTGGCATTAGAAGCCACTCAATGTGGCGGTCCTCCTCTATGTTTGGAGAAAAGATAAGAAAAATATATTTTCATCAGAAATAGAGCCATTTTCGAGAAAATGAAAGAACACGCATCACGTGGACAAGTCCGTGAAATAACCACCAAATAAACCCCACATTATATACATAAAACTGGGGTTTACGGGGTATATATCAGTTTTCTTATTTCTGCTCCTAGACATAGCTTGTGCGTACTCGTTAGAACCGCCTCAATGAGAAAAGGAGCCTTTTTGGAGATCAAAAAAAAAAAAAAAAAAAAAAATGGCACTTTGACCACGGGTGTGTAATCTTAATATGTGTTATCATACATTACACATGTAGAAGTATCCCGTATTATTCTAAGGGACGCAAATCTTGCGGCTTAAGCCCTATGAGATAATGCAGTGGATTCCCTTTTGAGCTTGGCAGTCTGGCAAAATACGTAAAATGCCTATATTAAGACCACCTTTGAAACTGTTCAATAGGGGTCTTCAAGACCACTTTTGAACAGTCCCAAAGATTGTCACTGAACAGGGGACAATGTGTGCAGAAAAAACAAAGAAAGAATAACAGGTCCTTTCTAAATAAGCTTTTTAAAGCAGAATTATTCTTAATTTTAGGTGGTCTTAAAAGCGGAATTTTACTGTTGGCATGTCCGTTTAAATAACACCCCTTTATATCCCACTTTATCAGTTTATAGGTCGGAGCTTGGAGCAATAGATTAGGAGGCATTATGCTTCCACGCAGAGCTGAAAATACTGGCAAACAGCTTAGTAGACTAAGTCTGCCCCGGCAAAGGGGCGCGAGTCCGTCAAATGCATTATAAGCCATTTTGGTTTCGTTTGGCGGCAGGGCGTGTGAAATCAATCCATCTTAATGTCGGGTAAAAAGACTCATTACGTCGCCAAAATGGCCTAAATAGTGTTGACGGGGAGGCTAAAACAAAATAATAGTTTGGTTTACGGGGATAGACATCATTTGCTTATTTGTATTCCAAAACATAGGTTGTTGGTACTCGTTAGAACCTCCTCAGTGAGGCGGTTTTAACGAGCACCCACAACCTATGATTTGTTTGGATATCTAATAAGAAAAGTATTACAAATTTTCATCAGAAATATGAACGATGCACTGTTATCGTGTCTTCAGATATACGCATGTATAGACACAAATTCAGACCTCAGGTGTAAATGGGTAGCAGTGGTGTAAAAGCCACTGCCTCTCTCTCGCGCGCGCGTGAAAACACCCGGAATGAGTGTTCGAGAGCGATTCAATAAGCTTAAAGCTTTCATCGCAATCGAACTAAAATAAATTAGTATAAACTAAACTAAATTCAGACCTGCCAGGGTCGGCAACATTCTTTCGTAGATATTGATCATGAAATCTTTTCTACGGTCGTTCTCTCCCTTCCGCTGATTCAAGAATAGACTGATATCAGTCCTAGATGTAATGGTTTTGACATGCTTGTCGCATTTTATCTTATGCCATCATGCCAGGCTAGATTTTATTTTATACTGTCTCAACATCAATTTGTTTTTTTGTTTGATTTGAGGTTTAACGTCCCCGTCAACACTGTAAAGGTCATTTTGGAGCCGTTGCTTCCAATTTTGTGGGACTTTTACCCGACATTGAGATGAAATGACATCTCAAGCCCTGTCGCCCAATGAAACCAATAGGGTTTATAAGCATGGACGGTCCGACACTCACACCGCTTTGCCTGGACAGGCTTAGATCCTCTTAAGCGGTTTAACAGTACTCGTGTGCGGGTCGGATTCAGCTCTGCGTGGAAGCATCATGCAGCCCATATATTTCTTCAAGCCCCGATGGGCGGGGGCCTTCTCAACATCAAGGATGTGATGAGAGGTCTAGAGAGAGATTTGAGGAAGGGGTATATGTTTTCATCTAAGGATTACTTTATAAAAAAGTCACATCTCATCAGACTTTATAAGTCTTATTCAAGAAGGGCAGTTGTCAGTTTCTGGCGAAAGAATGTGCACTGTACTGGCTAACCGCTTACGTATAAGCCTGCTCAGGAAAAGGGTGGATAGGTAAACTGGTAAACTGACCGGCTCAAAAATGACCTAAAATAGTGTTGACTAGGCCGTTAAACTCCAGTGCAAACAAACAAACAAACAAATTCAGAACCTGACGCGGTCAGAATGCATAGAAGATATTATACTTTTTTTCAAGTAAATACATGATGGTCTCAAAGCTTTTCGAGCCATCGACGTTCGACTAAGTCATTACGAAAACACACCTATACAAATACATTGTAACCTTTATCGCCGAAACAATGAAAATTTTAAGATGAAACATTGTGATATTTTTCTTATTTCTGCTCAAAATATAAATTGTGTGCACACTTTAGAACCGCCTCATCGAGGCGGTTCTAACGAGTACCCACAATCTATATTTTAGAGCAGAAATAAGAAAAATAAGGTTTACCGTACCCCTATAAACCCCTGTTTTACAGTATAAAAGTGGGATTCAAGGAGGGTCAAAATTGTATAGGCGTGTTTTCGTGATGAGAAACCCTATTTTTGTATCCGCGATGTCCTTACATTGTCTTGCAGCGCCCACACACGTTTGTTTGATTTGAGGTTTAACGTCCCCGTCAACACTGTAAAGGTCATTTTGGAGACGTTGCTTCCAATTTTGTGGGACTTTTACCCGACATTGAGATGAAATGACATCTCAAGCCCTGTCGCCCAATGAAACCAATAGGGTCGGTGCTTAAATAAATATATTGGGCTGCATGGTGGTCAGCGCAGGCTGAAAACGCCCGAACTTGAGAACATATTGATTGATTGATTTCTGGTTTAACGTCCCTGTCAACACTGTATAGGTCATTTCGGAGACGGTGCTTCCAATTTTGTGGGACTTTAATCTGACAATGAGATGAAATGGCATCCCAAGCCCTGTCGCCCAATGAAACCAATAGGGTTTATAGGCATGGAGGGTCCGACTCGCACCGCTTTGCCTGGGCAGGCTTAGATCCTCTGAGCGGTTTACCAGTACTCGTACTCGTGTGCAGTTAGTTTCAGCTCTGCATGGAAGCATCATGCAGCCCATCTATTTCTTCAAGCCTCAATGTGCAGGTGCCGGAACTTGAGAACTGGTGGAGTCGGTAGGTCTAAGCCGGTCGGGCCTCTCCTCTTCATCTGTTCATAGCAGATCCTTTGGGTGGTAGGTCTTGAGATGCCATTTCATCTCAATGTCAGGTGAAAGTCCCACGAAATCGGAAGCAACGTCCCCAAAATGACTTTAGTAGTGCTGACAGGGACAAAAACTACATCGCTTTGTCAATATCATTACAACGACCTTCTATAATTTTAGTCTATGTCTATGTCTGGCGTCATATAGTGACGTATTTAAACGCTCTAATATAACATTGCTTTTGTTTCGTTACAGGGCATTTGACCAGCTGACCCAAACCTGGACAGACCCTTGCCCAAATTTAGTGTTACCAGACGAGCGAGAAAAGCACCTTATGATTCCCGTCAAGGATTCAATCTACATTATGGGAGGTACAACTTTATAATTAACCTTTTTTGTACCAAATGGAATCTTCCTCCATATATATAACATGAGTCCATTTAAAAATTTAGGGGTGCCAGGTTGTGTTTTCTTCAAAAACTATTCGGAAAACAACTGAACTTTTTTGCAAACAGTGTAGGCCCTGACCAGACGCCGCGTTGTGCGGCGTCTGATCTGGGCCTGCACTGTTTGCCAGGGTACCCGTTTTGGGGTACATGTATATGGTACTGAATGGGTTAATATAACAGAGAGAGAGAGAGAGAGAGAGAGAGAGAGAGAGAGAGAGAGAGAGAGAGAGAGAGAGAGAGAGAGAACAAAAGACCCATCTTTTTTTTTACATGTACTTGACGCTGAGACGTCCAATACGAGGGCTGACGTTTTTACGTGATGTAAAATCTCACCGGACACACGTCGTTAAAGCAACTTGAGAACTGGTGAAGTCGTTAGGTCTAAGCCAATCGGACCTTTCCTCTGCTTGTCTGCATCTGTAGGTTGAACAAAATCGAACATAACTTATGTTCTCACAACAACGTATCACATAACATCTACGTTGATACAACGCTGTTTGCACGTCGCATATCTCCTGGCAATAGTTCATCTTACGTCGAAGAATAGATAAGCAAATTTCACGTCGTTGCAGTAACGTCGCATCATCAACATTGCTTCGCTGTGAGTGAAGCGTTAACATAAAAATTCTACCTGCTGATATTCGTTTGGTTTGGAACTGATATACTTTTGAGCAACCTCGCGTTAACGTCAATCACAGGACATTGACGTTTCACCAGAAAACCTAAAACAGCCCTGACAGTGGCCTTCATCCACTTATGCGCTCGGTGCTTAATCAGTTAATAAGAGCATAAGTGGGTTTAGGCCACTTTGGGGGCTCTTTTAGGTTGACCGGTGAAACGTCAATGTCCAGTGCGTGCGTGGACATTGAATCGATGTTTTATTTACAGTAAAACTTCGATAACGCGTACATGGATGGATCGATTACCCTGGTTAATTTGATCTTGCTTTTGTGTCTCTAGACGAAAATACGCTTATTCAAATAAATTTGAAATTTAACCACCAAAAAATGAAAATTTTCAGATAAAAAATTCTGATATCGTTCATAATTCTGCTCAAAAACATAAATTGTAGGTACTCGTTAGAACCGCCTGGCGGTTCTAATGAGTATCCACAAGCGCTCCTAACGAGTGTCCACAATCTATGTTTTTGTTGTTGGTACTCGTTACAACCGCCTCGACGAGGCGGTTAAAATATATACCCCTGTGAAAGTGGGGTTTAAGGGGGTCAAAATTATACTGACATGCTTTAGTGATGTCTTCCCAATGTTTCAGATATTCATATTCTATAGAACATCTTACTTAACATCTGGTTAAACTTTATCGTTGTATGTACTCATTAGAATCGCCTCATTGAGGCGATTCAAGTGAGCACGCACAACGGTCCTTTCTTCTAAATAAAGTCGAAAATATGCCCTTCGATAATCCTTATTATGCCTACGCGTATTTAATTTTGACCCCATTGAACCCCACTTTTATACTGGAAAACTGCAATTTACAGGGGTAAACCTTATTTATCTTATTTCTGCTCAAAGATGTTGATTGTGGGTACTCGTAAGAACCGTCTCGACGAGGCGGTTCTAACGAGTGCCCACAATCTATATTTTAGAGCAGAAATAAGAAAAATATCACACTTTTTTTCGTCTTAAAATTTTCCTTTTTTCAGTGGTAAAGTTTACAATACTTTGTATAGGCGTAATTTCGTAATGTTACCACTGGCTCTATGATTGAATCTTAGTAATTCAAACTATCTCTATCTAGAACAAATTATAATGGTCCAAAACGTATTCGGACTAATGAAGTTTGGCTTTACGTTGTAAACTTAATGGTATCACGAAATCACGCCTATATAATTTTGACCCCCTTGAACCCCACTTTTAAATAGCAAAAACTGGTGTTTACAGGGTAAACCTTATTTTCCTTATATCTTCTCAAACATATACATGTAGATTGTGGGTACTCGTTAAAACCGCCTCGGTGAGGCGAGTACCCACAATCTATGCTTTGAGCAGAAATATGAAAAAATGTCAGGTTTTTTTTATCGAAAAAAAAATCAATTTTGGTGGTAAAATTGTTCCAGTTTATTTGAATAAGTTCGTATGGATTTGTTTATATGCAGGACGAGGTTTTGATCAAGAAATCTTCCAGGAGAAGGACGAGGCTAATGTTTGCAGCTATAGTACTAAGTTTGATGGCGAGGTGAGGCGACAGAGGTGCTGGGACACAGATCATCCACATATGTTCCACACAAGAGCCAACTGTGGATATGTCATATTAGGTACATGTATACACACGATAGTCGGTGTAGAAGCCTCCGTGGTGCAGTGGTTACGCTACTCGCCTTATAAACCAGGGATCGCAGGATCGATTCCGGGCTTCTCCAGACTTTCGGATGAGTCTTTAAACCGAGGTCCCGTCTCCGTATGACCTTAGCTGTTGGTGGGACGTAAAACTAAAAAACTCACTCACTCACGATAGTGGGTGTAGACTATTTAGAAAATGACAAATTCAATGGTCTGAACTAGCTTCTAGGTTTTGTAAAGAAACAAATTCTTTGGAAAGAGCTTTTGACGGAAGTAAGAGCGAGGAATGCGGTCGCGTAAAATCAAGTTAAACCCCACAGCGAAATACTTTACCCTGCCACACCCAAAGGTGTTGGGTCTGCCAGGCACCCTGCCACACCCAGCCATTCCAATATGGTACTGGGTCTGCCAGGCAGTTTATGACTGTCCTTCAGCGTATACCGCTATCACTACAGAAGAGTTCGAAACTTTCTGGAATGCATGTGATGCATGGGCAGTACTAACGAACCAGGAACATGTATACAGACTGAATCTACAGACTGAAATGTCTTTAAATTTAAAAACTTTTTAGTCTGTAAATTTAAAGACTAACACTGAGTAACACAACGGAAAATCATGAAAATGATGTAACACGAAAAAATCGCATTCTCATACGCAGCCTCAGTCTTCATCTCATTAATAAAAGGTGCGTTGCTATAGACTGCATGTATGTTATTGTCTTCTAATATCGTTTTAATGAAAAAATAATTAAGAAATAAAACAACACAGTTACTTCCCTTAAACCACAAATGCCGTGAAACTCCGCAGTAAGGGAGAAAATATCTGTCAAAGGTCGAACATAAGATGAGTTTCGTACTGACGTCATTTCGTTTCTGGACATTTTACTGTTGTAGTCGGTCTGAAATTTTCATCATCATCAATTGTAGTTGTCAGAAAATCTGTCTGTCGAAGCGAGTGGTCCGTATATTGACCAAATGATAAAATCGTTATACACAGTCATTCATGAGCTCATTTTACATATGAATCTTATTACAAAACTGTTTTTCTGAGAGCTCTTGAATTATGGTGGAAGGAATTAAATTAAATACCTGATTAAATACCTCATCTTCTACCTGATGAGACGAGCGAGTGAATGATTGAGTTTTACGTCCCACCAACAGCTAAGGTTATACGGAGACGGGGCCTCGGTTTGAAGACTCATCCGAAAGTCGGGAGAAGCTCGGGATCGATCCTGCGACCCCTGGTTTACAAGCGAGCAGCGTAACCACTACACAACGGAGGCTTCTAGCTATGAGACGAGATATTCAAGAATATTGTATTATTGTTATTTATGGTAATTACATACAAAAATGTGCTGTGGACAGTTGTTAGAATCGCCTCGCCGAAGCGATTCTAACAAATATCCACAGCACATTCTCAGTAAAAGATCCTTTCTTTGACCCTTTTTGTACCAAATGGAATCTTCCTCCTTATGTATACCAGGAGTCCAATATGGGCCTCCGTGGCATAGTAGTTAAGAGCGCTGACTCTTGATCATTAGGTCTCTCACCGCTGTGGTTCGAGCCTCGCTCGGGTCATATGTGAGACGCCAAGTTCTGCAACCGAAGGTCAGGTGGTTTTTCTCCGGGTACTCCGATTTTCGCCCACCTCTGATTAACGATCGGCTCGATATGAATGAAATAATCTTGAAAGGGCCGTAAAACCAAAACCAAAAGAAAACCAGGAGTCCATTTCAAAATTTAGGGGTGTCAGGTTGTTTTTTCTTCAAAATTTATTTGGAAAATGGCTTAACTTTTCGCAAACAGTGTAGGCCCTGATCAGACGCCGCACAAATTTTAGGGAACTAATATTGTCGTAACAACGGCGGCCCTATGTGAATCGGACTGCATGTTGTTTTCACGCAGATCTGATACCGACCTCACATGAGAACTGGTAAACCGTTAAGAGGGTCCAAGCCCGCCCAGGCAAAGTGGTGCAGCTCAGACCGTCCATGCAAAAAAAAAAAAAACTATCGGTTTCATTAAGTAGGCAGGGTTTGAGATGTCATTTCATCTCAGTGTCGGGTAAACGTCCTAAAAAGTGTTAACAACGTCTCCTTAATGACCTAAATAGTGCTGAGAGGGACGTTACTTGTTGAACCGCAAATCAAATAAACAAGATATATCATCACTGGGCCCTTGTTTTTGTTTGTCTTTCAAGGTCGGAATATCTACATATTTGGTGGAAAAAGCTACCAGAAGGACAAAGAGATAACGGAGGTGGATTATTATGATACCAAGCGACGGAAGTGGCACACGGCGTTTCAGCTCCCGTCAAAGTACTCTTACGCCAACGTTGATTGTATCAAACTCAATATAAGCGTTAAAAACAGGGAATTCTCTTTCGCCGACGTTCAGCTGTTCGACAAATGGATTTTGTGGTGAAAAGTTGACACCAATTTTAGGGGAATGGGAACATCTTCAGCGGAGGCAACCCCTGCAAAAGTATTTTGTGTCTCCCATGTCAATAGGGGTCAACTCTTAAAGGAAAGAATTTGCTCTTGGGGAGCAACTCTTAAAGGAAAGAATTTGCTCTTGGGGAGCAAATTCTTTCCTTTAAGAGTAGACCCCATTGTCAGTGGGCCGAGGATTGTGGCCACGTAAAATCGGTTTAAGCCCCTCAGTGGAAATCTTTCCACTGACCGTTCCAAGGCGGTTCTTCTGTGGCGATTTATTTATGTTGTTGTTTGTTACTTAATGTGTGTATCACTTGTGTCTATTTATTTTGGATGGCCATCCATTTTGTGGGAAAGTTACTGTCCTTATGGCCTTCCTTTGTTTAGGTTTCTATTATGGTCTGGTCGCTTAATGATTGTGTTTCTTTCCCTTTGATGTCTTTGATGGGTGGAGTAAATTAATTGTATCGATTCCTGATCTTTGTTTTACTTCTACTTTAATTATCGAAAAGCGAACAGGAAGTCCCAAATGTTGTCTCCCTTTGAAAAATGGCGGAGAAATCCCCTTAACTAGTCGCTTTACGAGAAGAACATCATGTTAACAAGTCCATGAAGTGAACACCCTCACTAAACCCAACTTTATATTATATAGAGGTAACTGGGGTTTAAGGGAGTATACAATATTTTTTCTCATTTCTGCTCCAAGACATAGGTTGTGGATTCTCGTTAGAACCAGGCGGTTCTAACGAGGATCCACAACTTACGAACAGCCTCGGCGTGGCGGTTCTTACGAGCTCTCAAGTCTATGTTTGCAGTTTTAATAAGAAAATTGTCATGACATTTCATCAAAAAAGTAGCCACTCTGGAGATGTCAAATATGCGCTAGAATGTGCCTTTGGAGTCCACAGTACAGCGATGATACCGATCCATACATGTCCATGTATCTCTGATACATAGGTGGGCAAGAGTAAATGATTTGTTTTCTTTGGTTATTTCACTCATATCGAGCCGATTGTTAATCAGAGGTGGACGAAAATCGGAGTAGCCGTAGAAAAAAAACATCTGATCTTCCGTAGCGAGTCTCGAATTACAGCGATGAGAGACCTAATGATTAAGAGTCAGCGCTCTTATCCACTAGGCCAGGGAGGCCCGTTAATACATGTATGTACTGCGACAGGAAAAACGCCAAATGCCATTATGGACGGGTTTCTCAGCGTTAACCAAAAGGTAAACCGGGACGCGGCCGCCCGACCGCCCGACCGCCCGCACGGACGTCGCTATTCTAAAGGACGGAATTTTTCCTTGAAAAACCCGTCCAAAAAGCGTCTTATAGCATTTGCCACTACGATATTATATAAACACACCCGTGCATTTTGCTCATTTCGAAAATGGCTACTTTTCTAATGATGATAATAAGTGATATTTTTCTTATTTATATTTCAAACATAGGTTGTGGGTGCTCGTTAGAACCGCCTTATTAAGGCGGTTCTAACGAATACCCACAACCTATTTATTGGGACAGAAATCATAAAAATAATGCATAGCCCCGTAAATCGCATTTTTCTCTATATTTGTTTGTTTGTTTGATTTGAGGTTTAACGTCCCCGACAACACTGTAAAGGTCATTTTGGAGACGTTGCTTCCAATTTTGTGGGACTTTTACCCGACATTGAGATGAAATGACATCTCAAGCCCTGTCGCCCAATTAAACCAAAAGGGTTTATTAGCATGGACGGTCCGCCTCGCACCGCGGTTCCTGGACAGGCTTAGATCCTCTAAGCGGTTTACCTGTACTAGTGTGTGGGCCGGATTCAGCTCTGGGTGGAAACATCATGCAGCCCATATATTTCTTCAAGCCCCTTTGGGCGGGGGCGGTGTTTTCTCTATATAAATTGGGTTTTAAGGATGTTCATTTCACGGACTTGTTCACGTGATGTGACCGACAAAAAGCTCTGGCGAGGTCTCGCCAGAGCCTTTGTTACCCGCAGATACGTAGAAGAGACCTTGAGATCTCGTCATGTAAGGAGTCATATGTCGTTAGTTAACGTATCGTTAAAACTTTGATCATTCAATATGGCAAATATGCTAATATTTTTGCTGAACAAATGTGAGCAGCTTTTCCCATTTTTTTCAGCAAAGCTGCTCCCATTTTGTCAGCAAAAATACCCCTGTATTAGCTACTTTGCTTACCAGAACAGTTAACAATTTGACAACAAACGAGCTCGTTAGACTAACAACTGGCCCTAGGATGTAGATAGGTTGCTACTTCGTGTGCGAACCGTCAAACCATCACGAAAACACGCCTTTATAATTGTGACCCCTCTAACCCCACTTTTATATAGTAAAACTGGGGTTTACAGGGGTATACCTTATTTTTCTTATCTCTGTTCAAAAATATAGTTTGTGGGTAATCGTTAGAACCGACTCGATGGGGCGGTTCTAACGAGTACCAACAATCTATATTTTGAGCAGAAATAAGAAAAATATCACAATTTTTCATCTTGAAATGTTAAAATTGTCGGCGGTAAAATTGACACTGTATTTGTATAGGCGTGTTTACGTAATCATATATGGTTAAGTTCCTATCACTGTCTCACAAAGTGAACAGACAATAAACAAGAACAGTACACATGTCCCGGCCACAGCTAACTATAAGAACACCTTTTATTGCATATAATATTTTAGAAGCCCCCGTGGTTATGCTTCTCGCCGAATAAACCAGGGGTCGTGGGTTCGATCGCGGGCTTCTCCAGACTTTCGGAAGAGTTTTTAAACCGAGGCCCCGTCTCATTATGACCAGTGAGCTGTCAAACGCACATACATATAATGTTCTATATTTTACAGACGCTACACATAATCTGCGGTAGTTTTTGATGAACAGGCCGCATCGAAAGGGCAAAATAGTTTTTATGATTTCTGGCAAGTCTATATCGAGCAGACACTCAACGTTGAAATAACGTTGAAACAAGGTTGAAAACGTTGTTTCAACGTTAGTTCAACGCTGAGTCAACGTTTTGTGCCTGCAGGGTATGGTCCTTGCAGGCACTCGGACTTAATTCGGCATTGAAAAAAACGTTAGTGACTTTGACAAAGCATTTATGGGGAATAGATACAGCTTCCGGGGAGGCAAATCTTGCAAAAGTATTTTTGTCTCCCATATCAATAGGGGTCAACTCTTAAAGAAAAGAATTTGCTCCTGAGGAGCAAATTCTTTCCTTTAAGGGTATACCCCTTTTGCCACGAGACAGAGTTTATAGAAAAGCGAACAGGAAGCCCCGAAAGTTGTCTACCTTTGACAATCGGAGGAAAAATCTCCCAGGTGTATAAATTCCTCTTAAACGACAATCAGTTAAATGTTATATGCCTACTTTCCTTGTACCTGTAATGGTTTGTCTGTCATGCATTCAGTCCTTTCAGACGTGATCAAGCGGACCAGAGGGCAGACTCTCAATCATTAGGTCTTTCACTGCTGTGGTTTGAGCCTCACTCGGGTCATATGTGAGAAGCAAATTTCTGCAACGGAAGGTCAGGTGGTTTTTTCACCGGTAATTCGGTTTTCGCCCACCTCTGTTCGGCTCGAAAAAGTGAAATAATCTTAAAGGACCGTAAAAACAACAGCAAAATCTCATTGCGAGCCGTCTCATCAGTCCTACACTGTTTACATCCGATTTAATTTACTTGAAAGACGTTCACGTCGAAAATAAAAAGCAATACTTAAATGTCATTGCAGTTCGTAAATAGAGTATACCAGGTTCGTGTCTTTTGATATCAAGTTTATCAGGCAAGGCTTTGAGAACGATTGTAGAATCGCGAGGGTTGCCGAGCGATTCTACATGCGTTCTCAAAGCCGAGCCTGATAAACTTGATATCAAATGACACGAACCTGGTTTTCTATTTATCAGTTTATCCCCTTGTACACTCTTAAATTAGTAATTAATGATCATTTATCGATGGTCCTAAGTGGGTCCCAACATCCGGCGGTCAATATATATCAGCTGACTTTATCTTTTTCCTGTGACATTTAATAAGTCATTTCTCCATTATTTTCCAGTAATACATGTAATAACATTTTGTCACTTTTTCTAGTAGTCCCGTTCAATAATAAAGTGCAATGTCACGTTGAGCTGATAAAGCTCACTTGTCCTGAGATAGCATATATTTATCAGGTCAGTGTGCTACAATGCAATTAATATAGGTGGTGACAGATAATTGGCGTTTCTTGGGTTAGATGTAATGAGTCCATTTAAGATATCTTTATCTCGTTACCAATTTAGTTCGACTACTCTGGTGTTGAGAAAGTCTTAATGAAACAAACAAGTTCGGTAACTGCTCGATTATTCATATCGCACGGATACATTCCCTTGCCAGATAAGAAAGCCATATCAAATATTCCACCAAGTTTCTTGTACTCTGATGTACTGGACGTCAGCAGTCGCTCGCTGGGTTGGTTTGGAAGTGCGTGGGTGTCTTTATGATGGAGAATTATAAGTCCTTGATACTTGTTTACTGTAAATAGCAAATCAAAATACATGTAAATAAATGCTAAAGACATCACAAAAAACGCTTATATAATTCTGACCCCCTTGAACACCACTTTTGTATAGTAAATCTGTGGTTTAAAGGGATAAACCTATTTTTCTTATTTCTGCTCTATAACGTAGGTTGTGGGTTTCTGCTCTAAAATGTAGGTGGTGGGTACTCGTTAGAACCGCCTCGATGAGGCGGTTCTAACGTGTACCCACAATCTACATTTTGAGCAGAAATAAGAAAAATATCACAATTTTTATCTTATTTTTTTTCGTCGATAAAATTTACAATGTACAGTATTTGATCCGGGAGGGTACTGGCTGTATGCTCTGGGCCACTTTGTTCGGGGGCTTATGGTGGGCACCTTGTTAAAAATGAATGCACCAGTGAAAACATACCGGGGGAATAGGTTGATACAGGTTTATGAAAAGCAACCTTTTCTAAATCATACAGGTCATTTATGTCTTGTTCTATTGTTTTTGGCTTTCTTTTGAGGATCTGTCATTTGGAACTCTTTCCTAGATTATTCATTTGCTAGTATAGTTACATTATGATACATCTGTATATGCTCCTATGTGAGCCGAAAATTCGTAATAAATATCTTGTATCTTGTATCTTGTATAGGCGTGTTTTCGTAATGAGTAAAGAAATAGAAGAGGCTACTGACAAACGTCAATAGAATTTCACCTAAAATGCCCATATGAAAACAAACTCGTATAATGTGCAAATACGCTATTTTGCTTCTTGTTACAGTGGTTTGTTGCATTTGCATTGGCAAATAGTGTAGATCCTGATCAAATACCCTGTAATTCACCGACTTTGAGGCTTCTCAAGCCTTTGATTATAAAAGTAACTTGTTAGCGATTTGTTTTACTTATTAAATTTACATTGTATTGATACGGTGATGCGGTTCTAACGTGTACCCACAAGCTGTGTCTTTGAGCAGAAGTAAGACAAATAATATATACCCCGTAAAGCCCAATTTTCTCAATATAAAGTGGGGTTTAGGAGGGGGTGTTCATTTCGCAGACTTGTTCACGTGATGGTCAACACAACTTTGGTCATATTCAGCCTGCCAGTTTCCCGCATAACACTTCCTGTAACACTTCCTGGACATGCGTAACCAGTGCAGCACACAGTCTTCCGCCTAATGATTGCCATCCTCTCTCTTCTCTCTCTCTCTCTCTCTCTCTCTCTCTCTCTCTCTCTCTCTCTATCTCTCTCTCTATTCTGCAGCAACCCCGCTAAGAGGTCTATCGTGCATCGTAAAACCGGGGTTTACAGGGGTAAACATTATTTTCCTTATTTCTTTTCCAAGACATAGGTTGTGGGTACTCGTTAGAACCGCCTCAATGAGGCGGTTCTAACGAGCACCCAAAACCTATGTTTGGAGTATAAATAAGAAAAATATCAAAAAATTTCATCAGAAAAAAATTCCCTTTTTTGAGGTATGAAAAATGTACTATATCACACGGATGTGTTATCGTAATGGTCCGCTATATTTTGATGCCAAAAATGCAGCGATTCTAACGTGTACCCGCATTCTATGTTTTTGACCCATAATTAGGAAATGTAATGATGTATACCCCTGTAAACTGCAGGGTAACACGATTCCCCGAAATCACCGAAATCACCACCGAAATCACCGAAATCACCACAGAAATAACCGAAATCACCACTGAAATCACCGAAATCACCACAGAAATAACCGAAATCACCACTGAAATAACAGAAATCAACAATGAAAACAGAAAAACTCATTAAAATGCTTTTATTATGACCAAAAGGCGTCCTTTAATTACCATATGCAATTTCACAAAATTAATTGGAGACTCAACTCATTCTCTTTAATCGGAGTAGCATTTCGCCGGCATGGGATATGAAAATAATAAAAAGATACGGCATTTTGCCGACATACAGTACATGGATAAAATGACTGGCTCAAATATGACCTAAATATTGCTGACTGGGCCGTTCAAACTCCTACGGAATCACCAAAAAAGAAAGCATTATTAAGATGCGTTATCGGACCTTGTCTGATCATCATCCATTATTAAGTATTTATGAATCTGAAGAAGGGATGAGGGGAGTAGTGAGAGGAAAAAGTATATATCTGTATGAAAACACGCAAATTCAAAAACTTTTTATAGCAATACCATAAGAATATTTTCAGATATATATATGTATTTTACACTTCTGCTAATTATAAAGATTTTAGGAAAAGGTTACAATCGACTCCGTGGCTGACTGGCATTCCTTCAGTTAAAATCGGATCCCAACACAAACTCGGCCCAGTCTGTGCATTATTTTATTTTCAAAGCCTCTTTTGCATTATGAGGGAACGTCGATGTAGTGAAATAAAAATTGCCACTTTTGGTTATTCCTGCTCAGAACATAGATTGTTTGAACTTTTGTTTTGTTTGATTTGAGGTTTAACGTCCCCGTCAACACTGTAAAGGTCATTTTGGAGACGTTGCTTCCAATTTTGTGGGACTTTTACCCGACATTGAGATGAAATGACATCTCAAGCCCTGTCGCCCAATGAAACCAATAGGGTTTATTAGCATGGGCGGTCCGCCGCGCACCGCGGTTCCTGGACAGGCTTAGATCCTCTAAGCGGTTTACCAGTACTAGTGTGCGGGCCGGATTCAGCTCTGCGTGGAAGCATCGTGCAGCCCATATATTTCTTCAAGCCCCTATGGGCGGGGGCGGTGTTTGAACTTATGAGAATCGCCTCTAGTATTAAAACACGCCTATACAAATAAATTTAACCACCAAAATATGATGATTTTAAGGTGCAAAAATTGTTATAGTTTTAATATTTCTGCAAAAAACATAGATTGTGAGCACTCGATAGAGGCGATTTTACCGAACGCCAAAAAGCTGTGCTGGTGCTCCGAACTTAGATTGTGGCGGGGGTTCTAATGAGTGCCCACAATCTATTATTCGGTCTATTCAGCTTTCCAGTATTGTTAATTGACCACGAGTTAGATGATTGCCTAATCCAGTTAATCGGTCGCGATATGTAACTAAATGACAGTCTGATATCAGCCGATAAATTCAATTATCCTCAATTAACTTGATGTTTGTAAAGTGTCAATAATGATGTTAATTACAATCAGTGCCTACCTTTGATATCAAGTTGGCTACTTAAAAAATACAGAAACAAATATAGATAATTAAACAATGATACAAACACATTAACTATAAGTTATGGTCTGATAAATGTTCATCATGATAACTCTAAGGGACACTTCTGAGGTAATAACAATACACACACCAACAAAATGCTTCTGTGCTGAAAATGGACATTCTTTATTGAATTTAACCTGGCACATTATATGCTCACCTTAGAATGAAAACAAGACTAATATTCAGTAATAAACAGTATATATGCATTAATATATAGAATAGTGCATTAATGACAGGTGATTTCGCAAGATTTCGGAAGAAATCCCGAGCGTACAATTTTAAGTGTTTTTGGCTGAAAAGGTACCCAAAAGTCATCATTGACAATAAAAATAATGTTTGTAAGCTAAATACACTATACATGTCCATATATTAATTCCACAATGGTGATTTCTGTTATTTCAGTGGTGATTTCGGTTATTTCTGTGGTGATTTCGGGGTGATTTCGGTGATTTCGGGGAGTCGTGATACCGTAAACTGCACGTTTCTCTATATAAATTGGGATTAAGAAGGGTGTTCGTTACACGGACATATCGACGTGATGGAATACCTACAAGAAAGTCCGTGGAGCGCTGTCTCGACGTCGCTGCCAAGGCGAGAAGCGTTGATGCAGAGTATTAATACAGCGTTATCAGGGCGGATGTCAGAGTAACTCTCACAGACACTGGCGACAAGATGTTTCTCTTCAACAGCAAACTGGGTTTCTAGCATAGCTGTCGTATGTTGCAGTACCATAGATGCAAGATCACCCTTCCTTGGGCTGAACAACTGTACAGGAACTATAAAAAGTGACGGTAAGTTAATAGTTATGTGCTATACAGTACAATTCCGCTTTTACATGTAAGACCACCAAAATTAAGACTAATTTCGCTTTAAAAAGCTTATTTAGGAAGTTGCATTTGTTCTTTCTTTGTGTTTTCTGCATACATTGTCCTGTGGTCAGAGACAACCTTTGTGACTTTTCAAAAGTGGTCTTAAAGACCACTTTTGAACAGTCCAAAAGATGGTCTTAATATAGGAATTTTACTATATATGGCCGGTAAATGTTAATTTAAAAAATGAAGGTAATTATAACGTTCAATAAATTTGCAATATGAACAACATCAGGTCTCTCTCTCTCTCTCTCTGAAAAACATCATCTCTCTCTCTCTCTCTCTCTCTCTCTCTCTCTCTCTCTCTCTCTCTCTTTCTGTCTCTCTCTCTCTCTCTCTCTCTCTCTAAAGCGAAGTATCCATAAAGTTAAGGCAAACGCGAAAACAAGCTAAAATAACCATTTTACTTATATTAACATTTTATCATGTGACAACGTTGACAAGCAGTCGCATAATAAAAATCGTATGACCACACATGTGGTAACACTTTGGCGGGATTAAGTAACGCCATGTCGACGTCCTTGTCAACCACGCATTTTTTGTTTAAAAAATTGACAAATTTAAAGGCGACAAAATCCAATTCAAAGTGGTCATATGATAAACAGAATCTTACACTCGTGGTCATTTCATATGGAATTTATGAAACGAGCCTTCGGCGAAGCCAAAGGCTCGTTATATAAATTTCATATAAATGACCACTCGCGTAAGATCCTCTATATTTTTCATCAGTTAAAACATTAAGACTTTGACTCTGTTTGATTAAATTTAAACACACATTTTTCTTTTAACAACCAAAAAACGTTTCTGACGTCATAACGTTGCCATTGTTCAAAGGTTTGTTTTGGTGTTACTTAAGAAATAGATCAGCTCTAACTGTGATTTGTTGAGTAATAAGTCACAGTTTGGAGGTCAGTTGTAAAGTAGACAAATCACGTGCCCGTAATCGACAAACTGTGATTTATTACTTAACAAATCACAGACTAGAGCTGATCTATTTCGATTCCAACACGCTGAAAATTCGGCAATAATATTGCTGTTTCCTTCAAATTCTCACAGCCTTTCGCCATTATTAGAAGAAATCCCGCAAAAAGTTTGACTGTATTACACATATTTATGTGCTTGTGTGATGTTTTTGATGCGAGAAATTAACGTTTCATCGTCTGACGTCAAGGAATCTACTAGTGACGTCATTAAACGGCGACTTTTAATGACGACACTCGACATGCTCTTTCGACTGATGATTTTTTGCATGATAAAACACATTTAAATTCCATTGCCTATATAGGCGCACTGTGTTAGAATAAATGATCAAGCGACGTCGAGTGAGTCAATGTTATCATTGAAGAATAAACAACATTACGTGCCAATAATTAATTTTATCATATGACGTCGCGTCTGAGAGTGTAATAACGTCATGTAATATTTTCGATAATCCACTAGTGGATTAAATATGCAAATTAGCTAGGTGCGTCCCGTAACGTTACATGTACGACGTCGCATTTACTAATGATTTTTTTTGTAAACAATCTCGAATAAAATTGCGTTTTAACAATCATATAATAAATAGAATCTTGCATTCGTGCTAATGTATTATTGAATTTATTAAACTCGTTGAGGAAAAGGCATAAAATGCTCGGCAAGCCTCGCATTTTATAACTTTTCCTCAACTCGTTAAATAAATTCAATAATACATTAGCACTCATGTAAGATCCTGTATTTATTTATTTATTTATTTATTTATTTATTTGTGTATATGCACTGAGAATGTAAATATATCGGTTTAAAGCTTGACTTAGTGTTGATATTTCCGTCACATTTTTCCACTCTTCAGCAATATGTGAATCCCACCAAATCCTTCCACAGGCACTTGGCCCGTTGATTTGTCCGAAAAACGTGTGGAATGTGATTAAAGTAAAAATATGAGAAAAAAAAAATTTTTTTTCATACTGGTATAGAAAGCTAGACAAGGTTCTCAACAAACCAGTGCCATTTTCTCGGTACACATAAAAGGACAATTGGCACAGGCACATTTTTTTACACAGGAAGGTATATTTTGTATGAACTTCAACCTAAGACATGCAGAATTCCATCAAAATAATGCAGAACTCCTGGTTCAAGCCCCATCGTGATCTAAACGTCAAATTACCCCGGATAGACCTTAGTAGGACAACTAACTGTCACATCCACTCACTGGTTTTTCACTGTTTCCCTGCGATTTCCTGCAGAAATCAGATAATGTCAGCACAAAAGCCAACATTCTTATAAATATCAATGAAGATGCTCTCACCTTATGCAAAAGTTTTCTCCAGATAACTGTTATTATCAGCAATTTTCACCTTTTTGTGTGGGAGCAGGCATTTCCCAAAGCAGTATTGTTTTCATTCTGTATCTTGAAGCTGATGTAACCCACGCGCTGATTGGTCGAAATTTGGGAAATCCAGCGATTTCGACCTATCAGCTCTCGGATTACATCAGCTTCAAAATATAGAATGAAAACAATTGCAATTAGAAATGCCTGCTCCCACACAAAAAAGGTGAAAATTGCTGGTAATAATGGTTAACTGGCGGCAACTTTTGCATCAGGTGAGAGCATCTTCATTGAGATTTATAGTTAAGTTGGCTTTTGTGCTGACATTATCGGATTTCAACAGGAAATCGCAGTGAAACAGTGAAAAACCATGGAGTTGGTGTGACAGTTAGTTGTCCTACTAAATACTATCCGGGGTAATTTGACGTGTAGATCACAATGTGGCTTGATCCAGATGTTCTGCATTATTTTATTGAAATTCTGCATGCCTTAGGTTGAACTTAATACAAAATATACCTTCCTGTGTCAAAAACTGTACCTGTGCCAATTGTCATTTAATGTGTACCGAGAAAATGGTGCTGGTTTGTTGTGAACCTTGTCTAGCTTTCTATACCAGTGTGAAAAAAAATTTTTTTTTTTAGTCATATTTTGTCATTTAACCTTTTCCACAAGTTTTTCGGACAAATCAACGGGCCAAGCGCCTGTGAATCCTTCGACAGCACGAATGTTAACGTATATCCAATGCCAGATACGACCCCGTTTATTATCATGGTGAATGATGTCATAAAATAAATGACGTCATTAGTCTGCATAGGTACAGTCTGATCGCGACCGCCCATACTAGATTGGGCTTCATGATGCTTTCACACAGAGCTGAAACCGACCGCACACTTGACTGCTGGTAAACCACTGAAGTAGAAGCCTGCCCAAGCTAATCGACGAGTCGGACCGTCCAAGCATATAAACCCTATTGGCTTCATTGGTTGGCAGGGTTTGAGATGTCATTTAATCAGTGTCGGGTAAAAGTCCCACACAGTTGAAAGCATAGTCTCATAAATGACCTAAATAGTATTAACGGGGACGTTAAACCTCAGTTCAAACAAACTTAACCTTTGAGTTCACTGCTTTGAGAGAATTAATCCTCCAGTTTTCATATCTAAAAATCCAAACCTGTTGCTGGTTATGTGTTACCTGCACTTAAAGCCCGAAGCTTGTTCGGATTCGACGGGTCTCATTTATTTCCATCACGTTAACAAGTCCGTGAAATAAACACCCCCGTAAACCCCACTTAAGGGGATTAGGAACACCTGGCAAAATTTCCCGCCATTTTTCAAAGGGAGACAACTTTCATGACTTCCTGTTCGCTTTTCTATAAGACCTGTCCCACTGAAAAAGTGGTCTTCTCTTAAAGGGAAGAATTTGCTCCTCAGGAGCAAATTCTTTCCTTTAAGAGTTGACCGCTATTGACATGGGAGACAAAAATACTTTTGCAGGAGCTGTCTCCCCTGAAGTTGTATCCTTTCCCATTAATATAGAGAAATCTGGGGTTTACAGGAGTATTTAAAATTTTTCTTATTTCGGCTACAAGGCATGAGTTGTAGGTACTCGTTAGAATCGCATCGATGAGGTAGTTCTCAGAAGCTTTATTTTGTTTGTTTGATTGAGGTTTAACGTCCCCGTCAACACTTTAAAGGTCATTTTGGAGACATTGCTTCCAATTTTGTGGGACTTTTACCCGACGTTGAGATGAAATAACATCTCAAGCCCTGTCGCCCAATGAAACCAATAGGGTTTATAAGCATGGTCGGTCCGACTCGCACCGCTTTGCCTGGGCAGGCTTAGGTACTCTCAGCGGTTTACCAGTACTCGTGTGCGGGTCGGATTTAGCTCTGCGTGGAAGCCCATATATTTAATTTTTCAAGCCCCGATGGGCGGGGGCAGAGCACATACGACCTACGATTTGATTAGAAACAAGAAACAGATCAAATAATTCACATCAGTAACCGTTTACATTACGATAACACACCCGTGCGACATAGTGCATTTTTCACATCTCAAAAATGTCTACTTTTCTGATGAAAATCCTTGATAGTTTTGTTATAAATGTTTAAAACATAGGTTGAGGGTGCTCGTTAGAATCGCCTCAGTGAGGCGGCTCTAACGAGTACCCACAACCTATGTCTTGGAGAAGAAATAAGAAAAATAATGTATACCCCCGTAAACCCCAGTTTTCTCTATATAAAGTGGGGTTTAGGGGGTCTTCATTTCACGGACTTGTTTCAGGGATGTAGGAGACATGAAAGATTGCACTTTGTCGCACGGATGTGATTATCGCAATATTTCTGTTTGCAAACATAGATTGTTGGTTCTAGCTCGACGCGGTTCTGAGGAGGACCCACATTCTGTGATATATTTAAAAAAAAAATAAACACACACACACACACACACACACACACACACACACACACACACACACACACACACACACACACACACACACACACACACACGCACGCACGCACGCACGCACGCACGCACGCACGCACACACAAAACACCACCAAAAAAACAAACAAACGAAAAAAAAAAAAAAGGCCCATGGGCCACTAGAGCTCAGGTGGGCAGTGCTCACTGGCAGCCATGTATTTTAACATGATATGATTTTAGTTTACCAATTGTAAGTCTCCCAAATGAACCCCTGTACCCAAAATAAGCACCCATATGGACTGTATCTGAAATATTAGGCCCTTTATGAAGTAGAGTGGTTGGGGCATGGCTCCTATGGGGCCCTGGTCGGTATCACTAAATGCGTCTTATCATAAGGAACAAGAATATGATTTAGGGGTGGGGATCTGTACGGTTCCTGAGAAATGAAGCCTTCTAAGCAGTGCATGGAATGGGGCATGGTCCCGGTTGATACCACACAAAACCCAAGACGGTAGCCTTTGAAAGTGCCTACTATCGATCGAGAATATATATGTTTAAGGGGTGGGGAATCTGAACAGTTTCTGAGATATGAGGCCCTTTTATAAAATAGAAGGGAGATGAATGGCCCCTGCGGAAACCCAAGTTGATGTGACTGAATGTGTCTAGTCATAAGGAACAAGAATATGTGTATGATTATAGGGTGGGGATTTGTTTGTTCTGCAGTTTATTTTACGGTTTTATTTCCCCGTCAACAAACTTTAGGTCATTTTGCTTCCAATATCTTTTTTATTTTACTTTTACCCGACATTGAAATAAAACTGGGTGTATAAAGCACCGATGAAGAATAACAAACATTTTTAAATGTGATTTTCATAGAAAATTAGTCTTGGTTATCAGCGGTATTTCATAGTATAATATGAGCCTGCGCATGACAAAATCTACAAGAAGTCTTGAGCGACCAGCGAAGACACAGATCAGCCTGCGCATTCGCGCAGTCTGATCAGCGTCTTCGCTGATCGCATGTACTTACTATAGGCTTATATCTATTGTTTTATGTGTTTGTTTGATTTAAGAAATAGATCAGCTCTAACTGTGATTTGTTGTGTAATAAATCACAGTTTGGAGGTCAGTTGTAAAGTAGACAAATCACTAGCGCGTAGCGCGCGTGATTTGTCTACTTACAACTGACCGACAAACTGTGATTTATTACCCAACAAATCACTGGCTAGAGCTGATCTATGTCGATTCTAACACGCTGAAAATCGGCAATAATGTTGTTGTTTCCTTCAAAATCTCACAACTTTTCGCCATTGTTAGAAGATTATCGACTGAAACACATGCATTTACATCCTTTTCTAACGTTCTCGATGCGAGAAAATGACGTTACACCGACTAACGTCAAGTAAATCGACTAGTGACGTCATAAATTTGCAGTTTTTAATGACGTCACACGTCACGCTCTTCCAAGCTGTGATTTGTTGCAGAATAAAACACAGTTATTTTGCATTGCCTATATAGGCGCGCTGTGTTAGAATTGACGTTTAACGTCCCCGTCAACACTATAAACAGATAAAGGTCATTTTGGAGACGTTGGTTCCAATTTTGTGGGACTTTTACCCGACATTGAGATGAAATGACATCCCAAGCCCTGTCGCCCGATGGAAACCAATAGGGTTTATAAGCATGGACGGTCCGACTCGCACCGCCTGGACATGCGTAGATCCTCTAAGCGGTTTACCGGTACTCGTGTGCGGATCGGATTCAGCTCTGCGTGGAAAAGTATAGTGCACAAAAAAAGAAACGTTAAAAAAATAAAAAAGGAAATGTTTGGGAGGTGTTGTGCAAGAAAAGAATCCAAGATGGGGTTCTGTTGTAGATGGGCGTTTCCAACCCTCGTGATGACCGTGCTGAGCGGAACCTGGGCATAGCCTCGGTTCCGCTAAGCACGGTCATCCCTCGGGTTGGAAACGCCCATCTACAACAGAACCCCATATCAGATTCTTATATTCAATTACCTGTAATCTTCCGTTTCTGTTGCAGCTCCACCTGTCTCCTTAATTCCTCCGCTCTTCGACTGGCTGCTGTATGTTCTTGCTCCAACTGATAATTTCGTTTCTTCAGTGTAGATATCTGTTCTTTAAAGCCATTGGCTTCGTCTTGCAATGACTTATTTCTTTTTCGCATATAATCAATTTCACGTGCAGATTTGTCTTTCTCTGTTTCATACAAACCACACCGCCTTTTAATAGACTCAAGCTGTTGTTTAAGCTCAGTTGTGTTTGAAAGTAAAGCTTCGTTTCTTCTTTTTATCTGAACCTTGTCGCTGGTTTCTGTTTCTAAAGTCTGGATTTTTATTTTCAATGCACTTATTTCTTTATTCAAATTGTCAATAATGTTTTCTTTTTCACGTAAGACTTCATTTGGGAGCTTCAGATTAATCGGATATATTCCCCCCTCGAACGGCTCGATAATATGTTTAAGACTTTCAACAGAACTCTTTAGTCCTCTTATCTGCTGTTCAACTGTGACCTAAATTTTCATCAATAATATAATGTTATTAATCAAGTAATTTCGTTTTGGCCCATTTACAGGTCCGAGGTCTGCTGCATTGGCCCGAGGCCGAAGGCCGAGGGTTAATGCAGCTGGCCGAGTACCTGTTACTGGGTCAATACGAAATTACTTGATTAATGACAATTTTATTAATTGACACAATTAAAAAAACATGATTATTGATTTTTTTTTACCTCACTTGACCTCAGTTAATACTGATTGACCTGCTGTTAATACGGATGACCTCCGATCAATACAGGATAGTCAATTAATAACAAGTACTACAATGTCCAATCGAACTTCAATAACTCGAACAAAGCAGGTGCGACAAAAATCCGCAGCGATCTTGTCGTGCTTATCGACTGATAGATAGATAGAAGAACAAAACGAATACAGACGGTGACTATGTGCATAAAACGTATGTTACGCTGTTTAAAATGACCTATCTGCAGTCCAGTCTGTATAGGTTCCAAATAATTTCTTTCCGGAAATCAGGGGAATTTTGAAAGAATACATATAAAACAGAAATATGGTGTCCTGTGTTTGGCAATTCACCCTATAGCTTAACAGAAATACAAAATGGTGTTCTGTGTTTGGCAATTGACGGGTTCTCTCACCCTGGAGCTAAACACAAAATACAAAATGGTGTTCTGTGTTTGGCAATTGACTGGTTCTCTCGCCCTGGAGCTAAAGGTGTTCTGTGTTTGGCAATTGACTGGTTCTCTCACCCTATAGCTCAATAGCTTTAGGGTATTTTAACAGAACACATGCATTCAGTTAACGTTGGCAAACATCAATGTTTTAATGACGTCACATCTACCATCTTGAACATCATTTTCTGTTGGGCGCCATCGGGCGTAGCTTTTCGACGTGTCGGAACGCATTCATTTACATTTCAAACTAAAGATATATAATCCGAGTTTGCGTTCAGAATTATGTGCCAGTCAAGGCTGAGGTTTTGGAGACAGTTAAAAATTTGGGCTTATTGACTTTATATTGTGAAATATTCGGCACTCGTTTATATGGCGGAGACGCACTCGCAAAGCTAGTGCACACTTCGCCATATGAAGTTGGCCCTGTATTTTTGGTATTCCTGCGAAATGCAGCGTCTTCCCACATCACGTGAAAAAGTCCGTGAAATAAAGACCCCCCTAAACCCCACTTTATATAGAGAAAACTGGGGTTTACGGTGGTAAACATTATTTTCCTTTTTTCTGCCCCAAGACCTAAGGCGGTTGTAACGAGCACCCAAAACTTATTTTTTTTTGAGCGAAAATAAGGATAATATCACAAATTTTCATCAGAAAAAAAAAACACAAAAAAAACAACAACATTTTTTGAGGTTTGAAAAATGCACTATATCACACGGATGTGTTATCGTTATGCAGATGAAACAGGAAGCAGTAATTTGGCGACGCAGCTCTACGATCAAACAAGGGACCCCCAGAACAGACCGCTTTGAAGAAGCAGTCTGATCTGGGTCTACACTGTTTAACTCAAACCTCGTATTGTTGTCTGCACTGTTTAACTCAAATATCATAGTCTTGTTATTTTAAGAGTAATTTGTTTTCTTCAATCCCCGCAGGCACTCAACGTTTAACTAACGTTGAAACAACGTTGAAAACGTTGTTTCAACGTTAGTTCAACGTTGCGTCAACGTTTTGTGCCTGCAGGGATGAATGTTTTCCGTACACTAGTTAGGTTATACAAGAATTCCGAAGGAAGCGATGTCGCACCTGCTAGGGCAAAAATCACAGGAGTCATAATCAGAGCGTGGCTATTAAGTTTTTTTGTCATTCTTCGGAGTCGATTGACGTAATATGTATCATTCGACCGCAAAATATAGGTCATGGTCACCAGGTTGAGGTACCTTCCACAGCAGTAAATCAAGGAGAAGCAATATGCAAGGTTTAGTGGTTGTAGGCGATATTGAAAGTCGACGTAAAATGTGTAAAAGCCACTGGAGTACGAAAAATAGGTCAAGGTCACTGGGTCAAAGAACTTGCGGAGTCAGTACAATAAAGAAACTGTACTTCAATGTTGAGGAGATATCGAACGTCGAAATAAAATGTGTCAAAGCTGATACAGGAGTGCAAAATATAGGTCAAGGCCACCGGGTCAAGGTCTCTACCGAACCCGTACATCAAGGAGAAGCACTATACGGCATTTAATAGTCGTAGACCTTGTCGTTGAGAAGATACATGTATGGAAAGTCGACGTAAAATGTGTAAAAGTCACTAGGGTGCGTAAATAGGCCAAGGACACTGGGCCAAGGTACCTACATGTACCAAGTCTGTAAAATGTCGAAACTTCGACATAATGTTAACAGACGGACGGGCGAACGAACGGACGGAAGAACGGACGGAAGTACCTCTATACCACACCCTGCTACAAGCAGGTGCGACAAAAACAAACGTTTCAATGTTGTTTGGTGGATAATCAAAACTATTCAACCTCGCCGCCTCGGACAGTCCTGTGCACTACTCCCCCGACCTACGACCTCAGGCAATCGTGCATGAGGTTATTCTCGGCGCCTCTGGATGCTTCCAAAATTACCTAAATAGTGTAACGGGGACGTTAAGCCTCCACGCATACAAACAAAAATCCTCGGCGCAATTGCATCATGTGAACAAGTCCATGTCATAAACGCCTACATGAGGCAGATCTAACGTGCTCACACAACGTTAACCTATGTTTGGAGTAAAAATAAGAAAAAGGTCACAAATTTTATACAAGAGGGCCCAGAGGGCCCTGGTTCGCTCACCTGATACAATGTATAACAAGTGGGCCCCGGGCAGGGTCAATTTTGGCCCCAGGGCTATAATTTGAACAATCTTGGTAGAGGTCCACAAGATGAAGCTTCATATCGAATATGAAAGACCTGGGCTTTCTGGGTTCAGAGAAGAAGATTTTACCCTGCATATAGAAGTCTATGTAAAACAAGATTTTCCCTATATAAGTCTATGTTAAAGCAAAGGGCCCCGGAGCAGGGGCATTTTTGGCCCCAGGGCTATAATTTGAACAATCTTGGTAGTGGTCCACTAGCTGAAGCTTCATAACAAATATCAAAGACCTAAGCCTTGTGTTTCAGAGAAGATGATTTTTAAAAATTTTCCCTATATAAGTCTATGTAAAACCAAAGGGCCACATGGCGGAGGCATTTTTGGTCTCAGGGCTATAATTTGAACAATCTTTATAGAGGTCCACTAGCTGAAGCTTCATAACAAATATCGAAAACCTAAGCCTTATGGTTTCAAAGAAGAAGATTTTTCAAGATTTTCCCTATTTTCGTCTATGTAAAACCAAAGGGCCCCGGAGCGGGGGCATTTTTGGCCCCAGGGCTATAATTTGAACAATCTTGGTAGAGGTCCACAAGATGAAGCTTCATACCAAATATCAAAGACCTGGGTCTTGCAGTTTCAGAGAAGAAGATTTTTCAAGATTTTCCCTATATAAGCCTATGTAAAACAAAAGGGCCCTGGTGCGGGGGCATTTTTGGCCCCAGCACTATAATTTGAATAATCTTGGTAGGGGTCCACTAGATGAAGCTTCAGACCAAATATCAAAGACCTGGGCCTTGCGGTTTCAGAGAAGAAGATTTTTCAAGATTTTCCCTATATAAGCCCATGTAAAACCAAAGGGCCCCCGTGCGGGGGCATTTTTAGATTCAGCACTATAATTTGAACAATCTTGGTAGGGGTCCACTAGATAAAGCTTCATACCAAATATCAAAGACCTGGGCCTTGCGGTTTCAGAGAAGAAGATTTTTAAAGATTTTCCCTATATAAGCCCATGTAAAACCAAAGGGCCCCCGTGCGGGGGCATTTTTGGCCCCAGCACTATAATTTGAACAATCTTGGTAGGGGTCTACTAGATGAAGCTTCATACCAGATATCAAAGACCTGGGCCTTGCGGTTTCAGAGAAGAAGATTTTTTTAAGATTTTCCCTATATAAGCCCATGTAAAACCAAAGGGCCCCCGTGCGGGGGCATTTTTAGCTCCAGCACTATAATTTGAACAATCTTGGTAGGGGTCCACTAGATGAAGCTTCATACCAAATATCAAAGACCTGGGCCTTGCGGTTTCAGAGAAGAAGATTTTTGAAGATTTTCCATATATAAGCCCATGTAAAACCAAAGGGCCCCCGTGCGGGGGCATTTTTGGCCCCAGCACTATAATTTGAACAATCTTGGTAGGGGTCCACTAGATGAAGCTTCATACCAAATATCAAAGACCTGGGCCTTGCGGTTTCAGAGAAGAAGATTTTTTAAGTTTGCGGTGAAAAAAATCTATTTTTGGCTACTGTGACCTATATGTGCAACGGACCGGAACCATTTGAACAACTTTGAAAGGGGACCACCTAAGGATCATTCCTGTGAAGTTTGGTCAAAATACGATCAGTGGTTTAGGAGGAGATGTCGTTTGAAGAAAAGTTTACGGACGCACGCACGGACGCACGCACGCACGGACGCACGACGGACGACGGACAAAAAGTGATCCCAAAAGCTCACCTTGTCACTACGTGACAGGTGAGCTAATAAAAAATAAGTTTCGGAGGCATCATGTGAACAAGTCAGTGAAATGAACACCCCCTAAACCCGACTTTATACAGAGAAAATTGGGGTTTAAGGGGATATGCATTATTTTCCTTATTTCTGCTCCAATACATAGGTTGTGGGTACTCGTTAGAACCGCCTCAATGAGGCGGTTCTAACGAGCTCACACTACCTATGGTTGGAGTAAAAATAAGAAAAATGTCACACATTTTATAAAAATATAAATAAATAAAAAATAAGCGTTTCGGAGGCATCTCGTGAACAAGACCGTAAAATGAACACACACCCCCTAAACCCCACTTTTTATAGAAAAAAAGGGGTTAAATGGGGTGTATACATTATTTTCCTTATTTCTGCTCCAACACGTAGATTGTTGGTACTCGTTAGAACCGCCTCAATGAAGCGGTTCTAACGAGCCAACACAACCTAAATTTGGAGTAAAAAAAAAGAAAAGAATCACAATTTTTATCAGAAAAAAAGAGTTTTGGAGGTTTGATAGAACTTCTATCAAACCTCCAAAACTCTTTTTTCTGATAAATGGTCTAACCTGGTTCCCCTGCAGTTGTTCAACAGCAAGCAGTTCCCTTGTTTTTGGTCCGGGAGGCGCTGTAGTAAAGAAGTCTTTCAGAATAATAAGCACCTCGTCTTGTCTCTCCAGAAGACTCAGTACCGCTGACAGTTGATGTTCCATTGAAGCAGTCAGTGCCTACGGCATAAAACATAAGTCCCAGTAGGCATTCTACATAAATCTACAGCGGGCCGTTAGCGGCCCGTCAGGGTAGCTGACGGGCCGCTAACGGCCCGCTGTAGATTTATGTAGAATGCTAGCAGGGGTGTGGGTAGTGAATACATCATATTTATTTGTTTGTTTAAGAAATAGATCAGCTCTAACTGTGATTTGTTGAGTAATTAATCACAGTTTGGAGGTCAGTTGTAAAAAAGACAAATCACGAGCGCATGGTGCGCGTGATTTGTCAACTTACAACTGACCGACAAACTGTGATTTATTGCTCGATAAATCACAGCTAGAGCTGATCTATTTCGATTCTACCACGCTGAAAATCGGCAAAAATGTTATTGTTTCCTTCAAAATCTCACAACTTTTCGCCATTGTTAGAAGACATCCCGCTATAATTATGACTGAAACACATTTCTAAAGTTTCGAAGCGAGACTATGACGTTACACCGTCTAACGTAAAGGAAATCGACTAATGACGTCATAAATTGGCAGTTTTTAATGACGTCACTCGTCACGCTCTTCCGAGCTTTAATTTGTTGCGTTCCTTTCCATTGCCTATATAGGTAAACTGTGTTAGAATTTGTAGTTTTACGGCCCAGTCAACATTATTTAGGCCATATCGAGCCGATCAGATCACAGATACTTGGGGTCAGTAGAGCTTCTTGCGGTTAGTAGAGCGGATGGTCCAAAACCGAACTCTTGGATTTTTACTCTTTATTTTTGCATTATAGCGTACTCGAACAACACCTTAATCCATACAAATCGAGGCTAATCACTGAGCTAAGCATTCATTCCATTGAAATTGTCATTTTAACGAGCTTTGCCGTTATAACGAATTTCGGTATAAAGAGGGTTGACTATGTTTCTAAAAGAACAATTCGTCTTATGTTTAGCTTGACTAACTTTAGTCTTTCAAAACGCAGTGAGACGTGACTGCACTTTTGATATTGGACCAGTCCGTGTTTTAGGTAAGTCGCCTTCGGTTGGGATTTTACATTTGGCGATAAAGTTTTACTGAGATTCGTACTGCATCATTTAAACCACTTGGCCACGGCTTTTACACAATGTCATTATCAAAAAACGTATTTATAATTTTAAAATCCCGTGAAAACAGAAATCCGAAACCTGCTTCCCCTAAAACATGGACTGGTCTTGCCACGCTCTCAAAGGTCCAAAATTTTTAATGACAGATTCTATCTGTCTATTCTTGCTGTGCTAGACGTTTAAAGTAATTCAGGCTTCAGTTCTTCCGGCTTTGACAGCCATAGACATATGTGTCCGCACAAAATGTAGTCCGGTTCGGCGCAGTAATCATAATTGTACAAGCGTATTAGTTATCCTGTAAGCGTAATACAAACTTTTGAAGCAGACGATTTTATCTTACGATACAGCTGCATCATGCGACGGATTTGGCGACTACTGTAGTTGAAAAAGTTCCATGAAAGATCAGACGACACACGTCTTTCGTAAAACGAACAATGAACGTGTTAGTTATCTTAAAAGCGCCATACAAAACATGAAGCAGTCGAATTTACATTTATATCTTATTTTTCAGTGATTGGATTTCATTTGAATCAGCTGCCTGCAGATGAATCGTAAAAAATATGAAGTTTGTGTCACAATTAAAGAGAAAAAAAAATAAGGGGAAAAAAGATGAAATGGCCTCTGCTACATTTCAAACTGGCCAGGTAAAGATTTTACCCCTTCCACCCACGAGTTTCTCAAGTTCACTGTTCAGTCACTGAATTTGTACGCGTCCATTCTACACATGTAAATTGGGTGTCTAGTCAATAGTCGTCAACAGCATGTCAAACAATATAGAACAGAATGCGATGTATCATTATGAGCCATCTCACCAGGTTCTACACTGTTTGCATCTGTAGGTATCTGTACTTGGCTATAAAGGGCTGAAAGGGTACAAACTCATAACGCTTACATGACCTAATTAAATGCGAAGTACGTGACGCTAGAAACTTCACCGTACGGTAGCGGTAGCAAGCCAGCAATAATATACTCCTAACAGTTATCACTGTCCAATTCTGTTGTAGGTCTGAATAACTGAATATGTAAGCACAATGTTGTGATAAATAATTAGTCACATGCCGCAAAACTTCAAACATCGCACAAAAAGTGTTTTCCTTTATTGTAGCGCACGACATTAGGCAGGTTCATGACTTAGCCGCGAAACACATCTCAGTCAACAAGTGTAAGCGTTTACAGGAAAGTTGCGTCTACGCGTTGTGTTGTCATAAAACTGGCAACTATCCCAGCAGGCACATGACGTAATTGTGACGTCACATCAACGTCGGTGCAACGTCATGACGTTGCATCGACGTTGATTTGACGTTGCCCTGGCGACGTGTGCCTAGCTGCTGGGTAGTCATTTGCATGTTGTATTATCTATAATGTGCAAGTAAAATGATGATGGAAGTGTGTATCAGCCGTTTCACCTCAGTTTTGTGAACAAAACTAAAAATTAGCACTCCTTATCACTAAAGAAAGTAAATCTGAATTGTTCACAGAATCTGTCATTTCAGCGCCTTTTGGCGCTTTGATTTATACGAAGGACTGATGTTTTCATGGGTAAAAGAAAACTGCACTAAAATATTATCAGTTACTTCTCATCAGGAAAATGATGCTTAAGTAACGTCGCATCAACCATGACGTGGCATTGACGTTGATACGACGTTGTACACATGTTGTGTGCAGGCTGGGTTGCCGACAGGCATACGACGCGTGGACAATGTTCCATCCACGTCAATGCAACGTCATAAAAGTGCGCCAGTATTGATCAGACGCTGCTAAAGTTGCTTGTACCTTGCACTGGCGCGCAACTCCATATAAGTCAACAGTAAAAGCTCTTTGTCCCTGTACAGCCTGGTTCCGGTTTCCTTCCTCTGTAACACTTGCACTGTTTCCCATTTCACCGCGTGATCTGCAATACAGCATAGTTAAACCTTTCACCCTGAGTTTTTAAAATGGCTTATATCTTCTTGTTTATGGTCTCAAAACCACTTTTGAACAGTCCCGAAGGTGGTCTTAATATAGGGATTTTACTGATTTAGTAGTTAAGGGTGCAGTGATGGGTATCGGGCTCTAGGTACTAGTGTCTCGGTACCCGTCGGTCCCCTGTCTAGCTTGACTAGGCTAGATGGACTTGAGTGCCTGAGTAGTAGTTGAGAGTGGGCACTTGTGTGTGTGTGTGTCTATGAAGTCGGGTTTAACGTCGCTTTCAACAATTTTTCAGTCATATCACGACGGTGTCTGGTTGCGACAGGGAGCTCAATGCTCACTTTTATGGTGCTGCCTCACTGAAGTATCATGTCCCAGATACAGTACATGATACCACACCCAGTCACATTATCCTGACACTGGGTCGACCAGTCCTAGCTCTACCCCGTAAATGTGAGTGCCAAGCGAGGAGCAGCTAGTACCATTTTTAACGACTTTGGTATGTCGCGGCCCGGGATCGAACCCGTGACCTCCCGTTCCCCGGAGCGGGCACTCTACCAACTGAAATATCGGGGCCGGTGAGTGGGCACTTGTACCTGGATACCTGGGTACTAGTACCTGAAATTTATAGATACTTGAAATTTCTGGGTACATGTACCTGGTAATTGAAAATTTCCATTCAGTAATTGAAAATTTCCATTCTTGTCAGGCTAAAGTTGAAATAACTTAATCTCTGGAGTTTGTAGTTTGAAGTTTTTGAGTAAACTTTCAAGAGGTCTAGGGGAATCAAAATCAAAGTGTCATATTATTGGTGTCTTAACCTCCACATCTCCACATCGCAAATGTGTACACATGTTACCTCCTTATCTCCGCCTTGAAACTGTGTATCCTCCACATCTCTAAATTGAAGTTGTGGGGGTGTTGTGGAGCAAATGTGGTTGTGATGTGAGAAATGTGGATCAACATGCCCACATCTACACATTCGGCAGTTTTGCACCTAGCAATTTCTGGCTTTTAGATTAAGACCAAGCTTAAAATGCTCAATGTGGAGCAACGTGGATGTAATGTGGAGAATTTGGATCATCAATGTGGCGATTCCACACACCCGCATCTACACATTTGACAATATGGCTTAGAAACCGACTCTTGTCTCATTACTACGTGACCTCCCCCACCCCCCTTCGCCCCCCACCCGCCCCACGCACATAAGTGCATGTACTGGTAAACCGTCAGATTAAGATGGTCCTGGATGTTTTTCTTTCCTGTTCATTTTCTGAAACCCCCGTCCTGTTTTTGTGTTTTTTTTCTTTCGATACAACTTTTTTTCAAAATGGTGTGATACAGACTCAAAAGCAATGTGTCTCTATCTGTACTGGAAATTACAGCATGAATCTAAAAATTTGACAAGCAATATATAACTAATAGTACTTATTTCAAAGATAATGTTTGCTCATTGTACCTTCTAAGCAAGCATTTTGTTTGTTTGTTTGTTTGATTTGAAGTTTAACGTCCCTGTCAACACTGTATAGGTCATTTTGGAGGCGTTGCTTCCAATTTTGTGGGACATTTACCCGACATTGAGATGAAAAAACATCTCAAGCCCTGTCGCCCAATGAAACCAATAGTGTCTATAAGCATGGACGGACCGACTCGCACCACTTTGCCTGAACAGGCTTAGATGCTCTAAGCGGTTTACCAGTACTCGTGTGCGGTCGGTTTCAGCTCTGCGTGGAAGCATCATGCAGCCCATTTATTTCTTCAAGCCCCCAAAGGGCGGGGCGGAAAAACCATTTTGTAGACACTTAACACTTGAAATATGATGCATTATGTGTAGCTTTTAAATGTAAGTAATGTTTCGCATTCAAAAATAAGCAATTACAATTTTCAGACATTTACACCACAAACAATTCAAAACTTTAACAATATAAACCTTTTTATACTAGGTTCTCACATGCTCCCACTTTGCCAAACAAGGAAATATCAAAATTTACAATAAAAAAAACAAAACAAAACAAAACACCACTAAATATGTTCAAAGAACCGTATATTAATGTTGATCACTTCAGTTTTTGCCTAACACAAAGCACTGACCTTTTTAGGTTAATAAAAAGTGGAGTAAGAGCATGCCTTAACATAGTTTCCTACCCTATAATACTCCAATCCACACTTCATTCCCCGCTACGAATAAATTATGATTTGATCAGTCTGATCCTGGCTATTTTTGTCAGACGCATGGTCATCCTAGCTATTTTTCTTGCTTTACCGTGTCCTGGTTATTTTTTTCATAAAATCTTCTTCCTCATCCCCACCCCCTCCCCATAAAAATCAAAAGGTCGCTCCCTTATTACAGCTTCAGTCTGAAAAGAATGGACATTTTCTAGTATCAGAACATCACGTGAACAAGTCCGGGAAAAGAAGACCCACCTTAACCCCACTTTACATGTATATAGAGAAAACTGGGGTTTCCTGTGATATACCTTATTTTTCTTATTTCTGCTCCAAGACATAGGTTATGGGTACTCGTTAGAACCGCCTCAATGAGGCGGTCCTAACGAGCATCCATAACCGATGTTTGCACTATAAATAAGAAAAATATCACGGATTTGCATCAGAAAAGTAGCCATATTGGATATGTGAAAAAAATTCACTTTGGTGCACGGTTGTGTTATCGTAATGAATTGCAAGCGGTACCAGTACCAAGTTATCCAGCCACCGGTACCCAGAAATGTCAGGTACCAGGTTTCCACTCTCAACTACTACTCACCTAAGTCTCATCTAGTCTAGTGAAGTTTAGACAAGGGGTGACAGTTTAGGTACCTACGGGTACCCAGACACCAGTACCCAGAGGTCGGTACCCAAAGTTGCACCCTTTACTACTTATATATGTTGAAATGATTCCTGACGCCCTCGCCCATCGGGGCTTGAAGAACTAGATTGGGCTGCTAGATGCTTCCACGCAGAGTTGATACCGACCGCACATGAGTACTGGTAATCCGCTTAGAACGTATAAGCCTGCCCAGGAAAATTTCTGTGAGTCGGCCCGTCATTGCTTATAAACCCTATTGGTTTCATTGGGCGGCAGGGATTGAGATGTCATTTCATCTCAATGTCGGGTAAAAGTCCCACAAAATTGGAAGCAACGTCTCCAAAATGACCTAAATAGTGTTATCTTTGACGCACAAACAGTTTTAGTTGAGATAGTGAAGAATTATTTGGCTAAATAGTGTTGGCGGGGACGTTAAACCTCAAATAAAAAAACAAAGCAAATGATTATTGACATCATGATGTGACTCCAAGTAAGACGGAGTAACGATGCTTGTTCGGCACTACGATACTTTTGACCCACTTAAACCCCAGTTGTACCATATAAAACGGGTTTACAGGAGCATTCATTCATTATTTTTCTTATTTCTGTTTAGAAACGATGTCTTTGCCCAAATGGTTCCCCAATCAGGGAGGTTAAGGTAGTGATTTTCATTTCTAATTTCTACTCAAATATATAGATTGTGGGTGCTCATAATCTATATTTTGTGCAGCTAAAAAAGTATCATTTTATTTATTATCTGAAATGTTCAATTTGTGGTGGTACAATTGTCATTTTGAATAGGCATGAATGTAAATTTTCGTCAATCATGTTCGGGGCGATTCAAAAATGTTATCTTCATTACCTCTGCTCAAATTACTCTTGAAGTTATGCAACATTTGACTGTGTGATTCGACACTCAGTGTTGAAATTGACAGATTTTGACATTGTGTGAAAATGCACTTCCGGTGTTTGAAAAAAAGTAGATGAAACTTAATAAAAATAATTAACTTTCATTTTGAGGGAGAGCGACTGAGAGGACTGAGAGGTGTACACCAATCACAATGCACTTACGGAGAGAGAGAGAGAGAGAGAGAGAGAGAGAGAGAGAGAGAGAGAGAGAGAGAGAGAGAGAGAGAGAGAGAGAGAGAGAGAGAGAGAGAGAGAGACTTACCTAGTTTGCTAAATTAGATATGTTTGTGTACATACAATCAGCTGACCTTGACTTAAGGATATCATGTGTTTGATAATGAATGTACGAGCGGGTCTATTTATAGACCTTTTCCGTGAAAAAAGGAGTCATTTCAGTTGTTCTGTTAAACTGAGCGAACACCAAAATTTTATTAAAAACTTTTTTTTATATTTGAACAAGGTAAGTGATGTAATTGAATATTTAATTTGATACCTTTCAATTGTTTTGTGATTTCTTCTATGTTGGATTTATTGACAATTGAAATAATTTACTTCCTTATCAAGAATGGGCATGATAGGAAACCTGTATAAAATCTTTCAAAAGTATACGTATAGTGAAAGTTCGCTATTAAGACCACCTAAAATTAAGACCAATTCTGCCTTAAAAACATTATTTAGTGATTAAGAGTTTATATTTATTATTTGTGTTTTTAACGTACAGTGGTCCTCTGATCAGAGACCACCTTTGGGACTGTTCAAAAGTGGTCTTTAAGACCACTTTTGAACAGTCTAAAAGGTGATCTTAATATAGGATTTCTACTGTATCTGAAGAAACAAAAAACAAACTTCAAACCCCTAACATGTCTTTATTGATGTCAATGCACAGGAAAACCAACAACAACAACAATGACAGCATGTATACTGTTTCATTCTGTCGCAGACTTGAACATTTCGAAAACACGCCTATACAAATACATTGTAAATTTTACCGCCAAAAAAACAACAATTTTCAGATGAAAAAATGTGATATTTTTTATTTCTGCTCAGGTCATTTTGGAGACGTTGCTCCCAACGTTGTGGGATTTTTATCCGACATTGAGATGAAATGACATCTCAAGCCCTGTCGCCCAATGAAACCAATAGGGTTTATAAGCATGGATGGACCGACTCGCACCGCTTTGCCTTGGAAGGCTGAGATCCTCTAAGCGGTTTACCAATACTCGTGTGCGGTCGATTTCAGCTCTGCGTGGAAGCATCGTGCAGTCCATCAATTTCCAAGCCCCGATGGGCGGGGGCCGAACGGCTTCTGGCAAATTGGAACAAAACCACATATGTTGTCAGCTTGTCCCTTTTTACCAATCGCGCAGTAATATCTATCCTACGCAAGATAGTGATGTGTCATACGAGACAGGTCAAGGTTCAAAGATTATGACATGCGCAGACATTGATCGAGGCTTGGAGAAGCAGAGATACGCCCGATCGCATTTATGTACTGGTAAACCACACCGAAGGTCTAGGTCTGCCCAGGCAAAGTGGTGCGGAGTCGGACCGTCCCATTGGTTTGCTTGAGGTGTCATTTCATCTCCACGTCCCACGAAATGGGAAGCAATGTCGGGTGATTGTCCCACAAAATTGGAAGCTAAGTCTCCTAAGTGACCTACATAGTGTTGAAGGCACGTAAAACATGAATTCAAATAAACGAAACATTGGTTCTAACCACCTTCCATCAGGAAAACACGTCTATACTAGTTCATTGTAATTATAACCGCCAAAAAAAACGAAAATTTTAAGATGGAAATTGTGATATTTTTTTCTTATTTCTGCTCAAAATATAGATTGTTGGTCCTCTTTAGAACCCACAATGTTGGTCCTCGTTAGAACCCACAATGTATTTTTTTGTACCCAAAATCTATATTTTAGAGCAGAAATAAGAAAAAATAATGTTTACCCCTGCATGTAAACCCCAGTTTTACTATATAAATGTAGGGTTCAAGGGGTCAAAATTATAAAGACGTATTTTCGTGATGTTTAATAAAAACGAGGCAACGCAGGCGTAGCAACCCCTCGCAGCTGCACTTCTAAATTCAGTCTGAATATGTTAGACACATATTGTCATCTATCCTGTTTACAAGATTTTTAATTTTAAGCTGTTGTGACCTTGACCTTTGACCTTGAAAATCAAACGGATTCATCCCCTGTCCATGGGGAACAGTAATTTTTCATGGAAGGTTTGGAGATTCCAAGATGATCGCTTCGTCTTCTATCCTGTTTACAAGGATTTTAATGTCAAGTCGATTGTGACTTTGAACTTTGACCCCTGACCTTGATAATCAATAGGGTTCTTTCTCCGCGGGGAACATTTGAGGACGGCTTGATTCTTCTGTGAAGACGGCTTCGTCTTCTATCCTGTTCAAAGGGTTTATAATGTTAAATCTGTCGTGACCTTGACCTTAGACCTTTGACAATTAGCTTTGAAAATCAATAAGGTTCATCCTGTCATTATGGGGATTTGATGCTTCTATGATGATAGATTTGTCGTCTTTCCTGATCACTAGGTTTTTAATATTCAGTTCATTGTGACCTTCACATTCGACCTGAAAATCTAATGGGTTCATCCTCTCTCCATGGGGAACATTTATGGAAAGTCTTATGCTTCTATGATGAAAGCTTTGTCTTTAACCCTGTTCAAAACACACACGCACACACACGCACACACGGACACACGGCAGCGATGCAATATCCCCATCGCAACTTGTTGCGACGGGATAATAATCATTGCCGATCACCGATTACCGATCGGCTCTAATTAAGTGGAATAGTCTAAAAAGGGGCTGTAAACATACGAAATCACGCCTATACAAATACATTGTAACCTTTATCGCCGAAAAATGAGAATTTTAAGATGAAAATTTATGATATTTTTCTTATTCCTGCTCAAAATATAGATTGTGGGTACTTGTACTTGTTAGCGAGTACCCACAATCTATATTTTAGCAAACATTACGAAAACACGCCTATAAAAATACATTGTAACCTTTATCAACGAAAAATGAAAATTTTAAGATGAAAATTTGTGATATTTTTCTTATTCCTGCTTAAAATATAGATGGTGGGTACTTGAACTTGTTAGCGAGTACCCATTATCTATATTTTAGTAAATATTACGAAAACACGCCTATAAAAATACATTGTAACCTTTATCACCGAAAAATGAAAAAATTAAGATGAAAATTTGTGATATTTTTCTTATTCCTGCTCAAAATATGGGTACTTGTACTTGTTAACGAGCACAATCTATATTTTAGAGCAGAAATAAGAAAAATAAAGTTTACCCCTGTAAACTCCAGTTTAACTCCATAAAAGTGGGGTTCACGGGGTCAAAATTATATAGGCCTGTTTTCGTCAAGACTATACAAAATAAAAACAAAAACACATTACGTGAACAAGTCCGTGAAATGAAGACCCCCCTAAACCCCACTTTATATAGAGAAAACTGGGGTTTACGGGGGTATTCATTATTTTTCTTATTTCTGCTCCAAGGCATAGGTTGTGGGTACTCGTTAGAACCGCCTCAATGAGGCGGTTCTAACGAGCACGCACAACCTATGTTATGAGCATTTGTAAGAAAAATATCAAGGATTTTCATCAGAAAAGTAGTCATTTTGGAGATGTGAAAAATGCACTATGTCGCACGGGTGAGTTATCATTATGATAAGAAAACAGATGTCGCGGTTTCTTTTCTTTCCAGGATCTCACAGTGATGTTTTACCTTCGCATCATGATAGCATGTCCATGTAATGAAAAACCTTTCAATTCCAACTTTACTTACGTATCGAGACCCTTGTGACATAGATCATTCTCTTAATTTAACAAAAAAAAAAATATTTTATTATATTTCGGTATTTTCCTTATTTATATTCCAGACATTGACTTTGGATGCTCGTTAGAACCGCCTTCATATTTGGCATGTAGTTTTCTTGTGGCAAGGGTTTCCCACTCACACCAACATATTGACCTGTGACCTTGACCTTGACCTTGACCTGTGACCTATTTTCCGTAACGTTTGAACCGTTTACGATAAAGTCTTCATATATGGCATGTGGATTCCTTACGACATTAGCTTCCCACCCATACAAAAAAATTACCTGTGAGCATGACCTGTGACTTACTATCCTTTCTATTAAACCTTATGAGACAGAGCCTTCATATTTGGCATGCAGGTTCCTTGTGATCAGGGCTTCCCACATATACAAAACATTTTGCTCTTAACCTTGCCCCTTGATCTGTGACCTACTTTAGAGAAAAAAATAACATTAGTCAAAACTTTTCAACCATGTGAGGTAGAGCCTTTATATGTGGTATGTAGGTTTCTTGTGACAAGGGCTTCCCACTCATACGAAACTATTGACCTGAGACCTTGACCTCTGACCTAATTTGTCCTTACGTTTGTACCGTTTGAGCTAGAGCCTTCATATTTGGCATGTATGTTTCTTGTGACAAGGGCCTCGGGCTGGGGGTGGGGGATAATGAAATGACCATTAATAAGAGGTGACCACTTATCAAATGTAACCGTTAATTGAAGTACCACTGTAATTGTGTGAAACTTCGAATCTGTGAGCTCAGGTGAGCGATACAGGACACTCATGGGCCTTTTGTTTTGTTTGTTTCCTCTTGACTAACCGTGTACGTTTAATTTGTAAACATTGATCTCTTGTAGGCATAGCTACCCCAGCGGTCATTCTACGTTAACCCTTCTCTTGCTGAATATTCATTTTAGCCACACCCATCTCTGACTTTGAACCAATCAGATTACTTGATGTAATTTATTCCTGCAAATTCATAAACTGAATGTCAAACAGTGTAGATCCTGATCAGATGGTTTCTTCAGAAGCCATCTGATCTGGATCTACACCATTTACAAAGATAAGGGTAGTCGTGAACAGCAAGATTAGGGTTAAACAACGTCGAAAACGTTGTTTGAAAGTTGAGTCAACATTGACTCAACTTTTTATGCCTACAAGTTTGGTATTTGGTGATAATTGAAGGACAATTTTCTGTATTAAACAATGTGATATGTTCTATAAAAGGGTTACCCTTTGGAAGCAAGGAATACACAACAGAACTAGAAAATATGGAATGTGCATGTTTTCTGGGCCAGACTAGCTAGTTTCGGCCAATTAGGCCTCATTAGTGACCCTCAAATGTTTTTAAAATTCCACAATGGAATCAATGATTCTAAATAAAAGGACAAGAACATAAAAATTACACTATGATGTAGGGCAGGGAGACGTTTTACGGCCGCCACACATTCCCAAACATTAACTATAGTGACGTTAAATATGTTATATATATGTACATATAAACCTATGTTGTGGGTATTCATTAGAACCGCCTTACCGAGTCGGTCCTAATGAATACCCACAATATATATTGTTTTGTTTTTATGGAGAACTGGCAACAATTATCCATCAGTTATCACAAAGTACCCTACATGGGCTGCATGATGCTTCCACGCAGAGCTGAAACCGACCGCACACGAGTACTAGTAAACCGCTTAGAGGATCTTAGCCTGCCCAGGCAGAGCGGTGCAAATCGCACCGTCAATGCTTATAAACCCTATTGGTTTCATTGGGCGACAGGGCTTGAGATATCATTTCATCTCAATGTCGGGTAAAAGTCCTACAAAATTGGAAGGAACGTATCGAGAATGACCTTTACAGTGTTGACGGGGACGTTAAACCTCAAGTCAAAAAAAAAAAAAAAAATCGCAAAATACCCAACTTACATGTATCTGTTTCATCGATAGGGTTTTGGTCATGACTGGGAGACTTACTGACGCATCCCAACTTCAACTCGAACAATGGATCGGAACCGGGCCGAAGAGCTTTAAACTGATTTACAGCATTGCAAGTGACGGTTGTAACCCAACGACATTTCACCAAAAGTGCGACAAAAAGGGGCCCACGGTCACGGTTCTATACAACCCACAGGGAACAATTTTTGGCGGGTACACGGTAATGAACTGGGACACTGGTAGACATGGCAGCTACGATACTGATTCCACAGCCTTTTTGTTTCGACTACAGCATAATGGGTCACCATCTGCCTGCAAATTTCCATGTATCAAACACGCGAATGCTATACACAACAACACTACCCATGGCCCAATATTCGGCGGTGGTCACGATCTGTGGACGTTCAAGGACACCATAAATAAGACCGGAGACAGCTTTCCACTCAACGGAGCAATGACCATGAATAATACCTTTAGTAGCCAAGGGGTCTCTACCGACGAGATCAACAATGGATCAATGAATGTCGTGGATCTAGAAGTCTATCAAGTCACAGGTGCGTACAGCTCCCTCACGTTAACAGGACCGTGTCATGTAGAGTCTCGAAAACCCCACATTATACAGTGAAAATCCAAAAATCTCGGCCTTGAGCACTTGCTGCATGTATAATTCTCATAACATTTTAACAAATTTGTTTCACGATCCAGCAAGGAGTCCTAAAGGTGAAGACGGAACGGCAAATAGCGCAGACCCTGATTAGACTGCTCCTTAAGTCTGATCTGGCCCTGCACTATTTTCTTAGGCACCTCTGTCATCAAATGAGGAGTTTACAAGTGCATACATTAATTACCTTTTATCGTAGATTGATTGATTTAAGGTTTACCATACCAGACAACACTGATAGGTCAAATGTGTGGAAACGTTGCTTCCAACTTTATTGGACTTTTACCCAACATTGAGATGAAATGACATCACAAACCCTGTCGCCCAATGAAACTAGTAGGGTTTATGAGCATGGAGAGTCCGAGTAGCACCGCTTTACCTGGGAAGGCTTAGATCCTCTTAGCGGTTTACCAGTAGTTTCAGCTCTGCGTGGAAGCGTCATGCAGCCCATCTATTTCCTCGCGCCCCGATGGGAGGGGGCGATAGATTAAGATATTTTCATCAAAGAAGTTAGTTTGTTTAGACATGAAGCATACACAATTTCATATGGTCGTTTATTCTTATTACATGTACGATTATTATTATCACTATTACTCATTAATATTATCATTATTATTATTAATTATTATTATTATAATTATTATTGTTATTATTATTACCACCACAACGCCCTCCGCGCCGGCATCGATAGCTCAATCGGATGTCCGTTTGACTGGCGATCAGGAGGGCGCGGGTTGATATCTCTCCGGGGTCCGTAAACATTTTTTCGTGAAAATTGTTCATGAAATCTTTTCTAAGGTCATTCTCTCCGCTGATTTAAGAAGTGCAGTTGCCAGTTTCTGGCGAAAGAATATGCACTGTATTGGTTAACTGCCTACGTGTAAGCCTTTCAATGGATAGGTAAACTGACTGTCTCAAAAACTTTAAATGACCTAAAATAGTGTTGGCTGGACCGTTAAACAACAATACTATCAAACAAACAAACACCGTCCCCGCCCATCGGGGCTTGGAGAAATAGATTGGGCTGCATGGTGCTTCCACGCGGAGTTGAAACTTACCACACTGGAGTACTGGGCCCAGTTGTTCAAAGCATCGTTAGCTTAACGAGCTCGTTAGTGGTCATATTGTTAACTCTTCTAGCAAGTACAATATTGAAAATTTTGGTATTTTTGCTGAAAAAATGTGAGCAGCTTTTGCGCCCGCAAAAGCTGCTCACATTTTTTCAGCAAAATTTTCAGCATTTTTGCCATATTTAATGATCAAAGTTTTAACGATACGTTAACTAACGACGTCGTTAGTTTTGAACAACTGGCCCCAGGTAAACCGCTTAGCAGGACTAAGCCTGCACAGAGAAAGTGATGTGAGACAGACCGTATAGTGCATATAAGCCTTTTGGTTTCATTGGGTGGCAGGGCTTGAGATTGCATTTCATCTAAATGTTTGGTAAAAGTCCAACAAAATTGGAAGCAACGTCTCCAAAATGACGAAACTAATGTTAACGGGAACGTTAAACATCAATTCAAACAAACAAACAATCACCACCACCACCACCTTCATCATCATCATTTGCAGTAAAGCAGTTAGTACACAAGTACGTGTAACATGGAAGAGGAGCATTTATGACCATGCTTTTGTTTGTGTGTTTGATTTGAGGTTTAACGTCCCCGTCAACACTGTAAAGGTCATTTTGGAGACGTTGCTTCCAATTTTGTGGGACTTTTACCCGACATTGAGATGAAATGACATCTCAAGCCCTGTCGCCCAATGAAACCCATAGGGTTTATTATCATGGACGGTCCGCCTCGCACCGCGGTTCCTGGACAGGCTTAGATCCTCTACGCGGTTTACCAGTACTAGTGTGCGGGCCGGATTCAGCTCCGCGTGGAAGATCATGCAACAGAAAAAATGCAAGAAATGTAACAGGCTGGTTTGCTTGTCTGTTGATCGCAAGTATCAAAAAATGTGTTCTCATGACGTGACTACATGTACATGTAATACTATTCAACGAGAAGACCAGCTGGCCTCGGTAGCTCAGTCGGATGTGCGTCAGGCTGGTGATCAGGAGGACGCGGGTTCAATACCTGCCGGGGTCGGCAACATTCTATCGTGGAGATTTATCATGTTATCTTTTCTACGGTCATTCTCTCCCGCTGATTCAAGAAGGGCAGTTGTCAGTTTCTGGCGAAAGAGTGTGCACGATACTGTTTAACCGCGTGCGTATAAGCATGTCCAGGAAAAGTGTGGATAGGAAAACTGAACGGCTCAATAATGACCTAAAAAGTGTTGAATGGGCCGTTAAACTCCAATCTGTAATACGCTTCAAACATGTACGCGCAGCGAAGACTCCAGTCAGCTTACGTAGCCACTCAGTAATCAAAGCACTTGGAGTACTGCTGGGTCGATAGTCTCTGAGTGTAGGCTGGGCAAATAGCCCTGGACAGAGACTTCAACTGTTTTTTCAACCCTTTACCACTCAAGGATTTTGTGAATTTCGCTGATTTTCACAGTGTTGCACCTGACAGCAACTTCAACAAGCCATTGTTTCATAATGGATGGTCTGTTTTACACTAAACTTGGTATGAATGTTCATTGGGCAGTAGCCTTTCAAATGCAACCTTTCATGACTTGATCATTGTTGTCATGGTAAAAAGGGGGCATCTCAAAATTGGCAAAAAGTGTGTTTTCACATGAATTTTTGACCATACAGTCGAACTTCGATGGCTCGAACTCGCCTGGACCGCCGAAAAAAGTTCGAGCCATCGGTAGTTCGAGCCATTGGAGTCCGACTCGGCAAGATCCATCTTTTTGTACTATGATTTTTATCATAGCTGCGGCGATTTTGGTGACTTCCGTTACATTTATCGGTCATAATTTAAGCCACGTAGTATACCTTTCGTATTTTTAGTCCCTATTTTAACGGTCTCACTATAAAGCGACAAGAAGTGTCAAGAAGCGACAAGAAGCGTCAAGAAGCGACAAGAAGTGACAAGAACGTCTTTAAACATTTTTTATATACATCTAAGGCAGATTTGATCTTTTATAACATTTTCTATGCTTCCTGGTATATTTTTGCCAACACAAGTTCATTAGATGCCCTTAAAGTTTGCTCCGAACAACTGTGTAATCCCGACTCTGAAAAGCTTCTAAAGACAAGTATTGAGCGACAAGAAAGCGTCAAGAACATAGTTTAACACTTGTATTCAATCTTTCTGGTTATCAGATAAGACCAGACATTGGCAAACTTAAATGTGTAATTTTGTGTCCATACAAGTTCCTTTAGAAGCCCATAAATGCTTATCAGACCTGTCGGATATTTATAAAGAATCGTTTTTCCCTCGAACCATTAGAGATTGGAATGCCCTTCCCGATTCTATTATTTTGACGGCTGAAGGTGCTGAGGATTGTGTAGCTAAGTTTACATCTTTGGTTAGAGCTAGGGACTAACTTCCCATATCACAGGTCCTGGTGTATGAATGTCATTTGACGTGTCACCAGTAACAATTCTGATTCTGATTCTGATTCTGATTCGTCTAGCTTTATCGACTGATGAAAAAGCGTCATGAAGGGATTTTAACTTTTGTTTCGCTAGATACTAGCCTACATGTGATAGATTTCATAAGATATTTATATCTATACATAAGCATTAATATAGAGAGAAACAGATTTACGAATAATTCTGTGTTTTTTTTTGTTAATGTTTTTAAGGCTTTATTATGCAAAAACGGTGCCGGCCAAGTATCTGGAAACAAGAAAGCGTCAAGAAAAAAAAAATGACGATTTCCACACGTATTTTTTTCTGGATTTCTGACATATGCAAAGATCCACATATCATTATGGGTTCAATTTGCTCATTTATAATACTTCTGGGGAAAATAAATCTACTTCGGACCCTTAAAGTTAAAGGAAAAGTTCCACCTTCTGCCGGTTGTTCGCTTACCAGGAAAAAGCGACAAGAAAATATATCACGGCCCAAATCGTTAATTACTTTCACTCAGTTTGAGTAATTTAAGTTGAATTACTCAATGACTTGTAGGTTTTATTTGTTTGATTTGAGGTTTAACGTCCCCGTCAACACTGTATAGGTCATTTTGGAGACGTTGCTTCCAATTTTGTGGGATTTTTACCCGAGATTGAGATGAAATGACATCTCAAGCCCTGTCTCCCTGTCATCGCTCAACTTTCTTTCTTTCTGCAGCCTCATTGAGCCGGTTATAACTAGTGCCCAGAATATTGTATTTGAAGAGAGAGAGAGAGAGAGAGAGAGAGAGAGAGAGAGAGAGAGAGAGCATGACGTTGTTTCAACGTTGATACGACGTTGCAAACACGTCATGTGCCAACTCTTCTTTTCTTTCTTTCTTTCTTTTTCCTTTCATTCTTTCTTTCTTTTTTCTTTCTTTCTTTCAACAGCCTCATTGATGCGGTTATAACGAGTACCCACAACCTTGTATTAGAAAAGAAAGAGAGAGAGACGTCATGACGTTGTTGAGAGAGAGAGAGAGAGAGAGAGAGAGAGAGAGAGAGAGAGAGAGAGAGAGAGAGAGAGACGTCATGACGTTATGCAAAATTTTCTTGTCGCTTTTTGTCAGTACTCACCTCGCCCCGTTATTTCTTCTTGTCGCTTTTTCATGTCACATTACATAAACCACGTCCACGAGTTTATCGCCGAAAAAATGAACATTTTAAGATGAAAAATTGTGATATTTTTCTTATTGCTTCACTAAAATATAGAAGCAGAAATAAGGAAAATAAGGTTTAGACATACAAACCCCAGTTTTACTATATAAAAGTGGGGTTCAAGGGGGTCAAAATTGTTATTATTATTTTTATTTTTTTTTTTTTTTTGTTTTGGTTTTACGGCCCTTTCTAGATTATTTCACTCATATCGAGCCGATCGTTAATCAGAGGTGAGCGAAAACCGGAGTACCCGGAGAAAAACCACATGACCTACCGTTGCAGAACTTAGCGTCTCACATGTGAGCCGAGCGAGGCTCAGGTCAAAATAATATAGCCGTGTTTTCGTGATGATTGTCGCCTTTTTAGCTCGGGGACCGTGTTTCAGCTCTCGACGTTATTGTGCGTTTTTTTTTTTTTTTTTTTTTTCATTTTTTTTTTCTTACCAGCTGATTATCTACTTTGCAATTTAATGCCTGAAATGGATATATGATTTTGGTGGTTCTTCATCTTTGTGTAGTCGTCATTTAACCTTCTTGTCGCTTTTTCATGGACTCATGAAGTTTCGTGTCGCTTATTCAGAACTTATTTTATCGGGCGGTTTGCATGTTTTCGTACCCCATGGTGCGTCTACTACGGATTTTATGCATAGAATGCATACCAGAATAGTTTCCATACACTTCATGACGCTTCTTGTTATCGCTTCAACTGTGAAAAATCTTCTTGTCGCTTTTTCCAGCACTCAAATCGCACCGTAATTTCTTCATGTCGCTTTTTCACCACTCAAGATGCTTGTGCGGTTTGCCTTTCTTCTTGCATCATGTTAGTCTTCTACATATTTCAATGCCTTTAATACATATTGCATATAAGAGACATAAATATATATGACTTCAATTCGAGAAAGACAAGACTTATATCTGACATTTACTCTTTGTCAGTCGCAACATTTTCTTGTCGCTTTTTCTCAACCGAACGTGGTTACACACGCGATTTTTATTTTTTATTTTACACAAGAAAATGCAATATTTCTGGAACTATTCAAACCTGATCCTTTGAAATACTTAATTTATTTATGAATTCATAAAAAATCTAATATAGGAATGATCATGACGCTTCTTGTCGCTTCTTGACGCTTCTTGTCGCTTCTTGACGCTTCTTGTCGCTTTATAATGAGACCCCTATTTTAAGGCAAAGGCTGTAATTTTGGCAGCTCTAACTCAATGTCGGTGTGAAATATTAATTTGTGAAAAATATTTTGCCAGCTTTAATTTCCTTATGCTGCCTCATTAGCCCTGGGTTATTATAGGTGTTTACAATAAACTTAATTTGACACCTTCTCAACATTAATTTCTTGACCTGTTGATCAAAGGGATTGCGCCAATCAAGTTCACCTGTGTTATGTAAACAGCTGTTTCGGCAAGACAAGCGTCTTATGATACTGATCACGCGCCTGCGTGACTTGATCGATAAAATTGGAATTTTTAAAAAGGTAATTAGTGCGAGCCATCGGTGGGATTTTACATAGAAAATGCACTCTAGGGACCAGGCTTAGAGTTCGAGGGTTCGAGCCATCGTGGTTCGAGTCAAGGGTGGCATGTGTATTAAAAAAGACCCAAACGTGGTGTTCGAGCCTACCGAGTTCGACCTATCGTTGTTCGACTGTATTTTAATCTGCACACAGCTGTCAAGGCAACAATTAAGGTGTTTGACACTGGCCATTTTAACTGTTTGCAGCATGTTTTATTACCATCAATTTTCAGGCACTTTTGACCCAAGACACCCTCAGATATAAATTTAAGCGGCCGGTTGGGCCATACACCCAAAATTTTTCGGATGTGAGAGGGGGGGGGGGGGGCTTTCAATCCCCCCCCCCCCCCAGAATAATTTTAGTGGGGAGGCGCGCGAAAAAACAGGTCACTTTTTTGCCCAACAAATCCAAAAGCAAACATAACTATCCAGGGGTAGAAATACAGATTTTAGGTGCTTCTGGGGCTTAAAATGGGGGGGGGGGGGGGTGGGAGACATTTAAAAACACGTATCTGAGTGGTAAAGGGTTATTCCCCTCAATTCCTATACCGTAATGAAACAGTGAGGACCCTGCTCAGACGCCGCTTTTTGCGGTGTCTGATCTGGGTCCACACTGTTGGCCAAGCACAGTCCATGATTCCAGTGCCGTTACTACAGATAACCCTCTTAAGCATAGGATAGAATATATATAGCAGGGCTAATTTCCATCAAACACATTACCTCATTTTCTGACAAGACAGTGATAGACACGTGGACTCCGGCCATCACATGAACAAGTCCGTGAAATAAAGACCCCCTAAACCCCACTTTATATTGAGAAAACTGGGGTTTATGGGGTAAACATTATTTGCCTTATTTCTACTCCAAGACGTAGGTTATGGGTACTCGTTAGAACCGCCTCATTGAATGAGGCGGTTCTAATAAGTACCCCAAACCTATGTTTGGAGTATAAATTAAAAAAATATCACAAATTTTCAACAGAAAAAAAATCCTTTTTTTTGAGATTTGAAAAATGCATTATATCATACGGATGTGTCATCGTAATAATTGAACAGGTCGAAGAAAGTTGTTTTATTTAAAGACAGTCTGTAAATTTAAAGACAGTCTGTAAATTTAAAGACATTTTAGTCTGTAAATTTTAACGGTGTACGACAAAACATAGAAAGACAAAAGAGAGAAGCGACACAAAATAGATAAGTTAAAACATAGACGCGACATTTAATAGATCGACAAATAATAGAACGACCAATAATAGAACAATAAGTGTGAGCGATAATTACCTGACCGCCCGGCAATTGCTACACGTCATCGAACATGCGTTCACTCGATCAATTCTACCAATCAGTAAGTGGACAAAAACAATAGTTAGAGTTAAGCACCGATCGAGAAAATTTTGATGACTCTGTATGGGGCCATTGTTGTACTTCTTTTGTATTTCTTTTGAAAAAGAAATGTATGAAACAAATTGTGTTCACGTTTATCTTTCCATAGACCACAAACTTTCTTGAAGGTTGGCACCGACGTATTAGTTTGATTCTCGGATGCAGTATTACTGTGTCTTAAACTATTGATCGATAATCAACTGTCCGCTACCTCAAAATTCCCGAGATATGTTTACAATAAAATAAAATGTACTGTTGTCGAAAAATGGATAGAATAAAATTTTCGATACTTCTGAACTTTTTCGATGTTATTTCGATCTTTTTTCGATGTTTTTTTCGATGTTTTATTTCTTTGTTTTGTCTTTCTATGTTTTGTCTTTTCTATGTTTTTGCTTTTCTATGTTTTGTCGTTCTATGTTTCGTCATAGATCCAATTTTAAGACTGACACAAATAAAATCATGAAAATGGTGTAAAACGGAAAACACGCACTTTGCTATTTATAGTGTGTGTGTGAATTCGGGTTTATCGTCGCTTTCAACAATTGTTCAGTCATATCACGATGGTTTTTGGTTGCGACAGGGAGCTCAATGCTCACATTTATAGGGCTGCCTCACTGAAGTATCATGTCCGAGACACATTACATGATACCACACACAGTCACATTATCCTGACACTGGGTCGACCAGTCCTAGCTCTACCCCGTAAATCTGAGTGCCAAGCGAGGAGCAGCTAGTACCATTTTTAACGACTTTGGTATGTTGCGGCCCGGGATCGAACCCGTGACCTCCCGTTCCCCGGAGCGGACACTCTACCCACTGAGCTATCGGGGCCGGTGCTATTTAAAGTAATTTGCTCGTTATCTGTGGAATATTTAATTATGTGTAACTGCAACTTATATAGTTGTCTTTATTTAGTTAAATTCCTTTAACCCTAGTTGAAGAGGTCTCAGAAAACAGGTTAGTAAAGAGATTCATATGTAAAATGAGCTAAGGAGTGGTATAAAGCTTTTATCATTTTGTCAACTATACTGATCACTCGCATCGAGGGACAGTTTTTTTCTGACAACTAAAATTGATGAAAGTTTCAGACAGTACAATGTCCGAAGACGAAACGACGTCAGTACGAAACTCATCTTATGTTCGACCTTTAACGAATGTTTCCTCCCCTTCTGTCATTTGTGGTCTAAGGGAAGGAACTGTGCTGTTTTATGTCTTAATTATTTTCTTTCATTAAAACTATATTTACAGACAATAAAATACATACAGTCTTCAGCAATGCTTTATTTCTTAATGAGATGAAGAATGATGTTGCGTATGAGAATGCGATTTCTTCGTGTTTCATCATTTTCATGATTTTCCTTATGTACTGTTGTGTGAGTACTGAAAAGTCTTTAAATTTGCAGGCAGTCTTTAAATTTACAGAGTGTCTTTAAGTAAAACAACTTTCTTAGACCTGTTAAAAATCTTTCTGCACTTTGTAAGTTTTGGGCGACAGGGCTTGAGAAGCCATTTCATCTCAATGTCGGGTAAAAGTCCCACAAAATTGGAAGCAACGTCTCCAAAATGACCTTCACAGGGTTGACGGGGACGTTAAACCTCAAATCAAACAAAAAAAAAAAAAAAAAAAGACAAGAAGTGATCGCTGAAAGCACTGTCGCCCAATGAAACCAAAAGGGTTTATTAGCATGGTTAACGCGGTTCCTGGACAGGCTTAGATCCTCTAAGCGGTTTACCAGTACTAGTGTGCGGGCCGGATTCAGCTCTGCGTAGAAGCATCATGCAGCCCATATATTTCTTCAAACCCCTATGGGCCCGATCACTTCTTGATCGACACATCCAGCGGGAAAGCCCCGCCTACTTCTCAAAAAGGTTGCATACCCCGAAGTTATCTGAGCAGAGCTGTAATCAGATGGAGATTTCTACAATTTCAAGTTTGTTTCCACAAGTCCCGCCTTGATGGTGTGGTTTGTCGATGTGTCGCCTGTTCAGTGCTTGACTGAAGGATAATCGGATGTGGGTCATTCAAATACCATGTATGCTTACATTGTGTACATTCGAGAGTCAAACGAAAAATCGCATTGAATTGGGTGGTATTAATAATACACTGCTCAAAACAATTAAAGAAGCGAACACATATTAGATGTTGGATAATGATGATGAAACAACGATTCAGAAAGATGAATAACTTTATCTGCAACATGTTAATGGCAAACATTGGCAACCAGTTCACTAATCACGTTCTGTAACCTGTTTAGGTAGAATTTGGATAAATGTTTGAAAAATCGCCACCTTTATGTCAGATTATTTCAAATACCATAGACATGCGCAAATCAGTCACTTTTTCCTGCCAGTATTGTGTATGACCACCTCGAGCAGCACAACACTCCTGACATTGCCGAGGCATGCTACGAAACAAATGTTGAACAGTTTGTTAAGCTAGCGTTTCCCACTCATGTCTAAGGATGTTTGTGAGTTCTTATAGTCATTGGTGGATGATCGCCCTGTGAGATACGTCCGACAAGAATGTTCCACACATGTTGTATTGGGTTTAAGAACGTGCCGACCAGTCCATCACTTCAATAGTCTCACGATTAAGGTAATCCTTGCACTTTCTAGCAGTACGGGGGCGCGCATTATCCTGCATCAGAATGTAATTGTCACCGATTGCCGCAGCGGAAGGCCTCACAATAGGATCTAGAATTTCATCTCGATACCGAAATGCAGTCAATTTGTTTGTTTGTTTGATTTGATGTTTAACGTCCCCGTCAACACTGTAAAGGTCATTTTGAAGACGTTGCTTCCAAATTTGTGGGACTTTTACCCGACATTGAGATGAAAAGACATATCAAGCCCTGTCGCCCAATGAAACCAAGGGTTTATTAGCATGGACGGTCCGCCTCGCACCGCAGTTCCTGGACAGGCTTAGATCCTCTAAGCGGTTTACCAGTACTAGTGTGCGGGACGGATTCAGCTCTGCGTGGAAGCATTGTGCAGCCCATATATTTCTTCAAGCCCCTATGGGCGGGGGCGGAAAATGCAGTCAATATACCTCCTCCGTTTATGACGTACGAGTCCGATCGGCCTTCATAATAAATTCCTACCCATACCATCACTGACCACCCTCCATATCTGTCTGTTTCCACAATGTTGCAGTCCTCGTATCGTTCACCGGGTCGTCTCCAGACTCGAACACGTCAATCACATGAATTCAGGTGAAATCTGCTTTCATCCGTGAATAGAACTGTACGCCAGTCTTGCAATCGCCAGTTCTTATGTTCTTGGGCAAACTCATCACCGTGCACGATGTTGCCTGGTGAAAATAGGTCCTATTGCCGGACGTCTGGGCCTCAGATCACATTCATGTAACCTGTTACGTATTGTTAGATCGGATATCCTTTGGCCAATTGCATGCTGAAAATCGATTTGTAGCTTTCTGGTCGTGTACTGCCGATTTCGTAGGGCTAGATTTCGAAGATGTTGATCTTCCCTTTGTGACATCATGCGCTGTCGGCCTTGCCTTTCTCGTCTAGTATACTCGCCCGTCTCCTGGTAGCGTCTCCATAGCCTGGCAACAATATTTCTCGATACATCAAAGCGTTCAGCAGCGATCCTTCAGGGGTACCCACCGTCAGACAAAGCAACAGCTTGAGCGACCTCAACTTCTTCCAAGAACCGCAATACACCATATGGAGTCACTATGAAACCAAAAATAACGCATAACCGAAGAATTGACATGTTTATGACCCAAACTCAAATTTTAAACAGATCGGACCATACCGAATTTCAGCCGTTTTATAGGGGTATCCATGCTGTAGCTTACATTCTTGTTTTGTTCGTGAACCTTGCTTCTTGACGTTTGCATGAACATTGTTAAGAGATGTCACTTTAAAATAGTGTCTTTCCTTGTGTTTGAAAAGTGCAAAGCGGTGATGTTTTACAGACTTAAATGTTTAGTCCTTTAATTGTTTTGAGTAGTATAGATCGAAGGCGTAGGATCTGTATTGTCTGCACTGATGGTTTTCTGACTAAAACAACATATTTCATGCTTTTGTCTGTCTACACTCTTAAGCTTTGTACAATGCCCATTCTGTTGGACCCCGGTTCGTTGACTGCACGAGATTTATCCATATACATAGGCTGCATGTTGTTATTTGTTTATATTTCGATAGTTTGAGTCACAGAATTAGATTTAGTTTTATCGAAAAGTTCGAAAATTGTAAAAACTCCATCTGGTGAGAGCAAACGGTATACAATTCTGGAGGCTGACTCCTTTACGAGACGTTGGCGGAGCTTATCCTCTACAACTTTCTCGCTGGATGTGTTGATAACAAAATCTAAAATGAAAAAGTTTTTGCCGAAAAACCCGGCAAAAAAGATACAAAAAATCGACTTTACTCTTGTGTCCCTATGTTCCAACTCCAGCGTATGACAAACCATAAGACACAATGTTCGTAAATAAAATTTATGGGAAGGTACTCCTTTGAGTCCCACCTAAAAAAACAAACAAAAAAAACTTGGGTTTACAGGAGTTAATCGTATTTCTAATGAGTACACACAGCATACGTTTTATTATAGAATACCGAAAAGATGTCCCAAAACTAACCCCGTTATGCCTCCTGACAGTAACCCTCAGAGGCTCGAACTACCCTTGTCTCGAACAGATTTTCGTGTTCCCAAAGGTGTTCGAGCCATTGAAGTTCGACTGTAGATTTATCTCTGCTTTGAACTTTCTTCTTCACCACAGTTGCTTTTTCATTCTCATATTGTATTATTTATGTTCCTTTTTGGTGTATTTTGTTCCTTTCTCTATAACTTTCAATCTGTATCCTTGACTAAACACCCTGCTTTAATGAATCCACAACCGATGTCCTGGTCTAAAGCTACGTACTTAACCCAAGACTCACCAGGCCTGCCTTCAATGCTCGTCTTGATATTCCTACAGTTCCTGATGAGTACCACCTGAAGGTCAACCAAATTAAATCAGACGGGCTTGGTGGCACGTTCGGTGTTTCTTTATCCTTAATGCTAGGCACGAAGAAGAGAATAACGCATAACAAATTCCATTTACTTCTATTTACTATGGCAGTAGCGCTGCTATGCATACCAAATAGCCGTAGCATTCGAGCCTTTAGTATGACGATAGCTATCCAGCGAAGCAACGAGGTGTACAAAGATATCAGGGTTCCTTACATTCGCTCGTATTTTTGCCTACCGCACCGAAACACCTCCTTCTGTCGTAAATTGTTCTCTTTCCTTATCGTAACTGACCTGACGTTTTGGCTACTCTCGTTGTTACTCACTTGTGGCGATATAGAGACCAACCCGGACCAGACTCTGTCGATGCTAGTTCCTCATCCAGCGATGATCTGTCAACAACATCTTTTGAACTGCTTCATAACCACTTAAGTATAATTCATGCAAATGTCCAAAGCCTTGTGCCCAAAATAGACATAATACGTAGTGAAGCAGAAGCATACGATGTCCTTGTTTTTTCCAACATTAACACTAGTACAATACAGATCGATCACTTCACGTCACCTTTCAGGACTGATAGGCTAGGTCGTCCTGGTGGAGGTGTGATAGGTGATCATCTATGTCCGCGACACACTATTCGGTAAGCGAAGATCCGACCTGGAATTACAGGGCTTGGAAGCTACCTGGGTAGTGAGTGAGTGAGTTTTAGTTTTACGTCCCACCAACAGCTAAGGTCATACGGAGACGGGACCTCGGTTTTAAAAAGACTCATCCGAAAGTCTGGAGAAGCCCGGGATCGATCCTGCGATCCCTGGTTTACAAGGCGACTAGCGTAACCACTGCACTACGGAGGCTTCTACTCTACCTGGGTAGAGATCCAAGTCAAGTCGAAAAGGATTCTGGTAGACGGATTTTACAGGCCTCCTAATAGTAGTCTTGAATATTTTGATCTTATCAAGGAAAGCGTTGATAGGGCATGCAACACGAACTTAACAGACGTAATTATTACAGGTGACTTCAACATTGACATGACCCATAACAGCAATATTAAAATGAAAGACTTTCTGCTTGAGTACAGTCTGAAACAGCTTATCACTGAACCCACGCATTTCACGGAAAACTCATCTTCGCTCATAGATTTGATCCTAGTACGCAATAACAGCAACGTCCTAACAAGCGGCACTATAGACCCCTTTATGACAGATTACACCAGGTATCACTGTCCAGTAGTTGTTCTACTCAAATTTACTCGACCTCACACCCCATCCTTTAAAAGACAAATATAGAATTATAAATTAGCTAACAAATATAGGAACTTGCTGTCTGAGTCCAATATTGAAGAGAAAGTTGAACGCGAAGGGAATATTGACCGTAATATCAAGGACATCACTGATTTCATATTTGTAGCTGCAAAACAATCAACACCAAACAAACTAGTAATTATAAGACTTAATTATCATCCTTGGATAACTTGCACAATAAAAAATATGAAAAGGAAACGACAGCGCATGTATAGGCAATTCAAGAAGACTAACAACAACTATTTCTGGAATAGATAAAAACTCCTTAGAAATAAAATCAACACTGCAGTTAGGCTCTCCAAAAAACAGTATTTCGATAAACTCGACCAACTTCTGTCTTCAGATAATTGTGAATCCAAACTATTCTGGAAAACCTCTAAGCAACTTCTGAATCTTGGGCGCTCCTCTAGCAACATTCCAGTACTTACTATGAACCATGAAGTGGCCGAAACAGACGAACAGAAACCAGAAATGTTAAATACATATTTTTCCGCCCAGACAAAGGTCAATGACACAAATAAGACTCTACCAAATCTCGAGCCTGTTCAGCACACCCTACATTTAATTACAATCTCATCGCAGGATGTCCTTGATGTATTCAAACACTTGGATGTCGGCAAAGCCTGTGGCCCCGACTTGATCAGCCCAAGACTTTTAAGAGAAAGTGCTGATTACCTAGCACGTCCCTGCTCAAATCTTTAATAAATCCCTTGCTATAGGATACTTTCCACCCCCTTGGAAGGACGCTTACCTTTCTCCAATTCATAAAAAAGATGAAAAGACACTCCCTGGCAATTACAGACCCATATCTCTCTTGATTCCAGTAGGCAAAACCATGGAACGCTGTGTGCATAAACACCTAATATAATAATATTAGATCGCACCAGATGATAACTCCATTTCAGTCGGGCTTTGTACAAGGCGACTCCACTACCTACCAACTCCTTCATACATACCACACCTTCTGTGAGGCTGTAGACAGTGGTAAAGAGATACGGGCAGTTTTCTGCGACATAACTAAAGCCTTCGACAGAGTCTGGCACAAGGTTTTGCTCCACAAACTTAAGAACATAGGATGTTCCGATCGTGCTTTAAGATGGTTTACAGGCTATCTTTCCGAGCGAAGACAACGTGTAGTTATTAACGGCAAGAGTTCTGGTTGGGCTTCGGTTGAAGCCGGCGTGCCTCAGGGTTCCATATTGGGCCCACTTCTGTTTCTCGTTTATATAAACGACATAGTAAAAGAGATTGGCTGTTCCATTCGTCTCTTTTCTGATAATACCAGTCTATACATCATTGTTGACCACCCTGACCAGGCGGCTAGATTGTTAAACGGTGACCTACAAACCATTTCTAACTGGGCTGACTTATGGCTGGTAGAATTTCATGCAAAGAAAACAATGACAATGACCATATCAAGAAAAACAACCCCCTCATCACCCACCCTTGTTCTTAAACGACACTATAATACAGGAAACCTCCAACCACAAGCATCCGGGCCTCATATTTTCCGACTCATGCAACTGGAATACACATGTGAAAAACATATCTGAAAAAGCTTGTACACGTCTCAACCTTCTAAGAGCACTCAAGTTTAGAAGCAACAGAAAAGCCTTAGAAAAATGTACATGGCCTTTGTCCGACCCCTTCTAGAGTACAGCGACGTCGTTTGGGATAACTGCTCACTTGAAACCAAAAAGCAGCTGGATGCAATTCACGTTGAAGCTGCTCGAATAATAACTGGAGCAACCAAATTATGCAATATAGAAAAAAACTCTTCTCAGATCTCGGTTGGGAGTCTCTTCGAAGTCGTCGGAACAAGCATAAATTGGTAGTCTTTTACAAAGCTTTACATTGTCTTACACCAGAATACCTTTTTGACCTGGTCCCTGCCACTGTTCAAGAAACTTCTAGATATAATCTCCGAAATTCAGATCATATCCAGAACTTGAGAACTAATACAAATTTATTTCTTGGCTCTTTTTACGGCGTAGCCGTTATGGTTTTGTAGCCGTTATGGTTTTGCTTTTGTCCTACATTTTTCGTTATTCCATTGGTCAATAAAACCACATGTCCAAGGAGATGACCATTTCATTGGTCAATGATTTGCATAAATAAATCTACTCAAAAGTACGACAGTTTACTGAAGTTTTAACCTAGGAAATGTTTCGTTTTTTATGTGAGACATGAATGAAAAATATATACAGTTTCGGCTTGCTCACCGTCTTGTCCTTTGATGACCATACGTCATATGTATAATTGTGTTTCTAGTGAATTCTGTAACTGCTGCGGTGAATAGCTATTTTGACCTAATTTCACGTGGTTGGTCTATATAGCGAAAGGAACCATTTCGCGAAAGGAAGGTTCCTTTCGCGAAAGGAAGAATTTTCTGCGAAAGGAATTGTTTGTTTGATTTGAGGTTTAACGTCCCCATCAACACTGTGTAGGTCATTTTGGAGACGTTGCTTCCAAGTTTGTGGGACTTTTACCCGACATTGCGATGAAATGACACCCAAGCCCTGTTGCCCAATGAAACCAATAAAGAGATATAGCATGACAAAAACATGTAATAATCGCATTACAAATTGACAGATGTTTAATTTACAATATATGCTAAATAAAAGTTGCAGTGTATCATTTGTCTTCAGCATACTTTATGTCCTCCTTTTTAACACAAAATGGACATTTTCGAATATCATTAATGTTATATAAATTCTGAAAAGGAATAAGTGTAATTTGAGTTTTAATTAGGTGCACATAAGATCAAGTTTCCGTCCGTTTGTCTGCTCGTCCGTTTGTTCGTCCGCCTATGCGTTTACGTTCACCATAGCGACAACACGAAATGTTAACCCTAGAATTTGTGTTCAAAAACAGTAAATGATAACGTTTTCTTATTTGTTGTGCATATACTTGAGATCATATGCTCTTGAAATGAGGTAATGTTTTTAACCTTGACCTTTTACATTGACCTTAGCTCAAACAGGCGGGACACCGCCCTCTGCAAAGCTATTTTTCCTCGCGTGACATCTGAATTGTTTGAATACAGTAAACCAGTTCATAGCTAGACAATTGTTGCTGTCGCTATTGTAGCTCATATTGCACGACCCGCAGAAAAAGCGACCGACTGAAGTCGGTTGATTTTCTAAGAGTGCCCTAAATAATCGTGTCATTCTGTCAGTCTGTCTGTCCGTCCGTAACCCGTTTGTGAAAATTGGTGATAGTGACTTAACCGCTTGGAATATTTAAACAATTTTTGGCATACTGATAGATATCAATGAGATCTAACCAATGAACTTACGAAATATTATATTCCATTTAGTATAGGCTCGCCGAGGCGAAAAAAAATGTGAAAATTTTCGAACTACTTCTCCTCAAAAACCGTTGGGCCGATTGAAGTCAAATTTCATATGGAGCCTCTATGGGATGGGGGAAACCAAAATTTGCTCATGGGGTCCAGGTCACATGACCAAAATGGCCGCCAAGCCATATATGGTCTGTCTGTCTGTCCGTCCGTAACCCGTTTGTGAAAATTGGTTATAGTGACTTAACCGCTTGGAATTTTAAACAATTTTTGGCATACTGATAGTATCAATGAGGTCTAACCAATGAACTTGCGAAATATTACATTCCATTTAGTATAGCCTCGCCGAGGCGAAAAATGTGACAATTTTCGAACTGCTTCTCCTCGGAAACCGTTGGGCCGATTAAGGTCAAATTTCATTTGGAGCCTCTATGGGATGAAGGAAACCAAAATTTGCTCATGGGGTCCAGGTCACATGACCAAAATGGCCGCCAAGCCATATATGGTAAAAACCCTTCAAAATAGTCTTCTCCAGAACCACTTGGCAGATTTCCACGAAACTTGATAAATAACATCTGGGACGTAGGCCCATCATAAATTGCTAAAATGGTGACCCTGGGTTGACCTTGACCTTCTTTGTGCCTAGGTCAAACTTTGACACATATGCTTTTGTATTGGAAAAGTGAGAATTCATTTTATCCTGCAAACGATTCAGAATACAGTACTAAAGTATTAGATATATTTTTGCTCCTTACGATAAGGCGCATTTATTGGGGGAACCGTTTTAGGTCCAGGTCACATGACCAAAATGGCCGCCATACCCATATATGGTAACACTCATCAAGCTAAAAGCATCCGGCGGGTCGTGCACTTCAGCTGAAGCACTGGTTTCTAAACAACCTTCCAATTAAATCTACGCCGCATATCTTTTTTAAAGATATTTCTTGTTTCCCTTCGACTATACGTGCCTGGAACAGCTTCCGAACGAAGTGAAAGAAGCAACGTCTGTAGCAGCTTTCAAACACGCCTTAAACAGTAACACCATAGTGCCTCCTAAACATTTTAATGCTGGTACACGCATTGGTCAGATTCTCCATGCTAGACTGAGAATGGGATGCAGCTCACTAAATTCTGATCTGTATCGTAAAAACATTGTTCCAAGCCCATCTTGTCAGTGTGGAGAGTTTGAAAGTGCAAAACATTTCCTATTTTCATGTGTTAACTACTCAGCTGCCAGGGAAAGATACTTACCACGTGACTTAGACAATTTTACTCTCAATGATCTATTGTCTGGGAAAACCATCCTTTTATCACATGAGAAACAAGCGCTATTCCTACAAGTGCAAGACTTCATTGTCAAATCCGGAAGATTTAAGCCTGCCTAGCCAACATTAATTGCAATTATACTCAAATCCTATATTAGTCCTTTACTTATTTTCCTATGCAAATTCCATGCAGGTGTCCAGTCAAATCTCTCTCTCTCTCTCTCTCTCTCTCTCTCTCTCTCTCTCTCTCTCTCTCTCTCTCTCTCTCTCTCTCTCTCTCTCTCTCTCTCTCTCTGTCTGTCTGTCTTTCTGTCGGTCACGCACATTTATTCTGTCTCAATATTTTCACTCTTGCTACTCAATTATGTCGTACACTATGTTGTTTCCAGGAGGTGACGTCTATAAGCCACAAGGCTTACTGTCAGATCCTTTAGCCACATCGTACTTATATATGCGTATTGTAAATGTATCAAACCTCGAAATAAAATATTGTTTAAACCAATCGTATTTGTCTATTGATTATGGGTACTCGTCAGAACCGCATGCAGTTTTAACGCATGCCCACAATCTATATTTTGAGCAGAAGTTAGTACCATCACGTAAACACTCCAATATAATTTTGACCCCCTTGAACCCCACTTTTATGTAGTAAAACTGGGGTTACAGGGGTAAACCTTATTTTTCTTATTACTGTTCTAAAATATAGATTCTGGGTACTCGTTAGAACCGCCTCAATGAGGCGGTTCTAACGAGTATCCACAATCTATATTTTGAGCAGAAATAAGAAAAATATCACAATTATTCATCTCAAAAGTTTCATTTTTTCGGCGATAAAGATTACAATGTATTTGTAAAGGCGTGTTTGCGTAATGCATATCACAGTTTGTCTTCTGAAAATCATCGTTTTCTTTTCGGCTTTAGAATTTACAATGGATCTGAATAGGCCTGTTTTCTCATGCTTACTTGAAACTATGATAAGAACTTGTTAGGGTCCCAAGAAAAAGATAGAAACAGAAATGGTAACTAAATATCGTCTCTTGGTTCCCGCCCATCGGGGCTTGAAGAAATATATTGGGCTGCATGATGCTTCCAGGCAGAGCTGAAACCGACCGCACATGAGTACTGGTAAACTGCTTATCTGTTCTAAGCCTGCATGCATATAAACACTATTGGTTTCATTGGGCGGCAAGGCTTGAGATGTCATTTCGTCTTAATGTCGGGTAAAAGTCCCACAAAATTGGAAGCAACGTCTCCCAAATGACGGGGACGTTAAACTTCAAATCAAACATACAAATATCGTGTCTGAGTGAACGAAAGATACTGTATTCATATTTATTTATTATATCCCTATCCATTTAGTTGATACCGGACGGCAGACAGTCACTTCAGAAGTTTTAGACAGACCTTGGAGAGATACACCAGAATGGAATGATGAAGTAAGTTAAAAAAAACAGGACCCAGCATCCTCGTTACTGATCAGAAAGTTGACAGTTGTACAAGTAACTAAGACTGCTGCATGTTTACTGACAAAAGTGAGCAGCTTTTGCCATTACGAAAACACGCCTATACGAATACATTGTAAATTTTACCGCCGAAAAAACTAAATTTTTAGATGCAAAAATGTGATATTTTTCTTATTTCTGCTCAAAATATAGATTGTGGGTACTCGTTAGAACCGCCTCATCGAGGCGGTTCTAACGAGTACCCACAATCTATATTTTGAGCAGAAATAAGAAAATTAATATTCACCCCTGTAAACCCCGAGTTTTTCTATATAGAAGTGGGGTTCGAGTGGGTCAAAATTATATAGGTGTGTTTTCGTGATGAATTGCATTTACATGCAACTCGAACTTGCATTTACATGAAACTCGAAATCTGAACTTTTTCTTGAGTGGAGAGCGCATGTACATGTAGATCTTAAAACAATACTATGGTGTGGTTCGCATTGTTATAATTGCACGACCCGCAGAAAAAGCAACCGACTGAAGTCGGTTTTTTTCTAAGAGTGCCCTAAAATCACCGTGTCATTCTGTCATTCTGTCAGTCTGTCAGTCTGTCATTCTGTCTGTCCGTCCGTAACCCGTTTGTGAAAATTGGTGATAGTGACTTAACCGCTTGGAATATTTAAACAATTTTTGGCATACTGATAGATATCAATGAGATCTAACCAATGAACTTACGAAATATTACATTCCATTTAGTATAGCCTCGCCGAGGCGAAAAATGTGAAAATTTTCGAACATTTTTGAACTGCTTCTCCTCGGAAACCGTTGGGCCGATTGAAGTCAAATTTCATATGGAGCCTCTATGGGATGGGGGAAACCAAAATTTCCTCATGGGGTCAAGGTCACATGACCAAAATGGCCGCCAAGCCATATATGGTTTGTCTGTCTGTCCGTCCGTAACCCGTAAGTGAAAATTGGTGATAGTGACTTAACCGCTTGGAATATTTAAACAATTTTTGGCATACTGATAGATATCAATGAGATCTAACCAATGGACTTGCGAAATATTACATTCCATTTAGTATAGCCTCGCCGAGGCGAAAAATGTGAAAATTTTCGAACTGCTTCTCCTCGGAAACCGTTGGGCCGATTGAAGTAAAATTTCATATGGAGCCTCTATGGGATAGGGAAACCAAAATTTGCTCATGGGGCCCAGGTCACATGACCAAAATGGCCGCCAAGCCATATATGGTAAAAACCCTTCAAAAATAGTCTTCTCCAGAACCACTGGGCCGATTTCCACGAAACTTGATAAATAGCATCTGGAATGTAGGCCTATCATAAATTGCTAAAATGGTGACCCTGGGTTGACCTTGACCTTCTTTGGGTCCGTCCGTAACCCGTTTGTGAAAATTGGTGATAGTGACTTAACCGCTTGGAATATTTAAACAATTTTTGGCATACTGATAGATATCAATGAGATCTAACCAATGAACTTACGAAATATTACATTCCATTTAGTATAGCCTCGCCGAGGCGAAAAATGTGAAAATTTTCGAACATTTTTGAACTGCTTCTCCTCGGAAACCGTTGGGCCGATTGAAGTCAAATTTCATATGGAGCCTCTATGGGATGGGGGAAACCAAAATTTCCTCATGGGGTCAAGGTCACATGACCAAAATGGCCGCCAAGCCATATATGGTTTGTCTGTCTGTCCGTCCGTAACCCGTTTGTGAAAATTGGTGATATTGAGTTAACCGCTTGGAATATTTAAACAATTTTTGGCATACTGATAGATATCAATGAGATCTAACCAATGAACTTGCGAAATATTACATTCCATTTAGTATAGCTTCGCCGAGGCGAAAAATGTGAAAATTTTCGAACTGCTTCTCCTCGGAAACCTTTGGGCCGATTGAAATCAAATTTCATATGGAGCCTCTATGGGATGGGGGAAACCAAAAATTGCTCATGGGGTCCAGGACACATGACCAAAATGGCCGCCAAGCCATATATGGTCTGTCTATCTGTCCGTCCGTAACCCGTTTGCGAAAATTGGTGATAGTGACTTAACCGCTTGGAATATTTAAACAATTTTTGGCATACTGATAAATATCAATGAGATCTTATCAATGAACTTGCGAAATATTACATTCCATTTAGTACAGCCTCGCCGAGGCGAAAAATGTGAAAATTTTCGAACTGCTTCTCCTCGGAAATCGTTGGGCCGATTGAAGTCAAATTTCATATGGAGCCTCTACGGGATGGGGGAAACCAAAATTTCCTCATGGGGTCCAGGTCACATGACCAAAATGGCCGCCAAGCAATATTTGGTAAAAACCCTTCAAAAATAGTCTTCTCCAGAACCACTGTGCAGATTTCCACGAAACTTGATAAATACCATCTGGAACGTAGGCCCATCATAAATTGCTAAAATGGTGACCCTGGGTTGACCTTGACCTTCTTTGTGCCTAGGTCAAACTTTGACACATATGCTTTTGTGTTGGATTTTATCCTGCAAACGATTCAGAATACAGTACTAAAGTATAAGATATATTTTTGCTCCTTATGATAAGGCGCATTTATTGGGGGAACCGTTTTATGTCCAGGTCACATGACCAAAATGGCCGCCATACCCATATATGGTTACACTCATAAAGCATAAAGCATCCGGCGGGTCGTGCACTTCAGCTGAAGCACTGGTTGTTGAATATTATTCTGATGTTTTTATGCGAAAGTTGTTGTTTTTGGACAAGCACATTCGGTTTGTCAGGCAAAAGATGTGTTTGATTATGTCGGAACTTTCTTTCATTTACAAGAGAAAATCCCGGCGACATATCCGTCAGACATCATAATCATCTGCACCCTTGGTATGCGTCAGAGCGTCAAAAAAAACATGATTATTGATTTTTTTTACCTTGACCTCAGGTAATATTGGTTGACCTGGTGTTTATACGGATGACCTCCGATCAATACCGGATAGTCAATTAATAAAAGCATGATACTATGCATTGCAGAAAGATTTAGCAAATCGATCGGTCCTAGCGCAAACTTGACATGTCAAATTGTGACGTGAGCCGTGTGTGAATGAAGGTCCGTGAAGTTGGCTGTTGGTTGTTAGTTGGATATTCAGATGTGTATTCGAACACACATCTAGAATAAACATCCAGGTGTGTATTCAGATGTGTATTCGAACGCACATCCAGATTAAACATCCAGGTGTGTATTCAGATGTGTATTCGAACACACATCTAGAATAAACATCCAGGTGTGTATTCAGATGTGTATTCGAACGCACATCCAGAATAAACATCCAGGTGTGTATTCAGATGTGTATTCGAACGCACATCCAGAATAAACATCCAGGTGTGTATTCAGATGTGTATTCGAACACACATCCAGATTAAACATCCAGGTGTGTATTCAGATGTGTATTCGAACACACATCTAGAATAAACATCCAGGTGTGTATTCAGATGTGTATTCGAACGCACATCCAGAATAAACATCCAGGTGTGTATTCAGATGTGTATTCGAACGCACATCCAGAATGAACATCCAGGTGTGTATTCAGATGTGTATTCGAACGCACATCCAGAATAAACATCCAGGTGTGTATTCATATGTGTATTCGAACGCACATCTAGAATAAACATCCAGGTGTGTATTCAGATGTGTATTCGAACGCACATCTAGAATGAACATCCAGGTGTGTATTCAGATGTGTATTCGAACGCACATCCAGAATGAACATCCAGGTGTGTATTCAGATGTGTATTCGAACGCACATCCAGATTAAACATCCAGGTGTGTATTCAGATGTGTATTCGAACGCACATCCAGAATAAACATCCAGGTGTGTATTCAGATGTGTATTCGAACGCACATCCAGAATGAACATCCAGGTGGGTATTCAGATGTGTATTCGAACGCACATCCAGAATAAACATCCAGGTGTGTATTCATATGTGTATTCGAACGCACATCTAGAATAAACATCCAGGTGTGTATTCAGATGTGTATTCGAACGCACATCCAGAATGAACATCCAGGTGTGTATTCATATGTGTATTCGAACGCACATCTAGAATGAACATCCAGGTGTGTATTCAGATGTGTATTCGAACGCACATCCAGAATGAACATCCAGGTGTGTATTCAGATGTGTATTCGAACGCACATCCAGATTAAACATCCAGGTGTGTATTCAGATGTGTATTCGAACGCACATCCAGATTAAACATCCAGGTGTGTATTCATATGTGTATTCGAACGCACATCTAGAATGAACATCCAGGTGTGTATTCAGATGTGTATTCGAACGCACATCTAGAATGAACATCCAGGTGTGTATTCAGATGTGTATTCGAACGCACATCCAGAATGAACATCCAGGTGTGTATTCAGATGTGTATTCGAACGCACATCTAGAATAAACATCCAGGTGTGTATTCAGATGTGTATTCGAACGCACATCCAGAATAAACATCCAGGTGTGTATTCATATGTGTATTCGAACGCACATCTAGAATAAACATCCAGGTGTGTATTCAGATGTGTATTCGAACGCACATCTAGAATGAACATCCAGGTGTGTATTCAGATGTGTATTCGAACGCACATCTAGAATGAACATCCAGGTGTGTATTCAGATGTGTATTCGAACGCACATCTAGAATGAACATCCAGGTGTGTATTCAGATGTGTATTCGAACGCACATCCAGAATGAACATCCAGGTGTGTATTCAGATGTGTATTCGAACGCACATCCAGATTAAACATCCAGGTGTGTATTCAGATGTGTATTCGAACGCACATCCAGAATAAACATCCAGGTGTGTATTCAGATGTGTATTCGAACGCACATCCAGAATGAACATCCAGGTGGGTATTCAGATGTGTATTCGAACGCACATCCAGAATAAACATCCAGGTGTGTATTCATATGTGTATTCGAACGCACATCTAGAATAAACATCCAGGTGTGTATTCAGATGTGTATTCGAACGCACATCCAGAATGAACATCCAGGTGTGTATTCATATGTGTATTCGAACGCACATCTAGAATGAACATCCAGGTGTGTATTCAGATGTGTATTCGAACGCACATCCAGAATGAACATCCAGGTGTGTATTCAGATGTGTATTCGAACGCACATCCAGATTAAACATCCAGGTGTGTATTCAGATGTGTATTCGAACGCACATCCAGATTAAACATCCAGGTGTGTATTCATATGTGTATTCGAACGCACATCTAGAATGAACATCCAGGTGTGTATTCAGATGTGTATTCGAACGCACATCTAGAATGAACATCCAGGTGTGTATTCAGATGTGTATTCGAACGCACATCCAGAATGAACATCCAGGTGTGTATTCAGATGTGTATTCGAACGCACATCTAGAATAAACATCCAGGTGTGTATTCAGATGTGTATTCGAACGCACATCCAGAATAAACATCCAGGTGTGTATTCATATGTGTATTCGAACGCACATCTAGAATAAACATCCAGGTGTGTATTCAGATGTGTATTCGAACGCACATCTAGAATGAACATCCAGGTGTGTATTCAGATGTGTATTCGAACGCACATCTAGAATGAACATCCAGGTGTGTATTCAGATGTGTATTCGAACGCACATCCAGAATGAACATCCAGGTGTGTATTCAGATGTGTATTCGAACGCACATCCAGAATGAACATCCAGGTGTGTATTCAGATGTGTATTCGAACGCACATCCAGAATGAACATCCAGGTGTGTATTCAGATGTGTATTCGAACGCACATCCAGATTAAACATCCAGGTGTGTATTCATATGTGTATTCGAACGCACATCCAGAATAAACATCCAGGTGTGTATTCAGATGTGTATTCGAACGCACATCCAGAATGAACATCCAGGTGTGTATTCAGATGTGTATTCGAACGCACATCCAGAATGAACATCCAGGTGTGTATTCAGATGTGTATTCGAACGCACATCCAGATTAAACATCCAGGTGTGTATTCAGATGTGTATTCGAACGCACATCCAGATTAAACATCCAGGTGTGTATTCAGATGTGTATTCGAACGCACATCCAGATTAAACATCCAGGTGTGTATTCAGATGTGTATTCGAACGCACATCCAGATTAAACATCCAGGTGTGTATTCAGATGTGTATTCGAACGCACATCCAGAATAAACATCCAGGTGTGTATTCATATGTGTATTCGAACGCACATCGAGAATGAACATCCAGGTGTGTATTCAGACGTGTATTCGAACGCACATCTTGAATAAACATCCAGGTGTGTATTCAGATGTGTATTCGAACGCACATCCAGAATTAACATCCAGGTGTGTATTCAGATATGTTCGAACGCACAACTAGAATAAACATCCAGGTGTGTATTCAGATGTGTATTCGAACGCACATCCAGAATAAACATCCAGGTGTGTATTCATATGTGTATTCGAACGCACATCTAGAATAAACATCCAGGTGTGTATTCAGATGTGTATTCGAACGCACATCCAGATTAAACATCCAGGTGTGTATTCAGATGTGTATTCGAACACACATCTAGAATAAACATCCAGGTGTGTATTCAGATGTGTATTCGAACGCACATCCAGAATAAACATCCAGGTGTGTATTCAGACGTGTATTCGAACACACATCTAGAATAAACATCCAGGTGTGTATTCAGATGTGTATTCGAACGCACATCCAGAATAAACATCCAGGTGTGTATTCAGACGTGTATTCGAACGCACATCTAGAATAAACATCCAGGTGTGTATTCAGATGTGTATTCGAACGCACATCCAGAATAAACATCCAGGTGTGTATTCAGACGTGTATTCGAACGCACATCCAGAATAAACATCCAGGTGTGTATTCAGACGTGTATTCGAACACACATCTAGAATATACATCCAGGTGTGTATTCAGATGTGTATCCGAAGGCACATCCAGAATAAACATCCAGGTGTGTATTCAGACGTGTATTCGAACACACATCTAGAATAAACATCCAGATGTGTATTCAGATGTGTATTCGAACGCACATCCAGAATAAACATCCAGGTGTGTATTCAGACGTGTATTCGAACGCACATCCAGAATTAACATCCAGGTGTGTATTCAGATGTGTATTCGAACACACATCTAGAGTAAACATCCAGGTGTGTATTCAGATGTGTATTCGAAGGCACATCCAGAATAAACATCCAGGTGTGTATTCAGACGTGTATTCGAACGCACATCCAGAATAAACATCCAGGTGTGTATTCAGACGTGTATTCGAACGCACATCCAGAATAAACATCCAGGTGTGTATTCAGATGTGTATTCGCACACACATCTAGAATAAACATCCAGGTGTTTATTCAGACGTGTATTCGAACGCACATCTTGAATAAACATCCAGGTGTGTATTCAGTGTGTATTCAGACGTGTATTCGAACGCACATCCAGAATAAACATCCAGGTGTGTATTCAGATGTGTATTCGAACGCACATGGAGAATGAACATCCAGGTGTGTATTCAGACGTGTATTCGAACGCACATCTTGAATAAACATCCAGGTGTGTATTCAGATGTGTATTCGAAGGCACATCCAGAATAAACATCCAGGTGTGTATTCAGATGTGTATTCGAAGGCACATCCAGAATAAACATCCAGGTGTGTATTCAGACGTGTATTCGAACGCACATCCAGAATAAACATCCAGGTGTGTATTCAGATGTGTATTCGAACGCACATCGAGAATGAACATCCATGTGTGTATTCAGACGTGTATTCGAAGGCACATCTTGAATAAACATCCAGGTGTGTATTCAGATGTGTATTCGAACGCACATCCAGAATAAACATCCAGGTGTGTATTCAGACGTGTATTCGAACGCACATCTTGAATAAACATCCAGGTGTGTATTCAGATGTGTATTCGCACACACATCTAGAATAAACATCCAGGTGTGTATTCAGACGTGTATTCGAACGCACATCTTGAATAAACATCCAGGTGTGTATTCAGTGTGTTCAGACGTGTATTCGACACTGTTTTTCAGTATATAGGTCCATTCCATAATTTCTATGTTTTAAAACCAGCTATAACAAAAACTTCTCCTTTTTGGGCCTCAAACGATCAAGAAATATTTAATTCTTAAGAAGAATGTACTTTTTACTGTTTTGAAACAAATTTACCTCCAAAATAAACAAAAGATGGCATAAAATTCTAACCTTCGTTACTGTCGCCGTCAATTATGTACATGTTAAAACTACAATATTACATAAATACTTGTGTTTGGCAGTATCATATGTATGTGTATATCTTAGCATGGTTATTCTTCCTTGAAAAAAAAATGCTTTAGGCAATTAAGAGCTGACAGGTTCCGTATATTATGAGATCGAGTTGGTGTCGCCGAATTTTGCATTTTCCTAAATCTTTCGTTACTGCCCTTTTGTCACTGATAAAAATAGACAAATTTTTGTACCATAATCATTTTTATCAATTGTCTTCGTTTTATCATCATACTTCTGACGACTAAACACCTGAGATAAACAGTAAAATCGAAAGTACGGCATATGTACATCTTAAGATAGAATGTCTGTAACGAAAAGTAAATCGTCAAACCTTCGTGAGCACACACTATTCTATAAATGAAAACAATAATTCAAATTATCCTTTTTAAATATAACAACCTCCAAATATCAATGAAAAAATGCATTTCTTAGTTATACAATGAGAATGTTTAATTTTTAACGCACTGTTACCTGTGTGCTTTTAACCTACGTTACTAAAACCTTCGTGATGCATTTTCGAAAAATAATGTTCGTATTTGCCTAGCTCCTTATTAGCTTTGTATATTATGACGTCATCAGTAAATTTAATACCAGGAGGCATTTAAAAGCCACCCGCTATATTGTATGTTTACAAAAGGTAGAAGAACAGGCATTGACAGCTTCAGAATACCAAAGGTGAGTTGTTTAAAGTTATCAGTGTTGTTTCCAAAGATTTATTTTCGATGTCACTTTTTACATACTTTAAAATGGATGTTTCACTTTGCTAAAGAATCAGTTTTGCGATTGTGACGCAATATATGACTTGAAACGTAATTAAAACGAATTAAACCTTCGTTACGAGTTGGTAACGAAGGTTTTGATCATTTAAATGAGTTTGAAATTTCATTTTGCACAATTGTATCCAAGCAAATAAGCATTTAAACTAAAAGCCAAGTGATATAGTATATAACATTTTAAAAAGAGATCGCATAAGGCACTTTTTGTAGACAAAGTATACCTAAGAAGTTTTCAGAAATTTTAGCTTCACATTAATGTTCATATATTACATTCCATACTTACCCAAAACTATTCTGCACGACAAAAGTTACTTGGCTGGGCCTTAAAAATCTATTTACTTCTTTTAGGGGGCTATTGACACCATCAGGAGATCTGGCTTTGTCTTGAAAGGTCATAGCTTTTAGTAACGAAGGTTAGAAAAAAATAACGAAGGTTTTATCTATTTCAGACCGACAATGCCAAAGAGTAGAGCAGAAATCAAAATTGCATACGGTCAGAGAATGAAAGAAAAAGACAAAAGTTGTTGCTAAAGTCGTCGTGTTTGTTTTATATAACGTTTGTCAGTTTTTGTTAAACCTTCGATACATTTTAACACTTTTCTATATATCCACGTAAAGGAAACTAACGTCGTTGAAACATCCCGAAATTTATTTCAATGTAACAAGACAATAACATTTGACAATTTCATATGTAGATTTCTGTTTAGTTTTATTCATTTTTGCTGTATCTTATTTGAAACATGCTGCTTTTAAATAAAATAGCAAATGAAGAAGCAGCATGAAACTTCAATATTTTCACTACACATAAATCTTGAAAGAAATAACTGAAAACGTTTAAAGTTGCGTTTTATTTAAAATAAAAATAATCATCTGTGAAATAAAGGGTATAGAAAGTGTTTAAAACTGATTTTTATCAATTCAATGCCCCCAAAATAACCCAACATGCAGACAACGAAGGTTTTATGTCACATTTTTGAACTTTTGACAGCTTACTTTAACAGTGTGTTACTCGAAAACAGACAAAGTGTTGCATTCAATAATTTTGCAGTAAGTACTTCGATTATAGTTTGATCAGTTGTTGGTATTTGCTGGTTAATCTGAAAAACTTCACTTTTTTGTTCTTTGCAACCAAGCAATGGACCTATATACTGAAAAACAGTGCGAACGCACATCTTGAATAAACATCCAGGTGTGTATTCAGATGTGTATTCGAAGGCACATCCAGAATAAACATCCAGGTGTGTATTCAGATGTGTATTCGAAGGCACATCCAGAATAAACATCCAGGTGTGTATTCAGACGTGTATTCGAACGCACATCCAGAATAAACATCCAGGTGTGTATTCAGATGTGTATTCGAACGCACATCGAGAATGAACATCCATGTGTGTATTCAGACCTGTATTCGAACGCACATCTTGAATAAACATCCAGGTGTGTATTCAGATGTGTATTCGAACGCACATCCAGAATAAACATCCAGGTGTGTATTCAGACGTGTATTCGAACGCACATCCAGAATAAACATCCAGGTGTGTATTCAGATGTGTATTCGCACACACATCTAGAATAAACATCCAGGTGTGTATTCAGACGTGTATTCGAACGCACATCTTGAATAAACATCCAGGTGTGTATTCAGTGTGTATTCAGACGTGTATTCGAACGCACATCCAGAATAAACATCCAGGTGTGTATTCAGATGTGTATTCGAACGCACATCGAGAATGAACATCTAGGTGTGTATTCAGACGTGTATTCGAACGCACATCTTGAATAAACATCCAGGTGTGTATTCAGGTGTGTATTCGAACGCACATCCAGAATAAACATCCAGGTGTGTATTCAGACGTGTATTCGAACACACATCTAGAATAAACATCCAGGTGTGTATTCAGATGTGTATTCGAACGCACATCCAGAATAAACATCCAGGTGTGTATTCAGACGTGTATTCGAACGCACATCTTGAATAAACATCCAGGTGTGTATTCAGTGTGTATTCAGACGTGTATTCGAACGCACATCCAGAATAAACATCCAGGTGTGTATTCAGATGTGTATTCGAACGCACATCGAGAATGAACATCTAGGTGTGTATTCAGACGTGTATTCGAACGCACATCTTGAATAAACATCCAGGTGTGTATTCAGATGTGTATTCGAACGCACATCCAGAATAAACATCCAGGTGTGTATTCAGACGTGTATTCGAACGCACATCCAGAATAAACATCCAGGTGTGTATTCAGATGTGTATTCGCACACACATCTAGAATAAACATCCAGGTGTGTATTCAGATGTGTATTCGAACGCACATCCAGAATAAACATCCAGGTGTGTATTCAGACGTGTATTCGAACGCACATCGAGAATGAACATCCAGGTGTGTATTCAGACGTGTATTCGAACGCACATCTTGAATAAACATTCAGGTGTGTATTCAGATGTGTATTCGAAGGCACATCCAGAATAAACATCCAGGTGTGTATTCAGTGTGTATTCGAACGCACATCCAGAATAAACATCCAGGTGTGTATTCAGATGTGTATTCGAAGGCACATCCAGAATGAACATCCAGGTGTGTATTCAGACGTGTATTCGAACGCACATCTTGAATAAACATCCAGGTGTGTATTCAGATGTGTATTCGAACGCACATCCAGAATAAACATCCAGGTGTGTATTCAGACGTGTATTCGAACGCACATCCAGAATAAACATCCAGGTGTGTATTCAGATGTGTATTCGCACACACATCTAGAATAAACATCCAAGTGTGTATTCAGACGTGTATTCGAACGCACATCCAGAATAAACATCCAAGTGTGTATTCAGACGTGTATTCGAACGCACATCCAGAATAAACATCCAGGTGTGTATTCAGACGTGTATTCGAACGCACATCTTGAATAAACATCCAGGTGTGTATTCAGAAATGTATTCGAACGCACATCTAGAATAAATATCCAGGTGTGTATTCAGACGTGTATTCGAACGCACATCCAGAATAAACATCCAGGTGTGTATTCAGATGTGTATTCGAAGGCACATCCAGAATAAACATCCAGGTGTGTATTCAGATGTGTATTCGAAGGCACATCCAGAATAAACATCCAGGTGTGTATTCAGACGTGTATTCGAACGCACATCCAGAATAAACATCCAGGTGTGTATTCAGATGTGTATTCGAACGCACATCCAGATTAAACATCCAGGTGTGTATTCAGACGTGTATTCGAACGCACATCTTGAATAAACATTCAGGTGTGTATTCAGATGTGTATTCGAAGGCACATCCAGAATAAACATCCAGGTGTGTATTCAGTGTGTATTCAGACGTGTATTCGAACGCACATCCAGAATAAACATCCAGGTGTGTATTCAGATGTGTATTCGAACGCACATCCAGAATAAACATCCAGGTGTGTATTCATATGTGTATTCGAACGCACATCTTGAATAAACATCCAGGTGTGTATTCAGATGTGTATTCGAACGCACATCCAGAATAAACATCCAGGTGTGTATTCAGACGTGTATTCGAACGCACATCCAGAATAAACATCCAGGTGTGTATTCAGATGTGTATTCGCACACACATCTAGAATAAACATCCAGGTGTGTATTCAGACGTGTATTCGAACGCACATCCAGAATAAACATCCAGGTGTGTATTCAGACGTGTATTCGAACGCACATCTTGAATAAACATCCAGGTGTGTATTCAGAAATGTATTCGAACGCACATCTAGAATAAATATCCAGGTGTGTATTCAGACGTGTATTCGAACGCACATCCAGAATAAACATCCAGGTGTGTATTCAGATGTGTATTCGAACGCACATCGAGAATAAACATCCAGGTGTGTATTCAGACGTGTATTCGAACGCACATCCAGAATAAACACCCAGGTGTGTATTCAGATGTGTATTCGAACGCACATCCAGAATAAACATCCAGGTGTGTATTCAGATGTGTATTCAAACGCACATCTAGAATAAACATGCAGGTGTGATCGTCGGAACTGACGGCTATAGGTAAAATATCGCGTCGACCCCAAGTCGAGTCTGCACATGTTGCTACTGACTAAATTGTATAACACAGGGTTGTCATTTTACATATTTTGTAAATGAATGAATAATTTAATTCAGAAGCTTATAAATGACGATATTCTTAGTTATTTTCTCAATACAGTACATTTTGTGTGCGGTAACAATTATTGTGCATCCGTACGTGTTATTGTCTTAAAATTTCCAGTGAAAGGCCATAGATTCGGGAGGCAAGTCAGATCATTCTACCAGAAATTATTTATATGTATTATTTTCTACACCAGTTGGTAATTAACCGTAATTAACGTAGATAAGAAAGTGAGTGAGAGCCTACCTTTCTTTAAAAAGTCTATCAAGGAGAAGAAAACATAATAACCAGTATAATTATTCAATTTTTTAATATTTTAATATGTAATAATTTCCTTTGTACAACATGTTATTGACAGGAGACTGTACATTGTACTAAAAGCTATATATCTTTTATTCTAGATCCTGAAAACAATGAAACTGTTGAATAAAAATTGAGAAACTACGTCACATAAATGTATTATGCCCCCCAGCCCCCAGTGTTGAGAGCGTTCAGTTACAACATTTATGAAAATATCAAAGCTTTGTATCAAACATTAGTTTCTGATTTTAGTAGCTACTACGAGTATCATATTTGCCTTATTTGTGCAATCTTTACTAACAGATGTAAGTAAATATTCTTGAAAAACTTAGCTAATATTAGGAAAAACAAGGCTTTATACCCGATTCCAGCAATTTCCATTTGGTGATTGATATGAAATTTGTGAAAATCGTGCGATCTGTTTTGTTCAAACGCAGGATTTATATGGAAGAGATAGGCCTATTCGGAGTGAAATTTTCGTGAGCGACGGCCATATTATTTTCAGGACCTGGATAACATAGAGAATTTGAAATAAGTTTTTTGTTTCTGCACACAACAGTATTATATGTGTATTCATTTTCTGAGTTAGAAAATTTCCAAAACAATGGTAGCGGTTTCAATTAGCCTAAACATTCAGAAAAATGGTGTTATTCAAACACGCAACCAAACTGCCCCATTAGAGAAAAATATCAATTTCTTCGTTGCATATTGACATACAACTATATTCAACCACAACAAAAATGGTTTCAATGCAAAATTTTCCCGAAATAAGTAAGTTATAACTAAGGATCTAGACCTGTTTGCAATATTGCAGTTCATTGAAGAGAAATTATTTCAGAACCATTAAAAAAGATGAGCTCTGTCATTATGCTTCTCCATGTATAATGTCGTTTCTCTACGTGAAACGGGTTAAGGGTTAACGGTGACGAACAAACGAACAGACATACTCACGTGACGGTATTAGTGGGATTACCCTTTGATGTGCCGTTGACATTTTTAACTCCGCAAGCTCGATTATTATTTTTTTTATAACCCCACACACCGTTTTAACACTACAATCACGGAATGAAACTATACTAGAAATTGCGCCGCCGTCGCCGACGCGTATCCCTCTGCTGCGCTGTGTTACTAACAAAGCATCATCAACCAATGTGAATGAACTGTCAATGGGAGTGGAATCGGTATAGGAACCAAGCACATGTAGTTGAAGCCTTATTAGGGTTTGAGGGGAGGGGCTTAGTGGGTTGGGACTCGGTAGTGAGTAGTAGGGGCAGTCATAGTTCAGGATGACTGTGTTGCCATAAATATAACCAGTGTCAATATGAAAGAAATCGGTATAAAATATAGAAATAATAGCAATATTAAGTTTTGAGGGGGTGTATAAGTGGTTTGGTACCCTTGTGTGGGTAGTTTGGGCAGGAATAATTCAGATTGACCGCGTTGTCCTAAGCTTGTTCAGTAGCAAAAGAAATTAAGAAGTTCTCAAAGATACACAGGAATCAAGTGAATTACCATTTATGACCCCATGCCTCCAACCAATTCGTAATTTTTGACCCAGGGATCGGATTGAAGTCCGAAATAATGCACGGGCGCATTATTGGTCACAATAATTATTATAAAGTTTTAAAGATCTAGTATTACGGTGTAGGAAAATTTACATGACAATCGGACGGACGGACGGACAGACAGACGGAAGGCGAGTATCACCACAATATCCCACGCTATAGCGGAGCGGGTTGATAATAATCCCTACAATGTCAGTTTGATCAAACACACTTATCGAAATGACACGGCCTGGGCAAAATATTTTTGAAATCCGAAAAAGAGTTTCTGAGGAGAAGATTTTTAAAGATTTACTATATTGCCATTTTGGGAAAAAATGGTCACGCACCCTGGCGGCCATGTTTTTTAATGAAATGACACATCTTGGTCAATTTTGGTAGAGGGTCACCTATAGAGCATTTCTGCCAAATATTTTTAAAAGAATTTTAAAGAATTTCATTTCGGTTGCCATGGCAACCAAAGTTCGATATGGATTTCAATTCTTTTGGCAATTTTGGAAGAGGACTACCCAAGGAACATATCTGTGAAGTAATAAGTAAATCTGTCCAGTGGCGATGGTCTTTTTATAAATTGTTGACGAACAACAGACGACGCACGATTGACGACGGACGACGAACATAGAGCAGTTACAATAGCCCACCCTGAGCCTTTGACTCAGATGGGCTAATACAAGTAATGTAAGTATATGCACTAAATAAAATGAAACAATGCCTTCAGAAAAACGGCCTCGCTGAGGACAAAAATTGACAAAGAAGTGCTATATTTACTAAATATATTAATTAGTTTGTCATAATAATATTTTGGAAGATCATTGGGTAATGCGGCGCACTGAATATAAATAAAATGACCCTTTAAGAAAAGAATATTACTTTCAGAAATCATTTTTACAAGTATTTTAAACGGTTGCCAATCTCCAGATCAAACTTCACACTAATGGAATTATATTTTGATTAATCTTTTGTTGAAAAGGCGATTGGCAATGCAAGACAATAATATCAAAATCCTTTGCCGTGCAGTCTGAAAACGAAGAATATGCTTTCCAATTAATTTTGAAAGGAGACAACAAGGATATGTCAAAAGCTTAGGTCTTGGTAGACATTTTCAACGATTTCTCGCATTTTCTATATAAATGTAGCTAAAAACATGTCAACCCGTTTGGGGGTTACTATATTTCTTCACAACTAGACAAGACTACCGAACAAATAGGCCTATATGTACATCTATGTTTTTTGGTTTCAAAGATTGAAGGACCGGAACAGCTTAATCTTTGTTGACTAGACGCTCAAGTCCACCAACGATCTTGAGATTTATACCAAACCGCTCAATCGTCATTCGTCTGTATCTGGCAGTACAATGCGTGTGTTGGGAAATACCTTTCACGAATGTCTGTTGGAGGCATGCTCAAACGTCCAATAAGGCCATCGTACCAGTACTGAATTCCGTGTAGACAAACGATGGCACAGAAGTGCCCCGGTACATGCATTGTTACCCCTGCCAGGATAAAAGAGTTGCTGTTTATTGAAACGTTATTAGAATGCATGAGTTTATCAAATGAAAGTCTACCGTACAGACATAGTTCGTAAACTCGCACGACAAAAACTGGACATTTCTGCAGTATAACTCTCTTCTCATCTCGTACATGTCTGCTAGATCTAGTGTCTTCGTGACTGTAATACAAAAACAAAATTCATACTACATTGCTTATAAAAACCATTTTATCGCTAGTGCAATATCTTAAAATAAGAGTGACATTTTTTAAAATCATCTTTTATGTCCTAACATGATATTTTCCTTACATTTTTAGGCAGATGTTTTTCTTAAGGGATTTGTTGAAATTGTATTTATGCATGCATATTCCAAAATCGTTAGACATATTTTAAATGCCTGCTCGAATCTAATCTGATTGAAAAGTCAATTTATAAATCTAGATGATTATCTGGTAAGCGTGTTAATTGTTAGTTAAAAGTTCATATAGTTATCTTGAAAATTAAGTGGTTAAGAGTTACGTGACGGGTTAACCACATAATTATCTAGATAATTAAGAGGTTAACTGTTGGCAGAAGTTTGCCACCATACATATGCCCAGTAAGTTGAAGATAGTTTAAATTAATTTTGATATGCATTGATTAACATCACGTAGACATACAGGACTATGTTGAACTGCACAAATTTAAATAATTCATAAAGATGCAGTTACAAAATTGTAGCCATCCTTTTCAAATTATGCACCATATAGACAAGAATTGGTCGTAAAGTTCCAAAACTAGGTCAAGTAGAGTTATGGTTCTTTGTCACTGCACACCCTCTCAGCGTGTTCTATGTTTGTGTGCAGTAACAAGTTTGTATCTCCCAAAATGTCGAAGTTATGCTCCGGACAAGAAATTGTCATAAAGGGAGATAATTCAAAAACTAGGTCAGGAAGAGTTATTGTTCTTTGACACCCTGCACACCCTCTCAATGTATTCTATGTATGTGTCAAGTTACAAGTTTGTATCTTCAATACTTTTCGAGATATGCTTCGGACAAGAAAACGTGACAGACGGACGGACGGACGACGGAGAAGAGATCCCTATATGTCGCGGCTACTCCGTAGCAGGCGGCACAAAAAAACGACTGGTTACTGATTTCGTGACCGGTTAACATCCCTTAACTTAAAAGCTGGGGTGGACGTGTAGAAGATATGCGCCTTTCCAACACGTGCACGATTGATAATGGGCTGGCAATTATTCATATCTTCTTCCAGATGAACAAAGCTTAAAAGCTTTTATTTCATGTTATAATATTATACTAGAATATTACTCTTACCCTGAACTATTATCATCCGAGCCAGTATCACCTATATAACACGCAGTTTCAGCATGCATCCACTTGTCAACTATCTGCTGAACACTGTCTATGTCATCTCCAAGTCTGAATAAAAAATAAGTTTATGGAAAATGCGTGCCAGTGCTGCTAAACCTTGACTATTTATTGATGTCTTTATCTTCGTTTTATGGCACTCGTTGATATACATTTTCCGATCGCAACTAATCTTACATTGAGAAAACATCAGATAAGAAGTACATGTACATGGAAACGTGACCTAATCCTTACCCATTCGAAACTCCTAACCGTGTGTAAATAACTGTTACACACGGGTACGATATAAATAATATATTATTTCTTAATTAATACCTCCTACGCGAGATGTATACGCTCCATTAATCCCTACATTGGAGCCTCACATAAATGGCAGATATATAAAAAATGTGTTCTGAGAAACGAGGTCTTTTGAAAATAAGGAAATCAATTCAAATAGAGATAACTTAAGACTCGGTTTTATTGAGTCTATTCGTGAGCAGCAATGGTAGTACTACGTTACTCAAAAACTCAATTACCACAACAAAAATAACATATAAAAAGTACCATAAACGTCTGCGTGGATTTGCGTTCCTATAACACCAAATAAAAACATTAACTTGTTCGAATCAGCATCATGTTTTATAACATGTCAGTAATAAACAGTGTTGTCAAGTTTCACACGCCGAAGATTTTCGAGTTCCACAAATGATATGACTAAGTAGCAATAATTTGGAGCAGGAAAAGGACTACGTTATCCAAAAAGTAAATAAAGATATACGTCGTATCGACAAATTGTATTACGTAAGCTTATTTTCCTCGTATTACATCAGTTAAGTTGATAAGATGTTAAACTAAGCGGTTAAGAATAGTTACAAATGTAAATCATTCATGTCTCACCCATTCTCTGGAATACGTAAGCCAAAGGTTTCCCTTGTTTCTTTGACGGGTTCTGTACAGTTAGGGTCCCGACATCGTGACACTGTCTTTGTCCTCCAGTGCTTATCGAAATGCACCATCATAAATTCGGATTCGTCTCCGAAGAGGTTGGTGCTGGCACATGGTGTCAGCCTAGCCCAAACTAACTTGGCCTGGTTGAAATCACCTTCATTCATCAGCGCAAGGACTGTTCGAAGTGTTGTAAATGTTACACTATCTTCCGCGGAAATTAGATCCCTGAATGTTTTGTTCATCTGGAAGAAGATATGAATAATTGTCAGCCCATTATCAATCGTGCACGTGTTGGAAAGGCGCATATCTTCTACACGTCCACCCCATTTCATTACACTAGGCAGGTGTTCGTTTGAAGCCTGAACTTCTGGTTTTTCTTTTCTTTGCCTTTCTTTCGGAATTTTATGATAAAGATTTCCTTTCCGACGTTTTCCCTTTTTCCACACTTCTTCCTCGACATTTAAGTCTGTGTCAACACGTTTCCTTTTCCTGGTTGTTTTTTTTAAGTTTGCTGATGGGAACATCTCTAATGCCAGTCGCCCCTGTATGGCTGCCTTAACCTTCATAACAAATGTTGCTGGTCGACGATCCCTTTCTGATTGTGTAACATTTGTCTTCAAATACTTGAACCAGTTTTCTACGGGAGAGTTAGTATCCCTTGTTATATGAATATCGTTAATTCTTGATAGCATGATGCCTGACCATAGTGGAAATATAGGGAAATAATTACATATAAGCAAGTCTGGTAATTCTGGCAGAAACAGGTCGTTGTCCGTAGAAACACTGGCTTCCTTTAAACCCTTTTGCACGTCTAACTTAACACCCTCAAATAACCTTGTGAAAGGCGATGCATCTCGGATAGATATCTTTGACATTTCTTTTTCTCCATCTGGAATTTGACTATCCGATGACTCTATGTCTTCGGGTACATCTTCTTCGACATTCCTTATTAGTCCTTGCAAATGCACCTTTGCCAACGTGACTTCTTCTGTCTGTCTTTCGGACAGAGTGACAATGCACACATCTTCAAAGATTTTCAGTCCTTGTTCTAAGCTGACCGTATTTTGCAGTAAAGCGAAGCATTGTAAAACGAATGTTCTTGTTGCCTTTTTAACGAGTTTGCCGAATTTTTTTTTCATTGCTCTTATCAAGTCTTGTATCATATGACTTGCACAAAGATGATGTACTGTTACATTTAAATCCATTTTGTTGTGCAGAATTTCGAAACATTTTTGAATGTACATTTTGACGTTCATGTTATTATGGACTTGTAGACTTGCTTGTATAATGGCATAACTGAAGTCACTTTCGACTTTTCTTACATTTAACAGATGACCTTTCAAACTGACATGTCTTCGTAGAGTCTGGACGAAATGCGAAATCCTCGGGATACTATGTTGTGTAGAAATCATATCCCCTACAGAAACAGGGACGCCTGCATCTGGAAGCATAACAACCAAGGAGTACAAATATGGTCGTTTCTGACGCTCTATATTTCGCACAACACTTCCAGTTGCATCAAAGTAAAGATCAAGAGACTTGGAAGATGACATGGTTTGGATTAATTTTAATTGCTCATCTGAAAACATGAGTAATACAAAAGGTTCCAAACCTATTTCTCTTATATAGGGCGTACACATTGTATCATCATTCTCCTTTAGAATCTGAAGTTCGCGCATTATATCTGGGTGCAAGTGTTCTTTAGAATACAATTCAGACACCATTTTCCGTAGAACTTCTTGATTCGGAACAGATGAAAAATTTCCTAATTTAAGTTCTTCTTTATTTGCATTCACCAGATTTTCGTTAAATATGACTGCTGAAGACGAGCTCTTAATTCTTTCAGACATCATCTGGCGATCATCTGCAGTTATATTTCTTCGGTTTATTTCAAGCTTGTCATGGCGAATGTGACCCTTTACGGTATAATATACATTCCTTTCGTCTTCGTTCTGGATTTTAAAGTGGAAAGTTGCTCCACATCTGTCACCTTTACATACGGCCTTTCCTGCAACAAATGGAGAATTTGCTTTGCGACTGTTTTTATTGCACACTCTATGATCTTTAAAGGCCAATACGCAGCCAGGATGTCTTGATAGTATTTTCGATGCAAATACATTTGTCCATGGTTGTTGAAGTCTCCTCTTCTTTATGCGTTTCTGTCCATAATACTTAATTTCTGGTTTAATTAAATCCCATTCAAGGTCAGTCAAAGTGAAGACAAACTGCTCTCCCTCACAGTTGAGGTCATATCCTTCATTCTGGTCGTGAATTAAATTCTCTGACTCAAAGTAAGCATCATACAAACTATCAACCCCCTTTACTGTTTCACTTGCTTCACTATCATCATACCGTCCTCTTTGAGGCATTTCATGGCTCTTTTTAGGTTCTGGATCATCTACATTTTCCTGTTGGTTATCTCCTTCTTTTCTCTTTTTCTTTTGTTTTGTCTTCAACTTCTTAGTTCTAAATTCTTTTCCTGTATCACTTAGTTCACATCTATCGTCTTTTTCTTCTCTTTGTGTTATTTCTTGGCTCTCGCTGGGTTCTTGATATTCTACATTTTTCAAGTGGATATCTCCTTCTTTCCCCTTTATCTTTTGTTTTGTCTTCGACTTCTTATTTGTAACTTCCTTTCCTGTGTCACTTAATTCACATCCATCGTCTTTTTCTTCTCTCTGTGTTATTTCTTGGCTCTCGCTGGGTTCTTGATATTCTACATTTTTCAAGTGGATATCTCCTCCTTTCCTTATTTTCTTTTGTTTTGTCTTCGACTTCTTATTTGTAACTTCCTTTGCTGTATCACTTAATTCACATCCATCGTCTTTTTCTTTTCTATGTGTTATTTCATGGCTCTCTCTGGGTTCTGGATATTCTATATTTTCCGGGTTGTTTTCTCCTTCTTTCCTCTTTTTCTTTCGTTTTGTCTTCGACTTCTTATTTGTAACTTCCTTTCCTGTGTCACTTAATTCACATCCATCGTCTTTTTCTTCTCTATGTGTTATTTCATGGCTCTCTCTGGGTTCTAGATATTCTATATTTTCCGGGTTGTTTTCTCTTTCTTTCCCCTTTTTCTTTTGTTTTGTCTTCGACTTCTTATTTGTAACTTCCTTTCCTGTATCACTTGATTCACATCCATCGTCTCTTTCTTCTCTATGTGTTATTTCATGGCTCTCTCTGGGTTCTGGATATTCTATATTTTCCGGGTTGTTTTCTCTTTCTTTCCCCTTTTTCTTTTGTTTTGTCTTCGACTTCTTATTTGTAACATACTTTCCTGTATCACTTAATTCACATCTATCGTCTTTTTCTTCTCTATGTGTTATTTCATGGCTCTCTCTGGATTCTGGATATTCTATATTTTCCGGGTTGTTTTCTCTTTCTTTCCCCTTTTTCTTTTGTTTTGTCTTCGACTTCTTATTTGTAACTTCCTTTCCTGTATCACTTGATTCACATCCATCGTCTTTTTCTTCTCTATGTGTTATTTCATGGCTCTCTCTGGGTTTTGGATATTCTATATTTTCCGGGTTGTTTTCTCTTTCTTTCCTAATTTTCTTTCGTTTTGTCTTCGACTTCTTATTTGTAACTTCCTTTCCTGTATCACTTGATTCACATCCATCGTCTTTTTCTTCTCTAAGTGTTATTTCATGGCTCTCTCTGGGTTCTGGATATTCTATATTTTCCGTGTTGTTTTCTCTTTCTTTCCCCTTTTTCTTTTGTTTTGTCTTCGACTTCTTATTTGTAACTTCCTTTCCTGTATCGCTTAATTCACATCCAACGTCTTTTTCCTCTCTATGTGTTATTTCATGGCTCTCTCTGGATTCTGGATATTCTATATTTTCCGGGTTGTTTTCTCTATCTTTCCTAATTTTCTTTTGTTTTGTCTTCGACTTCTTATTTGTAACTTCCTTTCCTGTGTCACTTAATTCACATCCATCGTCTTTTTCTTCTCTCTGTGTTATTTCTTGGCTCTCGCTGGGTTCTTGATATTCTACATTTTTCAAGTGGATATCTCCTCCTTTCCTTATTTTCTTTTGTTTTGTCTTCGACTTCTTATTTGTAACTTCCTTTGCTGTATCACTTAATTCACATCCATCGTCTTTTTCTTTTCTATGTGTTATTTCATGGCTCTCTCTGGGTTCTGGATATTCTATATTTTCCGGGTTGTTTTCTCCTTCTTTACTCGTTTTCTTTTGTTTTGTCTTCGACTTCTTATTTGTAACTTCCTTTCCTGTATCACTTAATTCACATCCATCGTCTTTTTCTTTTCTATGTGTTATTTCATGGCTCTCTCTGGGTTCTGGATATTCTATATTTTCCGGGTTGTTTTCTCCTTCTTTCCTCGTTTTCTTTTGTTTTGTCTTCGACTTCTTATTTGTAACTTCCTTTCCTGTGTCACTTAATTCACATCCATCGTCTTTTTCTTCTCTATGTGTTATTTCATGGCTCTCTCTGGGTTCTAGATATTCTATATTTTCCGGGTTGTTTTCTCTTTCTTTCCCCTTTTTCTTTTGTTTTGTCTTCGACTTCTTATTTGTAACTTCCTTTCCTGTATCACTTGATTCACATCCATCGTCTCTTTCTTCTCTATGTGTTATTTCATGGCTCTCTCTGGGTTCTGGATATTCTATATTTTCCGGGTTGTTTTCTCTTTCTTTCCTAATTTTCTTTTGTTTTGTCTTCGACTTCTTATTTGTAACATACTTTCCTGTATCACTTAATTCACATCTATCGTCTTTTTCTTCTCTATGTGTTATTTCATGGCTCTCTCTGGATTCTGGATATTCTATATTTTCCGGGTTGTTTTCTCTTTCTTTCCCCTTTTTCTTTTGTTTTGTCTTCGACTTCTTATTTGTAACTTCCTTTCCTGTATCACTTGATTCACATCCATCGTCTTTTTCTTCTCTATGTGTTATTTCATGGCTCTGTCTGGGTTTTGGATATTCTATATTTTCCGGGTTGTTTTCTCTTTCTTTCCTAATTTTCTTTCGTTTTGTCTTCGACTTCTTATTTGTAACTTCCTTTCCTGTATCACTTGATTCACATCCATCGTCTTTTTCTTCTCTAAGTGTTATTTCATGGCTCTCTCTGGGTTCTGGATATTCTATATTTTCCGTGTTGTTTTCTCTTTCTTTCCCCTTTTTCTTTTGTTTTGTCTTCGACTTCTTATTTGTAACTTCCTTTCCTGTATCGCTTAATTCACATCCATCGTCTTTTTCCTCTCTATGTGTTATTTCATGGCTCTCTCTGGATTCTGGATATTCTATATTTTCCGGGTTGTTTTCTCTATCTTTCCTAATTTTCTTTTGTTTTGTCTTCGACTTCTTATTTGTAACTTCCTTTCCTGTGTCACTTAATTCACATCCATCGTCTTTTTCTTCTCTCTGTGTTATTTCTTGGCTCTCGCTGGGTTCTTGATATTCTACATTTTTCAAGTGGATATCTCCTCCTTTCCTTATTTTCTTTTGTTTTGTCTTCGACTTCTTATTTGTAACTTCCTTTGCTGTATCACTTAATTCACATCCATCGTCTTTTTCTTTTCTATGTGTTATTTCATGGCTCTCTCTGGGTTCTGGATATTCTATATTTTCCGGGTTGTTTTCTCCTTCTTTCCTCGTTTTCTTTTGTTTTGTCTTCGACTTCTTATTTGTAACTTCCTTTCCTGTATCACTTAATTCACATCCATCGTCTTTTTCTTTTCTATGTGTTATTTCATGGCTCTCTCTGGGTTCTGGATATTCTATATTTTCCGGGTTGTTTTCTCCTTCTTTCCTCGTTTTCTTTTGTTTTGTCTTCGACTTCTTATTTGTAACTTCCTTTGCTGTATCACTTAATTCACATCCATCGTCTTTTTCTTTTCTATGTGTTATTTCATGGCTCTCTCTGGGTTCTGGATATTCTATATTTTCCGGGTTGTTTTCTCCTTCTTTCCTCGTTTTCGTTTGTTTTGTCTTCGACTTCTTATTTGTAACATCCTTTCCTGTATCACTTAATTCACAGCCATCGTCTTGTCCTTCAATATGAGTGATTACATGGCTTTGTCTAGGCTCTTGATAAACTACATTTTCCGCGAGGCTGTCTATTTCTTCCGTTTTCTTCATTTTACGGGTATCAAACGTTGTGTCTGTAATTTGTTTGACTGTTTCATTTGTCTCACTTTCACAATCTCTGTCTTCTTTTTGAGGTTTAATCTCATTTACATCTACTATCGGGTTTTTGTCTCCTTCATCTGCTTTCTTCGTTTTCAGTTTACGCCTTTCTGTGCGTATATGAAGTATAGTGTCTCTCAAACGTTTAATATCATCCCTTGTTTTCCCACTTTCCGCCATGCTTTGCTGAAATAAAATTACACTTATGGTCCAACATGAAAAATGTTATTGGAGTTTGTTAAAAATTCTTACGGTCTACGGATTTCAACGGTCTACTACAGTGCCCCTAAAGAACGGTGCCCCTAAATTGACATGGTGTGCACTTTTTTTCACATGTACGACTCTTTTTTTATTTCGTTAAAACTTAATAATGAAATTCTTATTCTGTTTAAACGAAATGATTATTTCGCTATCGAAGCCCTTATTTTGTTATAACGAAATAGCGAAGCTTCGTTATTTCGTTTAAACGAAATAATTATTTCGTTATAGCGAAATAACGAAGGACATATTTCGTTATAACGAAGCTTCGTTATTGTTTAAACGATTTAATTATTTCTTGAGAACGAAATAACGCAATCCTTATTTGGTTAAAACGAAATCATTATTGCGTTAAAACAAAATAACGAAGCTGTGTTTATTCGCAATACATGTATAGAGATAAGGACTTTGTTATTTCGTTTTAACGAAATTAAATAAAAGAATCACACATGCGAAATAAGAGGGCCATATTGGCTCTATATCGCTCACCTTAGTATCTTGGCTCTATTGCTTAAGGACAAAATGAAGAACGAGACAAGTTGTGAACAGGGGAGGGGGTTGTCACGTTTTAAGAAGGATAAGGATTGGGGGCTTCTCAAAGCAGGGATGCGTTTAGTTTATACTAATTTATTATCCCCCGCCGATGAAATCGGGAGGGGGATATAGTTTTGGCGTTGTCCGTCCGTCCGTCTGTTCGGAAATTCCATCATTTCTGGTTTAAGGGGTATTTCTTTTGTTCTTTTCTTTTGTTTGCTTAGCAGCATAAGCCCCTAAACTTTTTGTTCACGGAATGAACCTATTGTTCTCTTATGAGCGTAAAGTTAGTTCCCGGTTCCCGGTTCCCGGTTCCCGATTCCAGTTCCCGGTTCCCGGTTCCCGATTCCAGTTCCCGGTTCCCGATTCCAGTTCCCGGTTCCCGGTTCCCGATTCCAGTTCCCGGTTCCCGATTCCAGTTCCCGGTTCCCGATTCCAGTTCCCGGTTCCGCATTCCAGTTCCCGGTTCCCGATTCCCGGTTCCCGTATACGATGTTGTTCCCGATTCCAGTTCCCGGTTCCCGGTCGTCCGTGCCGCAGTGGCCCGGAGAAAGGGCAGTGGACACATACTGCATTAGACCACACTGCAGCTTAGCAGCGGAAGTAACGGAGGCTCTCTTTAAGTGATGATCATCCGTGCCGCAGGGCCCCGCGGAGAAAGAGCAGTGGACACATACTGCATTACACCACATCATGGCTAAGCGGCGGGAGGAACGGAGACTCTCTATGATGACCATCCGTCCCGCGGTTGCCCGGCGACAGAACAGTGGACACATACTGCATTAGACTACATCGCGGCTAAATGGCGAGAGTAACGGAAACTCTCTAGAGTTGATGACTTTCCGTCTCGCAGTGGCCCTTTGACATGGAAATGGACATGTACCCCTTTAGGCCAATATGCGGATAGGCTGCTGGAGTAGCGGAGAATCGCTATAGGTGATGATCATCCGTCCCGCTGTGGCCCGTCGACAAGACAGTGGACACATGCTACAATAGACCACGCTGCGGCTAAGCGGCGGGAGTAGCGGAGACTCTCTTAAGGCGATGATCATCCGTGCCGCAGTGGCCCGGAGAAAGGGCAATGGACACATACTGCATTAGACCACACCGCGTCTAAGGGTTATACTGAGTTAGCTGCAGCCCGTTGAATAGCTGCTATTTTCTTTCTGTAGATTTTCTGCATATCGGGAACCGAGATCTAGTTCCCGGTTCCGATTTAAAAAGGAACCGGGAACCAGGAACTAGTTCCCGGTTCTCGCTAGTTCCCGGTTCCCGATTTGATTTTACTATGTTAAGAGCTGCCTGCGTTAGATAGAAATGTTTTATTCAGTTATCAGCTGATAAGGAATGACATCCTTACTCACAGTTCACCCGCGCCGCAAATCTTTTAAAACCCGCGCAGCCCCGCATTGAGCGGGCGGAACAAAGCAACTAGACCGCAAGTTTGCGCGGGTTATAGGTCATGATCATCCGTGCCGCAGTGTGCCGGCGACAGGGCAGTGGACACATACTGCATTAGACCACACCGCGGCATAGCGGCGGGAGTAACGGAGATTCTCTATAGGTGATGACCATCCATGCCACAGTGGCCTGGAGAAAGGGCAGTGGACACATACTGCATTACACCACATCGCGGCTAAGCGGTGTGAGTAACGGAGACTCTCTATAGGCGATGACCATCCGTCGCGCGGTAGCCCGGCGACAGGACAGTGGACACATACTGCATCAGACCACACCGCGGCTAAATGGCGAGAGTAACGGAAACTCTCTAGAGTTGATGACTATCCGTCCCGCAGCGGCCCGGTGACATGGAAATTGACATGTACTCCTTGAGACCAATATGCGGATAGGCTGCGGATGTAGCGGAGAATCGCTATAGGTGATGATCATCCGTCCCGCTGTGGCCCGTCGACAAGACAGTGGACACATGCTACAACAGATCACGCTGCGGCTAAACGGCGGGAGTAGCGGAGACTCTCTTAAGGGTGATGATCATCCGTGCCGCAGTGGCCCGGAGAAAGGGCAGTGGACACATACTGCATTAGACCACACCGCATCTAAGGGTTATACTGAGTTAGCTGCAGCCCGTTGAATAGCTGCTATTTTCTTTTTGTAGGTTTTCTGCAAATCGGGAACCGAAATCTAGTTCCCGGTTCCCGATTTAAAAAGGAACCGGGAACCAGGAACTAGTTCCCGGTTCCCGCTAGTTCCCGGTTCCCGATTTGATTTTACTATGTTAAGAGCAGCCTGCGTTAGATAGAAATGTTTTATAAAGTTATCAGCTGTTAAGGAATGACATCCTGACTCACAGTTCACCTGCATCGCAAATCTTTTAAAACCCGCGCAGCCCCGCATTGAGCGGGCGGAACAAAGCAACTAGACCGCAAGTTTGCGCGGGTCATAGGTCATGATCAACCGTGCCGCAGTTTGCCGGCGACAGGGCAGTGGACACATACTGCATTAGACCACACCGCGGCCAAGCGGCGGGAGTAACGGAGATTCTCTAAAGGTGATGACCATCTGTGCCGCAGTGGCCCGGAGAAAGAGCAGTGGACACATACTGCATTACACCACATCGCGGCTAAGCGGTGTGAGTAACAGAGACTCTCTATAGGCGATGACCATCCGTCTCGCGGTAGCCCCCGCGACAGGACAGTGGACACATACTGAATTAGATCACACCGTAGTGGGAGTAACGGACACTCTCTATAGTTGATGACCATCCGTAACGCATTGGCCCGGAGAAAGGGCAGTGAACACAAACTGCATTAGACCACACCGTGGTTAAGTGGTGGGAGTAACGGAGATTCTCTTTAGGTGATGATCATCCGTCCCGCTGTGGCCCGGCGACAAGACAGTGGACACAAAATACATTAAACCACGCTGCGGCTAAGCAGCGGGAGTAGCGGAGACTCTCTTAAAGTGATGATTATCCATGCCGCAGTTGCCCGGAAAAAAGGGCAGTGGAGACATACTGCATTAGACCACACCGCGTCTAAGGGCTATACTGAGTTAGCTGCAGCCCTTTGAATAGCTGCTATTGCCTTTTTATAGGTTTTATGCTAATCGGAAACCGGGAATTAGTTCCCGGTTCCCGGTTCCCGATTTAATAAGGAACCAGGAACCGGGAACTAGTTCCCGGTTCCCGATTTGATTTGACTATGTTAAGAGTTGCCTGCGTTAGATAGAAATGTTTTATTAAGTTATCACTTGATAAGGAATTACATCCTTACTCACATTCACCCGCGCCGCAAACCTTTTGAAACCCTCGCAGCCCCACATTGAGCTGGCGGAACTAAGCAACTAGACCGCAAGTTTGCGCGGGTTATAGGTCATGATCATCCGTGCCGCAGTGGGTCGGCGACAGAGCATTGAACACATACTGCAACAGACCACACCGCAGCGGGAGTAACGGAGACTCACTATAGGTGATGACCATCCGTGCCGCAGTGGCCCGGAGAAAGGGTAGTGGACACAAACTGCACTGCACCACATCGCGTCTGAGTGGCGGGAGAAACGGAGACTCTCTATAGGTGATGACCATCCGTGCCGCAGTGTCCCGGAGAAAGGGCAGTGGACACATATTGCATTACACCACATCGCGTCTGAGTGGCGGGAGTAACGGAGACTCTCTATAGGTGATGACCATCCGTCCCGCGGTAGCCCGGCGACAGGCCAGTGGACACAAACTGCATTAGACCACACCGCGGCTTATTGGCGGGAGTAACGGAGCTTCTCTATACGTGATGACCATCCGTGCCGCAGTGTCCCGGAGAAAGGGCAGTGGACACATTCTGCATTACACCACATCGCGTCTGAGTGGCGGGAGTAACGGAGACTCTCTATAGGTGATGACCATCCGTCCCGCGGTAGCCCGGCGACAGGACAGTGGACACAAACCGCATTAGACCACACCGCGGCTAAGCGGTGGGAGTAACGGAGATTCTCTATACGTGATGACCATCCGTGCCGCAGTGTCCCGGAGAAAGGGCAGTGGACACATACTGCATTACACCACATCGCGTCTGAGTGGCGGGAGTAACGGAGACTCTCTCATGCACGCATGCATGACCATCCGTCCCGCAGTGGCTCGGCGACAGGGCAATGGACATGTTCTCCTTTAGACAAAGCTGCGGATAGCCTGCGGGAGTAGCGGAAAATCGCTATAGGTGATGATCATCCGTCCCGCTGTGGCCCGGCGACAAGACAGTGGACACATACTACAATAGACCATGCTGCGGCTAAGCGGCGGTAGTAGCGGTGCGCCTCTTAAGGTGATGATCATCCGTGTCGCAGTGGTCAAGAGAAAGGGCAGTGGACACATACTGCATTAGACCAAACCGCGGCTAAGGGTTATACTGAGTTAGCTGCAGCCCGTTGAATAGCTGCTTTTGTCTTTTTATTGGCTTTGTGCAAATCGGGAACTAGTTCCCGGTTCCCGGTTCCCGATTCAATAAGGAACCGGGAACCCGGTTCCCGATTTGATTTGACTATGTAAAGAGTTGTCTGCGTTAGATAGAAATGTTTTATTCAGTTATCAGTTGAAAAGGAATGCCATCCTTACTCACGGTTCACCCGCGCCGCAAATCTTTTAAAACCCGCGCAGCCCCGCATTGAGTGGGCGGAACAATATAACTAGACCGCAAGTTTGCGCCGGATATTGGTCATGATCATCCGTGCTGCAGTGGGCCGGCGACAGGGCTGTGGAAAAATACTGCAACAGACCACACCGCAGCGGGAGTAACGGAGACTCTCTATACGGTGATGACCATCCCTGCCGCAGTGGCCCGGAGAAAGAGCAGTGGACAAAAACTGCATTAGACCACACCGCGGCTAAGCGGCGGGAGAAACGGAGATTCTCTATAGGTGATGACCATCCGAACCGCAGTGGCCCGGAGATAGGGCAGTGGACAAATACTGCATTAGACCAAATCGCGGCTAAGGGTTATCATTAGTTAACTGCAGCCTTTTGAATAGCTGCAATTGTCTTTTTATAGGTTTTGTGCAAATCGGGAACCGGGAACGATTCCCGGTTCCCGGTTCCCGATTTAAGAAGGAACTGGGAACCGGGAACTAGTTCCCGGTTCCCGATTTGATTTTACTATGTAAAGAGTTGCCCGCGTTAGATAGAAATGTTTTATTCAGTTATCATTCGATAAGGAATGACATCCTTTTCTCACAGTTCACCCGCGCCGAAAATGTTTTAAAACCCGCGCAGCCCCTGCATTGAGCGGGCTGAACAAAGTAACTAGACCGCAAATTTGTGTGGGTTATAGGTCATTATCATCCGTGTCGCAGTGGGTCGGCGGCAGGGCAGTGGACACATACTGCAACAGACCACACCGCAGCGGGAGTAACGGCGACTCTCTATAGGTGATGACCATCCGTGCCGCAGTGGCCCGGAGAAAGGGCAGTGGACACAAACTGCATTTGACCACACCGCGGCTAAGCGGCGGGAGTAACGGAGATTCTCTATAGGTGATGACCATCCGTGCCGCAGTGGCCCGGAGAAAGGGAAGTGGACACATACTGCATTACACCACATTGCGGCGAAGGGTTGTCCTTAGTTAACTGCAGCCCTTTGAATAGCTGCTATTGTCTTTTAATAGGTTTTGTGCAAATTGGGAACCGGGACCCGGTTCCCGATTTAATAAGGAACGATTCCCGGTTCCCGGTTCCCGATTTAAGAAGGAACCGGGAACCGGGAACTAGTTCCCGGTTCCCGTTTTGATTTGACTATGTAAAGAGTCGCCTGTGTTAGATATAAATGTTTTATTCAGTTATCAGTTGATAAGGAATGACATCCTTACTCACAGTTCACCCGCGCGGCAAATCTTCTAAAACCCGCGCAGCCCCGCATTGAGCGAGCTGAACAAAGTAATTAGACCGCAAGTTGCGCGGGTAATAGGTCATGATCATCCGTGCCGCAGTGGGCCGGCGACAGGGCAGTGGACACATATTGCAACAGACCACACCGCAGCGGGAGTAACGGAGACCCTCTATAGGTGATGACCATCCGTACCGCAGTGGCCCAGAGAAAGGGCAAGTGACACAAACTGCATTAGACCACACCGCGGCTATACGGCGGGAGTAACAGAGATTCTCTATGGTTGCCATCCGTGCCGCAGTGGCCCGGAGAAAGGGCAGTGGACACATACTGCATTACACCATATCGCGGCTAAACGGCGGGAGTAACGGAGACTCTATAGTTGATGACCATCCGTCCCACGGTAGCCCGGCGACAGGACAGTGGACATGTACTCCTTTAGACCAATCTGCGGATAGGCTGTGGGAGTAGCGGAGAATCGCTATATGTGATGATCATCCGTCCCGCTGTGGCCCGGCGACATGACAGTGGACACATACAATAGACCACGCTGCGGCTAAGCGGCAGAACAAAGGAGACTCTCTTAAGGTGATCATCCGTGTCGCAGTGGCCCGGAGAAAAGGCAGTGGACACATACTGCAATATATCACACCGCGGCTAAGGGTTATACTGAGCTCGCTGCAGCCCTTTGAATAGCTGCTATTGTCTTTTTATAGGTTTTGTGCAAATCGGGAACCGGAACCCGGTTCCCGATTTAATAAGGAACCGGGAACCTAGAACTAGTTCCCGGTTCCCGATTTCATTTGACAATGTAAAGAGTTGCCTGCGTTAGATAGAAATGTTTTATTAAGTTATCAGTTGATAAGGAATCACATCCTTACACATAGTACACCCGCGCCGTAAAATCGTTTGAAACCCGCGCCGCCCCGTATTGAGAGCGCGGAACAAAGCAACTAGACCGCAAGTTTGCGCGGGTTATAGGTCATGATCATCCGTGCCGCTGTGGGCAGGGCAGTGGACACATACTGCAACAGACAACACCGCAACTGGAGTAACAGAGACTCTCTATATGTAATGACCATCCGTGCCTCAGTGGCCCAGAGAAAGAGCACGGGACACAAACTGCATTAGACCCCACCGCGGCTATGCGGCGGGAGTAACGGAGACTCTCTATAGGTGATGACCATCCATCCCGCGGTAGCCCGGCGACAGGACAGTACACATACTGCATTAGACCAAACCGCGGCTAAACGTCGGGAGTAACGGAGACTCTCCAGAGTTGATGACCATCCGTCCCTCAGTGGCCTGGCGACAGGGCAATGGACATGTACTCCTTTAGCCCAATCTGCGGATAGGCTGCGGGAGTAGCGGAGAATCGCTATAGGTGATGATCATCCGTCCCGATGTGGCCCGGCGACAAGACAGTGGGCACATACTTCAACATACCACGCTTCGGCTAAGCAGCGGGAGAAGCGGAGACTCTCATAAGGTGATGATCATCCGTGCTGCAGTGGCCCGGAGAAAGTGCAGTGGACACATACTGCATTAGACCACATCGCGGCTAAGCGTTAGATAGAAATGTTTTATTCATTTATTATTTGAAAAGGAATCACATCCTTACTCACAGTTCACCCGCGCCGCAAATCTTTTAAAACCCGCGCAGCCCCGGATTGAGCGGGCGGAACAAAGCAACGAGACCGCAAGTTTGCGCGGGTTATAGGTGATGATCATCATTGCCGCATTTGTCCGGCGACAGGGTAGTGGACACATACTGCAACAGACCACACCGCAGCGGAAGTACTGGAGACTCTCTATAGGTGATGACCAACCGTGCCGCAGTGGCTCGGAGAAAGAGCAGTGGACACAAACTGTATTAGACCACAACGCGGCTAATATGCGGGAGTAACGGAGATTCTCTACAAGTGATGACCATCCGTGCCGCAGTAGCCCGGAGAAAAGGCAGTGGACACATACTGCATTACACCACATCGCGGCTAAGGGTTATCCTTAGTTAACTACAGCCCTTTGAATAGCTGCTATTGTCTTTTTATAGGTTTTGTGCAAATCGTGAACCGGGGACTTGTTCCCGGTGCACGTTTCCCGATTTAATAAGGAACCGCGGCTAAGGGTTATACTGAGATAGTTGCAGCCCTTTGAATAGCTGCTATTGTCTTTTTATAGGTTTTGTGCAAATCGGGAACCGGGAACTAGATCCCGGTTCCCGGTTCCCGATTAAATAAGGAACCGGGAACCGGGAACTCGTTCCCGGTTCCCGATTTGATTTGACTATGTAAAGAGTTGACTGCGTTAGATAGAAATGTTTTAGTCAGTTATCAGTTGATAAGGAATGACATCCTTACTCACAGTTCACCCGCGCCGCAAATCTTTAAAAACCAGCGGAGCCCCGCATTTAGAGGGCGGAACAAAGCAACTATACCTCTAGTTTGCACGGATTATAGGTCATGATCATCCATGCCGAAGTGGGCTGGCAACAGGGCAGTGGACGCATACTGCAACGAGACTCTCTATAAGTGAGGACCATCCGTGCCGCAGTGGCTTGGAGAAAAGGCAGTGGACTAATACTGCATTAGACTACACCACGGCTGCGCGGCGGGAGTATCGGAGACTCACTTTAGGTGATGACCATCCGTCCCGCGGAAGACCGGCGACAGGACAGTGGACACATACTGCATTAGACCACACCGCGGCTAAGCGGGAGTAACGGAGACTCTCTAGAGTTGATGGCCATCGGTTCCGCTCTGGCCCGCCGACAGGGCAATGGACATGTTCTCCTTTAGACCAAACTGAGGATAGGCTGCGGGAGTAGCGGGGAATCGGTAAAGGCGATGATCTCCCGTCCCGCTGTGGCCCGGAGAAATGGCAGTGGACACATACTGCATTAGACCACACCGCGGCTAATGGTTATACTGATTTAGCCTTTGAATAGCTGCTTTTGTCTATTTATAGGTTTTGTGCAAATCGGGAGCCGAGTTCCCGGTTCCCGATTTGATTTGACTATGTGAAGAGTTGTCGGCGTTAGGTAGAAATGTTTCATTAAGTTAGCAGTTGATAAGGTATGACATCCCTACTCACAGTTCACCCGCGCCACAAATCTTTTGAAACCCGCGCAGCCCCGCATTGAGTGGGCGGAACAAAGAAACTAGACCGCAAGTTTGCGCGAGTTATAGGTCATGATCATCCGTGCCGCTGTGGGTCGGCGACAGAGCAGTGGACACATACTGCAACAGAACACACCGCAGCGGTAGTAACGGAGACTCTCTATAGGAGATGACCATCCATGCCGCAGTGGCCCGAAGAAAGGGCAGTTGACACAAACTGCATTACACTACATCGCGGCTAAGGGTTATCCTTATTTAACTGCAGCCCTTTGAATAGCTGCTATTGTCTTTTTTTAGGTTTTGTGCAAATCGGGAACCGGGGACTAGTTCCCGGTGCCCGTTTCCCGATTTAATAAGGAACCGCGGCTAAGGGTTATACTGAGTTAGCTGCAGTCCTTTGAATAGCTGCTATTGTCTTTTTATAGGTTTTGTGCAAATCGGGAACCGGGAACTAGGTCCCGGTTCCCGGTTCCCGATTTAATAAGGAACAGGGAACTGGGAACCCGTTCCCGGTTCCCGATTTGATTTGATTTGACTATGTAAAGAGTTGACTGCGTTAGATAGAAATGTTTTATTCCGTTATCAGTTGATAAGGAATGACAGTTCACCCGCGCCGCAAATCTTTTAAAACCCGCGCAGCCCCGCATTGAGGGGGCGGAACAAAGCAACTATACCTCTAGTTTGCGCGGATAATAGATCATGATAATCCATGCCGCAACAGGGCAGTGGACTCATACTGCAACAGACCACACCAAAGCGGGAGTAACGGAGACTCTCTATAGGTGATGACCATCAGTGCCGCAGCGGCCCGGCGACAGGACAGTGGACACATACTGCATTAGACCAGACTGCGGCTAAGCGGCGGGAGTAACGGAGACTCTCTATAAGTGAGGACCATCCGTGCCGCAGTGGCCTGGAGAAAAGACAGTGGACTAATACTGCATTAGACTACACCGCGGCGGGAGTATCGGAGACTCTCTTTAGGGGATGACCATCCGTCCCGCGGACGACCGGCGACAGGACAGTGGACACATACTGCATTAGACCACACCGCGGCTAAACGGCGGGAGTAACGGAGACTCTCTAGAGTTGATGACCATCCGTTCCGCAATGGCCCGGTGACAGGGCAATGGACATGTTTTCCTTTAGACCAAACTGAGGATAGGCTGCGGGAGTAGCGGAGAATCGGTAAAGGCGATGATCATCCGTCCCGCTGTGGCCCGGAGAAAGGGCAGTGGACACATACTGCATTAGACCACACCGCGGCTAATTGTTATACTGAGTTAGCCGCAGCCCTTTGAATAGCTACTATTGTCTATTTAAAGTATTGGGGAAATCGGGAACCGGGAACTAGTCCCGGTTCCCGATTTGATTTGACTATGTGAAGAGTTGTCTGCGTTAGGTAGAAATGTTTCATTCATTAATTTAGCAGTTGATAAGGTATGACATCCTTACTCACAGTTCACCCGTGCCGCAAATCTTTTGAAACCCGCGCAGCCCCGCATTGTGTGGGCGGAACAAAGTAACTAGACCGCAAGTTTGCGCGAATTATAGGTCATGATCATCCGTGCCGCTGTGGGTCGGCGACAGGGCAGTGGACACATACTGCAACAGAACACACCGCAGCGGGAGTAACGGAGACTCTCTATAGGTGATGACCATCCGTGCCGCAGTGGCCCGGAGAAAGGGCAGTTGACACAAACTGCATTAGACCATACCGCGGCTATGCGGCGGGAGTTACGGAGATTCTCTATAGGTTATGACCGGCAGTGGCCCGGAGAAAGGGCAGTGGACACATACTGCATTAGACCACACCGCGGCTTAACGGTGGGAGTAACGGAGACTCTCTATAGGTGCTGACCATCTGTCCCGCGGTAGCCCGGCGACAGACAGAGGACACAAACCGCATTAGACCACACCGCGGCTAAGCGGTGGGAGTAACGGAGATTCTCTATACGTGATGACCATCCATGCCGCAGTGGCCCGGAGAAAAGGCAGTTGACACATTCTGAATTACACCACATCGCGTCTAAGCGGTGGGAGTAACGGAGACTTTCATAGGTGATGACCATCCGTCCCGTGGTAGCCCGGCGCCAGAACAGTGGACACATACTGCATTATACCACACCGCGGCTAGACGGCGAGAGTAACGGAGACTCTCTAGAGTTGATGACCATCCGCCCCGCAGTGGCCCGGCGACAGGGCAATGTACATGTACTCCTTTAGACCAATCTGCGGATACTCGCAGCTGGAATATCGTTACATGGACATGTTTCATTAAGTTTTCAGTTGATAAGGAATGACATTCTTACTCACAGTCCAACCGCGCTGCAAATCTTTGGAAACCCGCGCAGCCCCGCATTTGCGCGAGTTATAGGTCATGATCATCCGTGCCGCAGTGGGCCGGCGACAGGACAGTGGACACATACTGCAACAGACCACACCGAGCGGGAGTAACGGAGACTCTCTATAGGTGATGACCATCCGTGCCGCAGTGGCCCGGAGAAAGGGCAGTGGACACAAACTGCATCAGACCACACCAACGCTAAGCAACGGGAGTATCGGAGATTCTCTTCAGGTAATGACCATCAGTGCCGCAGGGGCCCGGAGAAAGGGCAGTGGAAACATATTGCATTATACCGGGCGGGAGTAACGGAGACTCTCTATAGGTGATGACCATCCGTCCCGCGTTAGCCCAGCGACAGGACAGTGGGCACATACTGCATTAGACCACACCGTGGCTAAGCGGCGGGTATAACGGATATTCTCTATAGGTGATAACGATCCGTGCCGCAGTGGCCCGGAGAAAGGGCAGTGGACACATACTGCATTACACCACATCGCGGCTAAGCGATGGGAGTAACGGAGACTCTCTATAGGTGATGACCATCCGTCCCGCGGTAGCCCAGCGACAGGACAGTGGACACATACTGCATTAGTCCATACCGCGGCTTAACGTCGGGAGTAGCGGAGAACCTCTAGAGTTGATAACCATCCGCTCCGCAGAGGCCCGGCGAAAGGGCAATGTACATGTACTCCTTAAGACCAATCTGCGGATAGGCTGAGGGAGTAGCGGAGAATCGCTATAGCAGATGATGTGGCGCGGCGACAAGATAGTGGGCACATACTACATTGGAACACGCTGCGTCCCGCGGTAGCCCGGCGACAGGAAAGTGTACACATACTGCATTACAACACACCACGGCTAAGCGTAGGGTGAAATGGAGACTCTCTTTAGGCTATGATCGTCCGTGCCGCAGTGGCCGGGAGAAAGGGCAGTGGACACATACTGCATTAGACCTCACCGCGGCTTAGTGACGGGAGTATTGGAGACTCTCTTCAGGTTATGACCCCCTGTCCCGCAGTGGCCCGGCGATAGCGCAATGGACATGTACTCCTTAAGACCAGACTGCGGATAGGCTGCGGGTGTAGCGGAGAATCGCTTTAGGTAATGCTGTGGCCCGGCGACAAAACAGTGGACACAAACTACAATAGACCACGATGCGGTTAAGCGGCGGGAGTAGCGGAGACTCTCTTAAGGTGATGATCATCCATGCCGCAGTGGCCCGGAGAAAAGGCAGTGGACACATACTGAATTAAACCACTACGCGGCTTAGTTGCGGGAGTAACGGAGACTTTCTTTAAGTTATGATCATCCGTGCCGCAGTGGCCCGGAGAAAGGGCAGTGGACACATACTGCATTAGACCACACCGCGGCTAAGCGGCGGGAGTAACGGAGATTCTTTTTAGGTGATGATCGTCCGTTCCGCAGCTGCCCGGAGAAAGGGCAGTGGACACATCCTGCATAAGACCACACCGCGGCTTAGTGGCGAGGGTAACGGAGGCTCTCTTTAAGTGATCATTATCCGTGCCGCAGTGGCCCCGAGAAAGGGCAGTGGACACATACTGCATTAGACCACACCGCGGCTTAGTGGCGGTAGTAACGGAGAGTCCCTATAGGTAATGACCATCCGTGCCGCAGTAGCCCGGCGACAGTGCAATGGACATGTACTCCTTTAGACCAAACTGCGGATAGGCTGCGGGAGTAGCGGAGAATCGCTATAGGTGATGACCGGAGAATCGCTAAAGGTCATGATCATCCGTCTCGCTGTGTCCCGGCGACAAGTCAGTGGACACACAATGCAATAGACCACACTGCGGCGAAGCGGCGTGAGTAACGGAGACTGTCATAAGGGGATGATCATCCATGCTGCAGTGACCCGGAGAAAGGGCAGTGGACACATACTGCATTAGACAACACCGCGGCTAAGCCGCGGGAGTAACAGCGAATCTCTTCATGATGACCCTCCGTCCCGCAGTGGCCCTGAGAGAGCGCAATTGACATGTACTGCTTTAGACCAAACTGTTGATAGGCTGCGGGAGTAGCGGATAATCGCTATAGTTGATGACCATCCGTTCCGCCGTAGCCCGGCGACAGGAAAGAGTACACATACTGCATTACACCACACCGCGGTTAAACGGCGGGAGTAACTGAGACCTTCTAGAGTTGATGACCATCCGCCCCGCAGTAGCCCGGCAACAGGGCAATGGACATGTACTCTTTTAGACCAATCTGCGGATAGACTGCGGGAGTAGCAGAGAATCGCTTTAGGTGATGATCATCCGTCCCGCTGTGGCCCGGCGACAAAAAAGTGGACACATACTACAATGGACCACGCTGCGGCTAAGCTCCGGGAGTAGCGGAGACTCGCTTAAGGTGATGATCATCTATACCGCAGTGGCCCGGAGAAAGGGCAGTCGACACAAACTGCATTAGAAGACACTGCGGCTAAGCGGCGGGAGTAACGGAGATTCTCTTAAGGTGATGATCGTCCGTGCCGCAGGGTCCCGGGCAAAGGGCAGTGGACACATCCTGCATTAGACCACACCGCGGCTTAGTGGCGAGAGTAACGGAGACTCTCTTTCAGTGATGATTATCCGTGCTGCAGTGGCCCGGAGAAAGGGCAGTGGACACATACTGCCTTAGACCACACCGCGGCTTAGTGGCTGAAAAAACGGAGAGACCCTTTAGGTGATGACCATCAGTGCCGCAGTAGCCCGGAGAAAGGGCAGCATTACACCACATCGCGGCTAAGCGGCGTGAGTAACGGAGACTCTCTACAGGTGATGATCATCCGTCCAGCGGTAGCCCGGCGACAGGACAGTCTACACATACAGCATTACACCACACCGCCGCTAAACGGCAGGAGTAACGGAGACTCTCTAGAGTTGATGACCATCCGTCCCGCAGTTGCCCGGCGACAGGGCAATGGACATGTACTCCTTTAGACCAAAATGCGGATAGGGTGCGGGGAAAGCGGATAATCGCTATAGGTCATGATCATCCGTCCCGCTGTGTCCCGGCGACAAGACAGTGGACACATACTGCAATAAACCACACTGCGGCTAAGCGGCGGGAGTAGCGGAGACTGTCTTAAGGTGATGATCGTCCGTGCCGATGTGGCCCGGAGAAAGGGCAATGGACATATACTGCATTACACCTCATCGCGGCTAAACGGCGGGAGTAACGGAGACTCTCTTTAGGCGATGACCATCCGTCCCGCAGTGGCCCGGCGACAGGGCAATGGACATGTACTCCTTTAGACCAAACTGCGGATAGGCTGCGGGAGTAGCGGAGAATCGCTATACGTGATGACCATCCGTCCGCAGTAGCCCGGCGACAGGAAAGTGTACACATACTGCATTACACCACACCGCGGCTAAACGGCAGGAGTAACTGAGACCCTCTTTTGTTGATGACCATCCGTCCCGCAGTGGCCCGGCAACAGGGCAATGGACATGTACTCCTTTAGACCAAAATGCGGATAGGGTGCGGGGGAAGCGGAGAATCGCAATAGGTCATGATCATCCATCCCGCTGTGTCCCGGCGACAAGACAGAGAACACATACTGCAATAGACCACACTGCGGCTAAGCGGCGGGAGTAGCGGAGACTCTCTTAAGGTGATGATCATCCGTACTGGAGTGGCCCGGAGAAAGGGCAGTGGACACATACTGCATTACACCACACCGTGGCAAAACGGCGGGAGTAACGGAGACTCTCTTTAGGCGATGACCATCCGTCCCGCAGTGGCCCTGGCGACAGGGCAATGGACATGTACTCCTTTAGACCAAACTGCGGATAGGCTGCTGGAGTAGGGGAGAATCGCTATAGGTGATGACCATCCGTCCGCCGTAGCCCGGCGACAGGAAGGTGTACACATACTGCATTACACCACACCGCGGCTAAAAGGCGGGAGTAACTGAGACCTTCTAGAGTTGATGACCATCCGCCCCGCAGTGGCCCGGCAACAGGGCAATGGACATGTACTCCTTTAGACCAATCTGCGGTAGCCCCGCGACAGGACACTCTACACATACAGCATTACACCACACCGCGGCTAAACGGCAGGAGTAACGGAGACTCTCTAGAGTTGATGACCATCCGTCCCGCAGTTGCCCGGCGACAGGGCAATGGACATGTACTCCTTTAGACCAAAATGCGGATAGGGTGCGGGGAAAGCGGATAATCGCTATAGGTCATGATCATCCGTCCCGCTGTGTCCCGGCGACAAGCCAGTGGACACATACTGCAATAAACCACACTGCGGCTAAGCGGCGGGAGTAGCGGAGACTGTCTTAAGGTGATGATCGTCCGTGCCGATGTGGCCCGGAGAAAGGGCAATGGACATATACTGCATTACACCACATCGCGGCTAAACGGCGGGAGTAACGGAGACTCTCTTTAGGCGATGACCATCCGTCCCGCAGTGGCCCGGCGACAGGGCAATGGACATGTACACCTTTAGACCAAACTGCGGATAGGCTGCGGGAGTAGCGGAGAATCGCTATACGTGATGACCATCCGTCCGCAGTAGCCCGGCGACAGGAAAGTGTACACATACTGCATTACACCACACCGCGGCTAAACGGCAGGAGTAACTGAGACCCTCTTGTGTTGATGACCATCCGTCCCGCAGTGGCCCGGCGACAGGGCAATGGACATGTACTCCTTTAGACCAAAATGCGGATAGGGTGCGGGGGAAGCGGAGAATCGCTATAGGTCATGATCATCCGTCCCGCTGTGTCCCGGCGACAAGACAGAGAACACATACTGCAATAGACCACACTGCGGCTAAGCGGCGGGAGAAGCGGAGACTCTCTTAAGGTGATGATCATCCGTACTGGAGTGGCCCGGAGAAAGGGCAGTGGACACATACTGCATTACACCACACCGTGGCAAAACGGCGGGAGTAACGGAGACTCTCTTTAGGCGATGACCATCCGTCCCGCAGTGGCCCTGGCGACAGGGCAATGGACATGTACTCCTTAAGACCAAACTGCGGATAGGCTGCTGGAGTAGGGGAGAATCGCTATAGGTGATGACCATCCGTCCGCCGTAGCCCGGCGACAGGAAGGTGTACACATACTGCATTACACCACACCGCGGCTAAAAGGCGGGAGTAACTGAGACCTTCTAGAGTTGATGACCATCCGCCCCGCAGCGGCCCGGCAACAGGGCAATGGACATGTACTCCTTTAGACCAATCTGCGGATAGGCTGCGGGAGTAGCGGAGAATCGCTTGAGATGATGATCATCCGTCCCGCTGTGGCCCGGCGACAAAAAAGTAGACACATACTACAATGTACCACGCTGCAGCTAAGCTCCGGGAGTAGCGGAGACTCTATTAAGGTGATGATCATCTATGCCGCAGTGGCCCGGAGAAAGGGCAGTCGACACATACTGCATTAGAAGACACTGCGGCTAAGCGGCGGGAGTAACGGAGATTCTCTTTAGATGAGAGCGTATGTGCCGCAGGGGCCCGGACAAAGGGCAGTGGACACATCCTGCATTAGACCACACAGCGGCTTAGTGGCGGGAGTAACGAAGACTCCCTTTTAGTGATGATTATCCGTGCCGCAGTGGCCCGGAGAAAGGGCAGTGGACACATACTGCCTTAGACCACACCGCGGCTTAGTGGCTGGAATAACGGAGAGTGCCTTTAGGTGATGACCACCCGTGCCGCAGTAGCCCGGAGAAAGGGCAGTGGACACCTATTGCATTACACCACATCGCGGCTAAGCGGCGTAAGTAACGGAGACTCTCTACAGGTGATGGTCATCCGTCCGCCGGTAGCCCGGCGACAGGACAGTGTACACATACTGCATTACACCACACCGCGGCTAAACGGCAGGAGTAACGGAGACTCTCTAGAGTTGATGACCATCCGTCCCGCAGTTGCCCGGCGACAGGGCAATGAAAATGTACTCCTTTAGACCAAAATGCGGATAGGGTGCGGGGGAAGCGGAGAATCGTTTTAGGTCATGATCATCCGTCCCGCTGTGTCCCGGCGACAAGACAGTTGACACATACTGCAATAGACCACACTGCGGCTAAGCTCCGGGAGTAGCGGAGACTCGCTTAAGGTGATGATCATCTATGCCGCAGTGGCCCGGAGAAAGGGCAGTCGACACAAACTGCATTAGAAGACACTGCCGCTAAGCGGCGGGAGTAACGGAGATTCTCTTAAGGTGATGATCGTCCGTGCCGCAGGGTCCCGGGCAAAGGGCAGTGGACACATCCTGCATTAGACCACACCGCGGCTTAGTGGCGAGAGTAATGGAGACTCTCTTTCAGTGATGATTATCCGTGCTGCAGTGGCCCGGAGAAAGGGCAGTGGACACATACTGCCTTAGACCACACCGCGGCTTAGTGGCTGAAAAAACGGAGAGACCCTTTAGGTGATGACCATCAGTGCCGCAGTAGCCCGGAGAAAGGGCAGCATTACACCACATCGCGGCTAAGCGGCGTGAGTAACGGAGACTCTCTACAGGTGATGATCATCCGTCCAGCGGTAGCCCGGCGACAGGACAGTCTACACATACAGCATTACACCACACCGCCGCTAAACGGCAGGAGTAACGGAGACTCTCTAGAGTTGATGACCATCCGTCCCGCAGTTGCCCGGCGACAGGGCAATGGACATGTACTCCTTTAGACCAAAATGCGGATAGGGTGCGGGGAAAGCGGATAATCGCTATAGGTCATGATCATCCGTCCCGCTGTGTCCCGGCGACAAGACAGTGGACACATACTGCAATAAACCACACTGCGGCTAAGCGGCGGGAGTAGCGGAGACTGTCTTAATGATGATCGTCCGTGCCGATGTGGCCCGGAGAAAGGGCAATGGACATATACTGCATTACACCTCATCGCGGCTAAACGGCGGGAGTAACGGAGACTCTCTTTAGGCGATGACCATCCGTCCCGCAGTGGCCCGGCGACAGGGCAATGGACATGTACTCCTTTAGACCAAACTGCGGATAGGCTGCGGGAGTAGCGGAGAATCGCTATACGTGATGACCATCCGTCCGCAGTAGCCCGGCGACAGGAAAGTGTACACATACTGCATTACACCACACCGCGGCTAAACGGCAGGAGTAACTGAGACCCTCTTTTGTTGATGACCATCCGTCCCGCAGTGGCCCGGCGACAGGGCAATGGACATGTACTCCTTTAGACCAAAATGCGGATAGGGTGCGGGGGAAGCGGAGAATCGCAATAGGTCATGATCATCCATCCCGCTGTGTCCCGGCGACAAGACAGAGAACACATACTGCAATAGACCACACTGCGGCTAAGCGGCGGGAGTAGCGGAGACTCTCTTAAGGTGATGATCATCCGTACTGGAGTGGCCCGGAGAAAGGGCAGTGGACACATACTGCATTACACCACACCGTGGCAAAACGGCGGGAGTAACGGAGACTCTCTTTAGGCGATGACCATCCGTCCCGCAGTGGCCCTGGCGACAGGGCAATGGACATGTACTCCTTTAGACCAAACTGCGGATAGGCTGCTGGAGTAGGGGAGAATCGCTATAGGTGATGACCATCCGTCCGCCGTAGCCCGGCGACAGGAAGGTGTACACATACTGCATTACACCACACCGCGGCTAAAAGGCGGGAGTAACTGAGACCTTCTAGAGTTGATGACCATCCGCCCCGCAGTGGCCCGGCAACAGGGCAATGGACATGTACTCCTTTAGACCAATCTGCGGTAGCCCCGCGACAGGACACTCTACACATACAGCATTACACCACACCGCGGCTAAACGGCAGGAGTAACGGAGACTCTCTAGAGTTGATGACCATCCGTCCCGCAGTTGCCCGGCGACAGGGCAATGGACATGTACTCCTTTAGACCAAAATGCGGATAGGGTGCGGGGAAAGCGGATAATCGCTATAGGTCATGATCATCCGTCCCGCTGTGTCCCGGCGACAAGACAGTGGACATATACTGCAATAAACCACACTGCGGCTAAGCGGCGGGAGTAGCGGAGACTGTCTTAAGGTGATGATCGTCCGTGCCGATGTGGCCCGGAGAAAGGGCAATGGACATATACTGCATTACACCACATCGCGGCTAAACGGCGGGAGTAACGGAGACTCTCTTTAGGCGATGACCATCCGTCCCGCAGTGGCCCGGCGACAGGGCAATGGACATGTACACCTTTAGACCAAACTGCGGATAGGCTGCGGGAGTAGCGGAGAATCGCTATACGTGATGACCATCCGTCCGCAGTAGCCCGGCGACAGGAAAGTGTACACATACTGCATTACACCACACCGCGGCTAAACGGCAGGAGTAACTGAGACCCTCTTGTGTTGATGACCATCCGTCCCGCAGTGGCCCGGCGACAGGGCAATGGACATGTACTCCTTTAGACCAAAATGCGGATAGGTTGCGGGGGAAGCGGAGAATCGCTATAGGTCATGATCATCCGTCCCGCTGTGTCCCGGCGACAAGACAGAGAACACATACTGCAATAGACCACACTGCGGCTAAGCGGCGGGAGAAGCGGAGACTCTCTTAAGGTGATGATCATCCGTACTGGAGTGGCCCGGAGAAAGGGCAGTGGACACATACTGCATTACACCACACCGTGGCAAAACGGCGGGAGTAACGGAGACTCTCTTTAGGCGATGACCATCCGTCCCGCAGTGGCCCTGGCGACAGGGCAATGGACATGTACTCCTTAAGACCAAACTGCGGATAGGCTGCTGGAGTAGGGGAGAATCGCTATAGGTGATGACCATCCGTCCGCCGTAGCCCGGCGACAGGAAGGTGTACACATACTGCATTACACCACACCGCGGCTAAAAGGCGGGAGTAACTGAGACCTTCTAGAGTTGATGACCATCCGCCCCGCAGCGGCCCGGCAACAGGGCAATGGACATGTACTCCTTTAGACCAATCTGCGGATAGGCTGCGGGAGTAGCGGAGAATCGCTTGAGATGATGATCATCCGTCCCGCTGTGGCCCGGCGACAAAAAAGTAGACACATACTACAATGTACCACGCTGCAGCTAAGCTCCGGGAGTAGCGGAGACTCTATTAAGGTGATGATCATCTATGCCGCAGTGGCCCGGAGAAAGGGCAGTCGACACATACTGCATTAGAAGACACTGCGGCTAAGCGGCGGGAGTAACGGAGATTCTCTTTAGATGAGAGCGTATGTGCCGCAGGGGCCCGGACAAAGGGCAGTGGACACATCCTGCATTAGACCACACAGCGGCTTAGTGGCGGGAGTAACGAAGACTCCCTTTTAGTGATGATTATCCGTGCCGCAGTGGCCCGGAGAAAGGGCAGTGGACACATACTGCCTTAGACCACACCGCGGCTTAGTGGCTGGAATAACGGAGAGTGCCTTTAGGTGATGACCACCCGTGCCGCAGTAGCCCGGAGAAAGGGCAGTGGACACCTATTGCATTACACCACATCGCGGCTAAGCGGCGTAAGTAACGGAGACTCTCTACAGGTGATGGTCATCCGTCCGCCGGTAGCCCGGCGACAGGACAGTGTACACATACTGCATTACACCACACCGCGGCTAAACGGCAGGAGTAACGGAGACTCTCTAGAGTTGATGACCATCCGTCCCGCAGTTGCCCGGCGACAGGGCAATGAAAATGTACTCCTTTAGACCAAAATGCGGATAGGGTGCGGGGGAAGCGGAGAATCGTTTTAGGTCATGATCATCCGTCCCGCTGTGTCCCGGCGACAAGACAGTTGACACATACTGCAATAGATCACACTGCGGCTAAGCGGCGGGAGTAGCGGAGACTGTCTTAATGATCATCCGTGCCGCAGTGTCCCGGAGAAAGGGCAGTGGACACATACTGCATTACACCGCACCGCTGATAAACGGCGGGAGTAACGGAGACTCTCTTTAGGCGATGACCATCCGTCCCGCAGTGGCCCGGCGACAGGGCAATGGATATGTACTCCTTTAGACCAAATTGCGGATATGCTGCGGGAGTAGCGGAGAATCCCTATAGGTGATGACCATCCGTCCGCCGTAGCCCGGCGACAGGAAAGTGTACACATACTGCATTACACCACACCGCGGCTAAACGGCGGGAGTAACTGAGACTCTCTAGAGTTGATGACCATCCGCCCCGCAGAAGCCCGGCAACAGGGCAATGGATATGTACTCCTTTAGACCAATCAGCGGATAGGCTGCAGGAGAAGCGGAGAATCGCTATAGGTAATGATCATCCGTCCCGCTATGGCCGGCGACAAAAAAGTAGACACATACTACAATGACCACGTTGCGGCTAAGCGGTGGGATAAGCGGAGACTCTCTTAAGGTGATGATCATCTATGCCGCAGTGGCCCGGAGAGAGGGCAGTGGACACATACTGCATTAGAAAACACCGCGGCTAAGCGGCGGGAGTAACGGAGATTCTCTTTAGGTGATGATCGTCCGTGCCGCAGTGGCCCGGAGAAAGGGCAGTGGACACATCCTGCATTAGACCACACCGCGGCTTAGTGGTCGGAGTAACGGAGACTCTCTTTAAGTGATGATTATCCGTGCCGCAGAGGCCCGAAGAAAGGGCAGTGGACACATACTGCATTAGACCACACCGCAGCGTAGTGGCTGGAATAACGAAGAGTCCCTTTAGGTGATGACCATCCGTGTCGCAGTAGCCCGGAGAAATGGCAGTGGACACATACTGCATTACACCACATCGCGGCTAGGCGGCGTGAGTAACGGAGACTCTCTACAGGTGATGATCATCCGTCCCGCGGTAGCCCGGCGACAGGACAGTGTACACATACTGCATTACACCACACCACGGCTAAACGGCGGGAGTAACGGAGACTCTCTAGAGTTGATGACCAACCGTCCCGCAGTTGCCCGGCGACAGGGCAATGGACATGTACTCCTTTAGACCAAAATACGGATAGGCTGCGAGGGTAGCGGAGAATCGAGATAGGTCATGATCATCCGCCCCGCTGTGTCCCGGCGACAAGACAGTGGACACATACTGCAATAGACCACACTGCGTCTAAGCGGCGGGAGTAGCGGAGACTCTCTTAAGGTGATGATCGTCCGTGCCGCAGTGGCCCGGAGAAAGGGCAGTGGACACATACTGCATTACACCACACGCGGCTAAACGGCGGGAGTAACGGAGACTCTTTAGGCGATGACCATCCGTCCCGCAGTGGCCTGGCGACAGGGCAATGGACATGTACTCCTTTAGACCAAACTGCGGATAGGCTGCGGGAGTAGCGGAGAATCACTATAGGTGATGATCATCCTTCCCGCTGTAGCCCGGCGATAAAACAGTGGACACATACTGCAATAGACCACACTGGCGAGGGTGAACTGTGAGTAAGGATGACATTTCTTAGGTAGAAATGTTTTATTCAGTTATCAGTTGATAAGAATGCCATCCTAACTCATAGTTCACCCCGCCGCAAATTTTTTAAAACCCGCGCAGCCCCGCGTTGAGCGGGCGGACCAACGCAACTAGACCGCGAGTTTGCGCGGGTTAAAAAAATTGATTTAAAAATGTAAAGCTTTGTCTGTTTAATTCTAAATATTTAAAAGGCTTAGCAGTTAATAAATAATGGTATCCTATAGTAAATGCAGCCTTTCGAATCGCATTTATAAGAACATCGTCAATTTGAGCAAATTAGGAACCGGGAACTGGTTCCTCGTTCCCGATTTGATTTAAAGGTATAAAGATTTGTCCGCTGTACATAGATATTTTACAAAGTATATCATTTGATAAATAGGGTTATCCTCAGTCAACTGCAGCCGTTTGAATAGCTGCTTTTGCCTTTTTATATGTTTTGAGCAAATCGGAAAACCGGGAACTAGGACGGACGGGCTGCATAGTTGGCACTTTACGTCCGTCTCCTTCACTCCTGTCGCGTAACCCCGGTATGGTTTGATGCAGTATACACCTGTGCTTTCGGTCTTGAAATGTTCACATCTTGCTCCCGGTTTGATATGCTCGAAGTCGCCGGAGCTGACGGACTGCATAGTTGGCACCTCTCGTCCGTCTCCTTCACTTCCAAACGTAAATCGATCTAAGAACCCCCAACCCAACCAACACGCACACACCCAGTGTAATTCGTTTCACTGTCCGTTCCAAGGCGGTTCTTCTGTCGCGGTTTATTTTTGTTATGGTTGGTCTTTTTGAGTTTTTGTCTCAAATATTATTTTGCTTTGGATAGCCGGTTGGACATTTTGTGGGAATGTGACTGTCCTTTCGGTTTTCCGCTGTTGGCGCTTCCATTGGGATCTGTTGTTTCATTTTTGTGTTTCTTCCCCTTTGTTGTCTCTGTTGGGAGCTTTTGGTTTATTGTATCGATTACTGATCATTGCCTTCACTTCTATTTTACACCGGTCTGGGTCGATACAGTATACGACTGTGCTCTCGGGCTAATTGAAATGTGCGCATCTTGGTACCGGAGTGAAGTGATATGCTCGAAGTCGCCGGAAACTGACGGGCTGCATAGATGACAACTTACGTCCGTCTCCTTCACTCCAGCCGCGTTACACCGGCCTTGGTTGATGAAGTATACAAATGTGCTCTCGGGCTAATTGAAATGTGCGCAACTTGGTCCCAGAGTGAAGTGATATGCCCGAAGTCGCCGAGGCTGTCGGGCTGCATAGGTGGCAACTTACATCCGTCTCCTTCACTCCTGCCGCGTTACACTGGTCTGGGTTGATACAGTATACACCTGTGCTCTCGGGCTAATTAAAATGTGCGCATCGTGGTCCCGAAGTGAGATGCGGACTGCATAGTTGACACTGAATGTGCGTCTCTTTCACTCCCGTCGCGTTACACCGGTATGGATTGATGCAGTACATCCATGCTCTCGGACTCTCTTAAAGTGCGCAGCGTGTCCCAGGAGTGATTTGTGGGCGTACAAAAATTTATGCATTATTTTTACCAAATTTGACTACTACTCCGTGACCGTTAAAATACCGCAGTGCTGCTACTTCTGTTGCTGTATTGTAGTATATGCCTCGACGTCCTCACGGTATGGGTCCGCAACATGGTTGGTCTCCAGCTTTAGCGAGGCTTCGTCGTCGGTTGCCGGAGACGGGACGAACGATCGCCCGGCGGCTACCGCGCTATTACAATCTTTCGTTAGCATACTTTGTCTGACCCTCACGCCTGTTGGACTGTGACGGGCGCTGGGGCGTCTATATCTCAGTGTTGGCCGAACGTTTCTAAACCGTTTCCCATAATCGGTTTAACTTTTTACGGAGTGCGACGAGCTGTGCTTGTAAAAATGTACTCCTGAGGTTTTTTGCCTCTAGCGGTCCCGTTTGAAGAGATACAGCGCTGATTTTATGCTCGCTAGTAAACGAATTTTGACAAAGAAACTGAATACCAAACCGACATCTCGCCTCGGGGCCAGCCCTTACGGTCCAGTGCGGCTTGATGTAGTACAGGTGGGTCGTCATTTCCCCGTGTAATCCCCGAATGAGTGGGTTAGCCAGTCACTCCAACGTTGTGGGATCATGCAGGGTATGCCCTTCGTCCTTTCACTGAGGTCACACTGCATCGACTCTTGTAGCTTTGTTTCATGAGACTGACGGGCTGTATAGTAGCCACTTAATGTCCGTCTCCTTCACACTCGCCGCGTTTCCCCGTAATGGTTTGATGCAGTACACCTGTTCACTCGGGCTCAGAAAAAGCGTCCAGCGTGGTCCCGGAGTGGTATGATCGAAGAAAAACTGGAGTTTATTTGGGGGGGGGGGGCTGTAAAATGGAGGGGGGGGGGGGGTAATTTTATTTTTCTTATTTCTGTTCCAATTAAGAGTTATTGGGTACGCGTTAGAACATAGAATCACCTCAATGAGACGGTTCTAACGAGCACCCACAACCTATGTTTAAAGTACGATTATATTATATTATTTTTCTTATTTCTGCTCATGGAGACGATTCTATGTTCTAACTCGAACACATAACCTCTGTATTGGTGTGGGTTGATTCAGGTATGAGTTCACAGCGCATCTTAACTGAGCAGGCTCATGTAGGTTTTCTCCGGGGACTGATGCACTGTATAGTTGGCACCTAACGTCCGTGTCCTTCACTACCCCGCGTTACCCGGGTGTGGCTTGATTCAATACACCTGTGCTGTCTTGCTAAGTAAAAGTAAAAGCGCGCAGCGTGTTCCCGGAGTAGTAAGCTCGAATTCGCCAGTGACTGTAGGACTACATAGTTGGCCTTCAACCCCACCGCATTACTCCGTTATGGTTTGATGCAGTTCACCTCTGCTCTCTGAAAAGTGCGCAATGTGGTCCCGGAGGAATATGCTCGAAGCGACAGGGACTGACGGACTTCATAGTTACCACCTTATGTCCGCCGCATTATACCGGTATGGGTTGTTGCAGTACACCTGTTCTCTCTGGCTCATTGAAAAGTACGCAACCTGGTCCCGGGGACTGACAGACTTCTTAGTTGGCACGTTCCGTCCGTCTCTTTCTACTCCCGTCGCGTTTCCCCGACGGTATGGTTTGATGCAGTACACCTATGCTCTCGGACTCATTAAAAGTGCGCAGCGTGTCCCCGGAGTGATATGTACGTAGTCGGAGAAGTCTCTCCGGGCCAAACTAGAACTTATGCATTGTTTTTATGAAATTTTTATTCTACACTTTGACTGATATTCACCGTGGGCACGCCACAAGCTTAGTCACCAGCTTTAGCGAGGCTCCGTTGTGGGTTACGCAGCCTCAGTTAACGCCCGTAAGCGAGCCACCGCGCTATTACACTCTTTCGTCTGCAGTTGCTGTGGTAGCATATTTTGGGCTACCCTCACGCCCGCCGGACTGTGCAGAGCGCTCGGTTGCCCATGGATCAGTGTTGGCCATACGTCCCTTAACCGTTTCAAAAAATCGGTTTCAATTTTCACATTGGCACTTGCTGTGAAAATGTACACCGGAGGTTTTTCGCCTCCAGTTGTCCCGCTTGAAGAGATACAGAGCTGATTTTTAGCCCGCTACTCAATTAATTTTGGCAAAGACCCGCTTTATCAAACCTGCATCTTGCTACGGGGCCAGAACATTTTGACCTAACCCTTAACGCCAAGTGCGGTTTGAGGCAGTACATGCCGCTCGTTCTTTCCTCCTGGAACCCCGGAAATGGCAGGAATTCCAGTCACTGTCACTCGCGCGGCGTTGGTTAATGCAGGACATGTCCCTCGTCCTTCCACTGAGGTGACATCGCATCTTCCATGATGCTGACTCATGTAGGTTTTCGCCAGAGACTGACGGACTGTACAGTTTGGGTGTTTCATTTTTGTGTTCTCCCAGAAGTTGCACTAATGAGTTAGGAAGCCTTCATGCGAACTGAATAAATTATTTGTCTAAATCGCGACGAAAGTAAGGTCGAGGAATGCGGCCGCATAAAATCGATTTAAGCTCCATAGTGAAATACGTTTATCTAGACCTTCCATGGTGGTTTTTCTATCGTGGTTAATTTTGGTTATGGTTTATCATTGAGTGTATTTATAGCGTATATTTATTTTGTTTGTTTTGGATTGCCAATTGGCCATTTTGTGTGAAAGTAATTGTTCTTTTGGCTTTCGCTACTGATGTTTCCATTAGTGTCCAAGTATTCAATGTTTGTATTTCTTTCCCTTTGGTGTCTCTGATGGGAGTTGTTGGTGATTGTATCGATTCCGGATCATTGCACTCATTTCTATTTCTCATTTGATTTTGATTAAACTTTCCAGTTATTGCTCCCATGGCCTGAAGATGATGAGGCAGTTCGATCACGAACCGTGATTAACCTTGGTTAACAAATGGTTAACCAAAGTGTGATCGAACTCAGTCTGGCAAGTCATGGCGTTACTCTGGTCAAACCAGACTAAAGCGTAGCAGTTGCATCAAGTTTACTTGTATGTCCATCTGTCCGGATAACAGAAGTTATCCCGAGATATCCAACAGCAGGGTCCGGTATCTAAAGAACTTCTCCATCACACAGACCGGGTCACACCTTATTTGACGATTATGGCCCACAGAGAGGGTTGACGCGTCGTTTAAACACGATATCTTCATCATCCTCATACTTCAGGGCTAGGCCATGGTCTACCTCCAGGTTCCTCTGCTCGAACTCTCATTCCACTGCCTTATGGAAAAGTTATCTCCGTCTGGCCGCATAACGTAGTTTTTTCCCAGGATGCTCAATCCGCTAAAAATAAAGGATTATAGGTACTCTAAACTCACACTTGGTCACATCTTAGGCTAGGATTCGGACTTTACTTTTCAAACAGTTTAACCTCATGGTCTTGTATCCACATCTGGCCGGTTGCTAACAAGCAGTGCCCGGTACCCAATGGATTCCTCTACCGCAAAGACCCGGTCATATCCCAGAGCTAGACCTTGCTCTACCTCCAGGTTCCGCTCCTCGAACGGGCATACCACTGCCTAACGGAAATATCCCCGTCTAGCCGCATACTGTAGGTTATCCCGGGATGCTTAGCCCGCGGAGGATAAAGGGATTAATTGTACTCACAACTGACAATGGGTTACATATCAAAGCTATGCTTCTGGGCTCGGTCACAGCGTGTCCGTACTTTAATTTTCGCATTGCTTTACCCCATGGGCTTGTAAAACGCGGTTAATTTTTGCTATGGTTTGTCTTTGGGTGTTTGTGTCGCTTATATTATTTTATTTTGGATAGCCTTTTGGCATTTTTTTGAAAGTAACTGTCCTTTTGGCTTTCCGCTGTTGATGTTTCCGTTGCGGTCTGTTGCTTCATGTTTGTGTTTCGTTCCCTTTTGTATCTCTAATGGGAGCTGTGGGTTAATTGTATCGATTCCTGATCATTGCCTCTACTTCTGTTTTGTATCCCATTCCGGTCGGATAAGAGAGGTTATCCCGCGTCACTCACTGCCAAGGTCCGGTACCCAGAGAACCTCTCTACCACAAAGACCGGGTTACTCGCACCAGTTTCTGAGTGATCGGGCTTTACTTTTCGTAAAGTTCCACCCCATGGTATTCCCAACTGTCTGGATAACAGAGATTATTCCGCGGACAGAGGTTATCCCCGCGATATCCAGTAGAAGGGTCCGCTACCAAAAGGAACCCTCTGTCAAGCAAACCGGTTCTCAAGTCCGGACAAGGCCTGGCTCTACATACAGGTTCCGTTTCTAGAACTCCCATACCACTGCCGTTTTGGAAAAAATTATACCGCGCTCAGCCCGCTGAAGATACAGGGACCAAAAGTAATCAAAATTCACACTTCGTCAGACCCCAGGGCTACGCTACTGGGCTTAGCCAAAGTGGGTAGTGGGGTTCGGTGTTTGCTTTTCACATAGTTTCAATCAATGATTTTCTGTCCACATCTGGCTGGATCCCGCGATAAACACTAGCTGAGCCAGGTACCCAAAGGACCGCCCGAAGACACAGATCGAGTGATTCCGCAGGGCCAGGCCTGGCTGTTCCTCCAAGTTTCGCTGTTCTTACACCTATATCACTAACTTATTTTTAAGTTATTCCCGTCTGGCCGCATATCGGAGGTTATCCCGGGATACTCGCGCCGCCGAGTTTGAAAGAATCAAAGGTACTCAGAGGTGACACTGTGTCACATTTCAGGGCTATACCTCTTGGCTTGGCCATAGGGGTCGTCGAGCCTATTTTTACATAGTTTCACCCATGGTTTCGTATATCCATCTTACCGGATCAGACAGGTACCACTGCGATACCAAGTAGTAGGGTTCGGTACCCAAAGGACACCTCTACTACACAAGCAGGGTCATACCACTGAGCCAGGCATGGCTATACCCATACCACTGCTTTATGGAAAAGTCATGCCCCTCTAGCCGCATAACGAAGGTTGTTCCCTGGCACTACCCCACGCAGGATAAAGCAATCAAAGGTACTCACAAGCTACACCGGGTCAAATCCAGGGCTAGGCTGCTTGCCATGCCCACATGGGATAGGGTGTCGGACTTCACTTTTCGCATAATTTCATCATATGGTTTTTTATCTGGCCGGATAACGAAGGTTATCCCGCGATATCCTCTAGCAGGGACCGGTACCAAAGGACCACTCTACCTCACAGAATGGGTCACACTCCTTATATGTGATATGAATTTTGGTGTCACCTTCCTACCTTCCGAAAACAAGATGCCTCTTATCTTGCTCACCTGTTAGAGTAAAGTGTACATCTGTGCGGTCTTTGCTGGAATATTGAACATTACGGGAACTTCCCCGTGTAAAACGTAACCCTCATTTCCTATACTTCATAAAGTAAAACCGAGAAAACATCTGGTACCTCCTACATTTATGTTTAATCACCCTAGTGAGTATTATATATGGGGAAAATGTATTTCATAGTTAAGATCGCCTGGTTCATGTACTGAAAACAAGTATTAAGCTATTGGACTCTTATTAAACCTTTCAAGCGCCAAACACTGTTCAGCAGATGACATTTTTTTTTTCTTAATATTTTTTCCGAAAAATCAGGTTTGACATTTAATGTGACTGATTTGCCCAGAAGACCAGTCACATAAAATGTCAAAATAGAAATGAAGACAATGATCAGGAATCGATACAATCAACCCATTGCTCCCATCTAAAAAATGGCTACTTTTCTGATGAAATTAGAAAAATATTGTAAATCCCGTAAACCCCAGTTTTCCCTCTGCCAAGTGTGATTCAGGGGGGTGTTCGTTTTTGGAAATTGTTTACGTTGTGATATATAAACGTCCCATATTATACGCATATATCATAATAATCTTAAAAAAAAATGAAGGAGCTACCCTGTAAATAAGCGTTTTTTTTTTCATGCTAAGCCTGTGGAACCTTTCAGTTTCCATAGCAGTTAAAGCTCTGAAGCAATTTGCGTGAAATGCATAAGAAATCAATCCCCTGCACAAGGCAGGCTAATGATAAAATTTGGTTGAGATCTGCCAGCAGGTTAGAGACATATGAATGCATAAAGCGTCTGTGTTTGTTATAAAACCATAAGCAGATGTTTACAACAAGAAAAGTGTCATATCGATCATATTTTTGGGGAACTGGTCTGTTTTCTTCCAACTTGTCTGAGATGCTGTGCCTGAACTTATCATCTCTAAGTTTCGAACCAACCAAAGGAAGCATAAAGGCGATCGGCTGGTCAAATATGGCTTCTTTTGGCAAAAAAATAGACATTACTCCGATGTAAATTGTCAGTTCTGGCCAAATTGCAATCTTGTTGAAAATCTTGTATCCTTTCTTTCTCTCTGAGAATTGTTAAACAAACCAGATCCAAATAAAGGAGCTAGTCAAAACTGGATCCCAATATGGCCGTTTTTGACAATCAATTGATGTAACGCTGTCACCATAAACCCGACCCGATCCAATTTCGAACTTGTCCTAGATTTAATGCATATAAAAATTATCTGCAAGTTTTATGGAGATTTAATAAAGACTGCAGGAGGTACGGTGTTCACGAGTTTGAATAGGACTATATTTGACAATCAATGAGGCGTAACTCTGCCATCGTAAGTTCGATCTAATCCATTTTTATCCCCCGACCGAAAAGGTTCGGGGGATATAGCGATCTGCCTGGCGTCCGTCCGTCTGTCCGTCCGTCCGTCCGTAGACGCAACCTTGTGCTGACCATAACTCCTATACCATTTGAGTTTCATTGATGGTTCTTTGCACAATTGTTCACAAGGCTGAGACGGCGTGTCATGCGCAAGAACCAGAACTCTGGATGCCATACTTTTTGAGTTATCTCCCCTTTTAATAAAATAGAATGACTACTTTGTGATGGCCATAACTCCAATACCCTTAGAGATATATTGATGGTACCTGGCACAGTTGTTCACAAGGCTGAGACGGCGTGTCATGCACAAGAACCACAACTCTGGTTGCCGTGGTTTTTTAGTTATCTTCCCTTCGAATAAAATAGAGTGACAGCCTACCTTGTGATGGCCACATCTCCAATACTCTTTGAGATATATTGATGGTACTTCGTACAGTTGTACATATAGTTGAACAGGAATGTCACGTGCAAGACCACTACTCTGGGTGCCCTGGTTGTTGAATTATCTCTCCTGACAATATAACCTTGTGATGGCCATAACTCCATTACCCTTTGAGATATATTGAGGGTACTTGGCACAATTGTATACAAGGTTGAGACGGCACTTCATGCCTAAGAACCGCAACTATGGGTGCTATGGTATTTGAGTTATCTCCCCTTCCAATATAACAGTATGACCACCTTGCGATCACCATACCTCCGATACCCTTTGAGACATATTGATGGTACATGATGTAGATGTACATGAGGTTAAGCAGGTGTGTCATGCTCAAGAATTACATCTCTGGGTGCACTGGTTTTTAGTTATCTCCCCTGACAATATAACATTGTGATGGCCATAACTCAACACCCTTTGATATATATTGAAGGAACTTGGCGCAATAGTATAAAGGTACAGAAGGGGTGTCATGTGCAAGAATCACAACTGTTGGTGTTGTGGTATTTGAGTTATCTACCCTTCCAAAATAACAGTATGACCAGCTTGTGATCACCATGTCTCCAATACCCTTTGAGACATATTGATGGTACTTCATACAGAAATACATGAGCTTAAGCAGGCATGTCATGCGCAAGAACCACAATTCTGATTGCCCTGTTTTTTTAGTTTTCTCCCCTGACAGTATAATCTTGTGATGGCCATAACTGCAATACTTTTGTGATATATTGCTGGTTTAATTCTGGTGCACTATCTATTAGTGAACAATCTTCTGAAGGCCAAACTGGCTTTTGGTCGGGTGATTTGCCATCTCTTCCGATGGCTATTTTTTAACTTAATATCCGAGAAGTTTGCATGTCTAAGTTATCTACAGGTTTTATGAAGGTCCATTAAAAATATTTGTATAAACACTGTTCATAAGATCAAATATGGCTTTTTGTGACAATCAAGGGAGGGGACGTAACTCTTCCACCGTAAGTTCGATCTGATAAATTTTCAAATGTCTCCGATTTTATATTGCATTTCTAACTTATCTGCAAGATTCAGGAAGATCGAATAAAAAATTTAATAAAACATATGCTTTTCACAAGAAAAATTTTTGACAATCAAAGAAAACATAACCCTGACATAGTTGGACCCATCGGACCCAGTTTTGAACTCGTCAACGATGTAGCACAATTCTTAGTTATTCTCAAGTTTCATGAAGATCAAAGACAGATTAAAGGAGCTACGCTGTTTACCAGGTCGATGTAGGCCTTTTTGGACAATCAAGGGGACGTTGTTTGGTTTTGGTTTTGCGGCCCTTTCAAGATTATTTCACTCATATCGAGTCGATCTATAATCAGAAGTGGGCGAAAACCGGATTACCCGGAGAAAACCTTCTGACCTTCCGCTGCAGAACTTGGCGTCTCACATGTGAGCCAAGCGAGGCTCCAACCACAGCGGTGAGAGACCTAATGATCAAAAGATCAAGAGAACGTTACTATGCCAGTGCAAAAGCAATCTGATCCATTTTCAAACGTGCATGTCTATTTCGTCTGCATTTTTCATGAAGCTCCAAAAAATTGTGAAGAATCTAGGCTGTTCAAAAGGTCGATAATGGGCATTTTTGACATTCAGGTGAACATTTCTCTGCAATTCATGGCCCGACCGGACACATTTTCGAATTAATCAAAGATTTTAGGCACGTCTTAGTTATATGCAATCTTCATGAAGATCAATAAAATCATAACAAAGGAGCTACGCTGTTCGCAAACATTTTCCATTTGCAATTATCGAAAAATGGATATGCAAGCAATCCTCAACCAAAACCTTAAGGTAAAATTGGGTTGAGATCTGCCAGCAGGCTACAGAGATATTGTAGTTTAAAAATGGGGACGACGGATGACGACGGCGGACGATGACGACGGAGACTCAAATCTGGAGCCTTCGACTCATACGAGCTTAAACAACGGTGTTATTTTTATGTTTAATTCTGCTGCAAGTACCGACCAGCTACCGGTAAAAACCCATAATTTATTTTTCTCCGCGGTAATAGGAGTTTTTTTTTCGCGGAAAACAAGCGAGAAATTTCTCCGAGAAGAAAGAAATTTCGCGTTTCAAAGCGGTTAATTTCACTGCGAAACGCCGCGAAATTTCTCCGCGAAAATTGCTTTTTTTCGGAGAAAGATAATTAGTACAGGTAAAGACGTTCACGGTGTTTCTCCGCGAAATTTGCCTTTATCTACATGTTCATTTGCTTGTATTTTTTATCCATTGAAATTTCGTACACAAAGTTTGAAGCATATGACGAAATGCATGTTCTTTGTTCACCTCTGTAGACCGGATAAATGTTTTTTTTTTTGCACACTAACTTTAGACGAGACGGTTCATAATGTGTTGTCCCCTCACACTCTACACTGTTTTCCGTTCTTCGTGGGTATACACCTAAAGCCCCTTTTTTGCAAGGTGAGACACTCCAAGCTTGATGCTGGAACAGTCCATTCTGAACTGAACTCTCGTGTATTACACGGGAAGGCTTGATGAGGCCTAATTGGCCGAAAGTAGATAATCTGGCCCAGAAAACATGTACGCTTCATATTTTCCAGTTCTGTGGTGTATTCCTTGCTTCCAAAGGATAACCCTTTAATATAACATATTTAACGTCACTACAGCATCACTACAGCTGGTGTCTGGGAATGTGTGGCCGCCGTACAAAGTCTCCCTGTCCTACATCATAGTCTAGTTTATATTTTCTCTTGTTCTTTTGGATCATTGATTCCATTGTAGAATTTTGAAAATAATTGAGGGTCACTGATGAGGCCTAATTGGCCGAAACTAGCTAGTCTTGCCCTGAAAACCTGTACACTTCATATGTTCTGGTTATGTTGTGTATTCCTTGCTTCCAAAGGATAACCCTTTTATAGAACATATTGATCCACGGACACAGTGGCGGAGTCCTGCCTCCGTTCTAAGCATAGCCCGGAGACCGTGCTCCGCTACGGGTATAGCTTTGAATACGGGCACAGTTACCTTGCTATGCTTCCCGTCCGCATCTGGCTGGCCGCAGGGCAAAACTGAGCTACAGAAAGCTTCTCTGTACGTTCTCAGGGACCGCGCTGGGCTTTCTCTTCGTCTCTGGTCTCAGGATCAGAGAGACAAGATGATAGAAGACTTTGTCTACCGTGTCCGGGTCTACACTTGTCTTTGGTTTTGCTAAGTGAAGGCTTGGGACACGGGCACAGCGGCGGCGCTCAGCCTCCGTTTAATGCATAGCTTCGAGACCGTGCTCCGCTGCCGAAAGGCTTCGGGCATGGGCACAATGGCGACGCTGAGCCTCTGATTTATGCCTAGCCCGGAGACCGTGCTACGCTACGGGAATAGCCTGGGAAACTGGCAGAGCTGCCGAGCTCTGCTTTCCATCCTTATCTGGCTGGCCGCGGGACAGAGCTGAACTCAAGCAAGCGTCTGTGTACGTTTTCCGTGCTCAGCTTTCTCGTCGTGTCTAGTCTCCCTGGCGGAGAGACAAGATGATAGAAGACTATGTCTATCGGATTCGGGTCTGTGCTTTGCATTTGTTTACTAATTGAAGGCTTTTAGACACGGCCACAGCTTTTAGACACGGCGACAAAGTTTAGCTCGGAGACCGTGCTCCGCTACTAGACGGCTTGGGAAACGGGCACAGTGACGGCGTTCTGCCTCCGTTCGATGTATAGCCCGGAGACCGTTCTCCGCTACGGGAATAGCTTTGGATACGGGCACAGCTACGCGCTCTGATTTTCGTCCGTATCTGGCTGGCCACTGAGCAGGAATGAGCAGCAGGAAGCGTCTGTGTACGTTTTCAGGGACCGCGTTTGGCTTTCTCTTCGTTTCTTGTCCCCGGGTCAGAGAGAACAAGATGATAGAAGACTTTGTCTACCGTGTCCGGGTCCACACTTCTCTTTGGTTTTGCTAAATGCAGGCTTGGAACACGGGCACAACGGCGGCGCTCAACATCCGTTCTATGCATAGATCGCAAACCATGTTCCGCTGCGGAAAGGCTTGAGACACGGGCGGCGTTTCTGTCTCCGTTCTATACCAAGCCCAGAGACCGTTCTCCGCTACGGGAATAGCTTTGTATACGTGCACAGCCACCGCGCTCTGCTTTCCGTCCGTATCTTGCTGGCTGCATGTCAGGATCGAGCTCCAGGAAGCGTTTGTGTACGTTTCCAGAGATCGAACTCGACTTTCTCTTCGTCTCTGGTCTCCGGGGCATAGAGCCAAGATGACAAGAGATAGTGTACCGGATCCAGATCCGCGCTTGTCTTTGGTTTTGCTTAGTGAAGGGGTGTGACACGGGCACAGTTGCGGCTCTCAGCCTCCATTCTATGCCTTCTCCGGAGACCGTGTCCCGCTATGTGAATAGCCTTGGATACTGGCACAGCTGCCGCGCTCTGCTTCCCGTCCGAATCTGGCTGACCGCGGGGCAGGGCTGAGCTCCAGGAAGCGTTTGTATACGTTTTCAGGGACCGCGCTCGTCCTTATCTTCGTCTCTGGTCACCGGGGCGGAGATACAAGATGGGGGAAGACTTTGGATACCGGATCAGAGTCCCCGCTTGGATTTGGTTTTACTAACTGAAGGTTTGGGACTCGGACGAAGTGGCAGGTCTTAGCCTCGGTTCTATGCCTTGCCCGGACAAAGCTTTACATATTTAAATCAATTTTTAAACCCGCGCAAACTTCCGGTCTAGTTGCTTTGGTCCGCCCGCTCAATGCGGCGCTGCGCGGGTTTTTAAAGATTTGCGACGAGACTAAACTATTAGTAAAGATGGCATTCCTCATCAACTGATAACTGAATAAAACATTTCTACCGAAGGAATGCCATCCTTACTCACAGTTCACCCGCGCCAGTGTGGTCTATTGCAGTATGTGTCCACTATCTTGTCGCAGGGCTACAGGGGGACGGATGATAATCACCTATAGCGATTCTCCGCTACTCCCGCAGCCTATCCGCAGTTTGGTCTAAAGGAGACCATGTACATTGCCCTGTGGCCGGGCCACTACGCGACGGATGGTTATCACCTACAGAGAGTCTCCGTTACTCCCGCCGCTTAGCCGTGGTGTGGTCTAATGCAGTATGTGTCCACTGCCCTTTCTCCGGGCCACTGCGGCACGGGTGATCATCGCCTTAAGAGAGTCTCCGCTACTCCCGCCGATTAGCCGCAGTGTGGTCTATTGCAGTATGTGACCACTGTCTTGTCGCCGGGCTACAGCGTGACGGATGATCATCACCTATAGCGATTCTCCGCTACTCCCGCAGCCTATCCGCGGTTTGGTCTAATGAAGTATATGTCCACTGCCTTTCTCCGGGCCACTGTGGCACGGATGATCATCACCTTAAGAGAGTCTCCGCTACTCCAACCGCTTAGCCGCAGTGTGGTCTATTGCAGTATATGTCCACTGTCTTGTCGCCGGACTACAGCGGGACGGACGATCATCACCTTTAGCGATTCTCTGCTACTCCCGCAGCCTATCCGCAGTTTGGTCTAAAGGAGTACATGTCCATTGCCCTGTCTGGGCAACTGCGGGACGGATGGTCATCAACTCCAGAGAGTCTCCGTTACTCCCGCCCTTTAGCCGCGGTGTGGTCTAATGCAGCAAGTGTCCACTGTCCTGTCGCCGGGCTTCTGCCGGACGGATGGTCATACCTATAGATAGTCTCCGTTACTCTCGCCGCTTTGCCCTGATACGGTGTAATGCAGTATGTGTCCACTGCCCTTTCTCCGGGCTACCGCGGGACGGATGGTCATCATCTTAAGAGAGTAACCGCTACACCCGCCACTTAGCCGCAGCGTGGTCTAATGCAGTATGTGTCCACTGTCTTGTCGCAGGGCCACAGCGGGATGGATGATCATCACCTATAGCGATCTTCGCTACTCCCGCAGCCTATCCACAGTTTGGTCTAAAGGAGTACATGTCCATTGCCCTGTCGCCGGGCCACTCCGGGACGGATGGTCATCACCTAAAGGGAATCTCCGTTACTCCCGCCGCTTAGCCGCGGTGTGGTCTAATGCAGTATGTGTCCATTGCCCTTTCTCAAGACCACTGCGGCACGGATGATCATCACCTTAAGAGACTCTCCACTACTCCGCTGTGTGGTCTATTGCAGTATGTGTCCACTGTCTTGTCGCCGGGTCACAGGGGGACGAATGATCATCACCTTTAGCAATTCTCCGCTACCCCCGCAGCCTATCCGCAGTTTGGTCTAAAGGAGTACATAGCCATTGCCCTGTCTGGGCAACTGCGGGACGGATGGTCATCAAATCTAGAGAGTCTACGTTACTCCCGCCGTTTAGCCGCAAGCAGCAAGTGTCCACCGTCCTGTCGCCGAGCTACCGCGTGACGGATGATTATCCCTATAGAGAGTCCTCGTTATCTCGCCGCTTAGCCGCGATGTGGTGTAATGCAGTATGTGTCCACGGCCCGTTCTCCGGGCTACCGCGGCACGGATGGTCATCACCTTTAGAGAATCTCCGTTACTCCCGCCGCTTAGCCGCGGTGTGGTCTAATTCAGTTTGTGTCCACTGCCCTTTCTCCGGGCCACTGCGGCACGGATGGTCATCACCTATAGTGAGTCT
>OY757012.1:97629700-97959700 GCA_963580285.1 Lucinisca nassula
CGTTCGAATACACATCTGAATACACACCTGGATGTTTATTCTGGATGTGCGTTCGAATACACGTCTGAATACACACCTGGATGTTTATTCTGGATGTGCCTTCGAATACACATCTGAATACACACCTGAATGTTTATTCAAGATGTGCGTTCGAATACACGTCTGAATACACACCTGGATGTTCATTCTCGATGTGCGTTCGAATACACGTCTGAATACACACCTGGATGTTTATTCTGGATGTGCGTTCGAATACACATCTGAATACACACCTGGATGTTTATTCTAGATGTGTGTGCGAATACACATCTGAATACACACCTGGATGTTTATTCTGGATGTGCGTTCGAATACACGTCTGAATACACACCTGGATGTTTATTCTGGATGTGCGTTCGAATACACATCTGAATACACACCTGGATGTTTATTCAAGATGTGCGTTCGAATACACGTCTGAATACACACCTGGATGTTCATTCTCGATGTGCGTTCGAATACACATCTGAATACACACCTGGATGTTTATTCTGGATGTGCGTTCGAATACACGTCTGAATACACACTGAATACACACCTGGATGTTTATTCAAGATGTGCGTTCGAATACACGTCTGAATACACACCTGGATGTTTAATCTAGATGTGTGTGCGAATACACATCTGAATACACACCTGGATGTTTATTCTGGATGTGCGTTCGAATACACGTCTGAATACACACCTGGATGTTTATTCTGGATGTGCGTTCGAATACACATCTGAATACACACCTGGATGTTTATTCAAGATGTGCGTTCGAATACACGCCTGAATACACACCTGGATGTTTAATCTGGATGTGCGTTCGAATACACATCTGAATACACACCTGGATGTTTATTCTGGATGTGCGTTCGAATACACGTCTGAATACACACCTGGATGTTTATTCTGGATGTGCCTTCGAATACACATCTGAATACACACCTGGATGTTTATTCTGGATGTGCCTTCGAATACACATCTGAATACACACCTGGATGTTTATTCAAGATGTGCGTTCGAATACACGTCTGAATACACACCTGGATGTTTATTCAAGATGTGCGTTCGAATACACGTCTGAATACACACCTGGATGTTTATTCTAGATGTGTGTGCGAATACACATCTGAATACACACCTGGATGTTTATTCTTGATGTGCGTTCGAATACACGTCTGAATACACACCTGGATGTTTATTCTGGATGTGCGTTCGAATACACATCTGAATACACACCTGGATGTTTATTCAAGATGTGCGTTCGAATACACGTCTGAATACACACCTGGATGTTTAATCTGGATGTGCGTTCGAATACACATCTGAATACACACCTGGATGTTTATTCTGGATGTGCGTTCGAATACACGTCTGAATACACACCTGGATGTTTATTCTGGATGTGCCTTCGAATACACATCTGAATACACACCTGGATGTTTATTCTAGATGTGTGTTCGAATACACATCTGAATACACACCTGGATGTTTAATCTGGATGTGCGTTCGAATACACATCTGAATACACACCTGGATGTTTATTCTGGATGTGCGTTCGAATACACGTCTGAATACACACTGAATACACACCTGGATGTTTATTCAAGATGTGCGTTCGAATACACGTCTGAATACACACCTGGATGTTTATTCTAGATGTGCGTGCGAATACACGTCTGAATACACACCTGGATGTTTATTCTGGATGTGCGTTCGAATACACATCTGAATACACACCTGGATGTTTATTCAAGATGTGCGTTCGAATACACGTCTGAATACACACCTGGATGTTTATTCTGGATGTGCGTTCGAATACACATCTGAATACACACCTGGATGTTTATTCAAGATGTGCGTTCGAATACACGTCTGAATACACACCTGGATGTTTAATCTGGATGTGCGTTCGAATACACATCTGAATACACACCTGGATGTTTATTCTGGATGTGCGTTCGAATACACGTCTGAATACACACTGAATACACACCTGGATGTTTATTCAAGATGTGCGTTCGAATACACGTCTGAATACACACCTGGATGTTTATTCTAGATGTGTGTGCGAATACACATCTGAATACACACCTGGATGTTTATTCTGGATGTGCGTTCGAATACACGTCTGAATACACACCTGGATGTTTATTCTGGATGTGCGTTCGAATACACGTCTGAATACACACCTGGATGTTTATTCTAGATGTGCCTTCGAATACACATCTGAATACACACCTGGATGTTTACTCTAGATGTGTGTTCGAATACACATCTGAATACACACCTGGATGTTAATTCTGGATGTGCGTTCGAATACACGTCTGAATACACACCTGGATGTTTATTCTGGATGTGCGTTCGAATACACATCTGAATACACATCTGGATGTTTATTCTAGATGTGTGTTCGAATACACGTCTGAATACACACCTGGATGTTTATTCTGGATGTGCCTTCGGATACACATCTGAATACACACCTGGATGTATATTCTAGATGTGTGTTCGAATACACATCTGAATACACACCTGGATGTTTATTCTGGATGTGCGTTCGAATACACATCTGAATACACACCTGGATGTTTATTCTGGATGTGCGTTCGAATACACATCTGAATACACACCTGGATGTTTATTCTAGATGTGCGTTCGAATACACGTCTGAATACACACCTGGATGTTTATTCTGGATGTGTGTTCGAATACACGTCTGAATACACACCTGGATGTTTATTCTGGATGTGCGTTCGAATACACATCTGAATACACACCTGGATGTTTATTCTAGATGTGTGTTCGAATACACATCTGAATACACACCTGGATGTTTAATCTGGATGTGCGTTCGAATACACATCTGAATACACACCTGGATGTTTATTCTGGATGTGCGTTCGAATACACTACTGAATACACACTGAATACACACCTGGATGTTTATTCAAGATGTGCGTTCGAATACACGTCTGAATACACACCTGGATGTTTATTCTAGATGTGCGTGCGAATACACGTCTGAATACACACCTGGATGTTTATTCTGGATGTGCGTTCGAATACACATCTGAATACACACCTGGATGTTTATTCAAGATGTGCGTTCGAATACACGTCTGAATACACACCTGGATGTTTAATCTGGATGTGCGTTCGAATACACATCTGAATACACACCTGGATGTTTATTCTGGATGTGCGTTCGAATACACGTCTGAATACACACTGAATACACACCTGGATGTTTATTCAAGATGTGCGTTCGAATACACGTCTGAATACACACCTGGATGTTTATTCTAGATGTGTGTGCGAATACACATCTGAATACACACCTGGATGTTTATTCTGGATGTGCGTTCGAATACACGTCTGAATACACACCTGGATGTTTATTCTGGATGTGCGTTCGAATACACGTCTGAATACACACCTGGATGTTTATTCTAGATGTGCCTTCGAATACACATCTGAATACACACCTGGATGTTTACTCTAGATGTGTGTTCGAATACACATCTGAATACACACCTGGATGTTAATTCTGGATGTGCGTTCGAATACACGTCTGAATACACACCTGGATGTTTATTCTGGATGTGCGTTCGAATACACATCTGAATACACATCTGGATGTTTATTCTAGATGTGTGTTCGAATACACGTCTGAATACACACCTGGATGTTTATTCTGGATGTGCCTTCGGATACACATCTGAATACACACCTGGATGTATATTCTAGATGTGTGTTCGAATACACATCTGAATACACACCTGGATGTTTATTCTGGATGTGCGTTCGAATACACATCTGAATACACACCTGGATGTTTATTCTGGATGTGCGTTCGAATACACATCTGAATACACACCTGGATGTTTATTCTAGATGTGCGTTCGAATACACGTCTGAATACACACCTGGATGTTTATTCTGGATGTGTGTTCGAATACACGTCTGAATACACACCTGGATGTTTATTCTGGATGTGCGTTCGAATACACATCTGAATACACACCTGGATGTTTATTCTAGATGTGTGTTCGAATACACATCTGAATACACACCTGGATGTTTAATCTGGATGTGCGTTCGAATACACATCTGAATACACACCTGGATGTTTATTCTAGATGTGTGTTCGAATACACATCTGAATATCCAACTAACAACCAACAGCCAACTTCACGGACCGTGTGAAGGTCGGTATTTTTGGACGGAAATTTACAACAGTCATTAAAGTCTGTTTCATAAACGCGACGAGAGCGATAAATAGGAATGCTCAGCGGTTTACGGTCGGTTTCAGATTATGCCCCTCAATCTATTTCTCCAAGCCCCGACGGGCGGGGCCTTAGTATATGAAGTTTAAATCTGAAAATGATTATGGCGATGAATGTGTCAATTTATGTTTTATCAGCTATCGCCAGCTTTAAAGCCACGGACAGAAACCACAAAAGCTCTTTGTTGATATACACGAGCATCAAAAGCTCTGACAAGATCGGCATTATGCGCAGGCTATAATCAGACATGGACCTTTCAAGCACCAACAACTTTATGGGTCGATTGTTTGTCAATCGACCCAAAGTTACTAAGCATAAAAACGCTTCAGTGCTGAAGTCCATGTGACTATCACTGATTTGCATGAAACCCATATAACTTATTTATAGAAAATAGTTGCGTTAATTTTATCGCAGTAGGTTATCTATAGAATCTGGACAGGAACCATGAGTCGGGCTTGACAAATGTCGTAGACCCAACTCAGACGCCACAGAACACGACGTCTTATCAGGGTCTGGACTCTTTGCTTACAGTAAAGGAATTAAGGATCAGACGACGCAAAACGCAGCGTCTGATCAGGGTCTACACGTTTTGCTTAAAAAACTTGAATTAACGGGTTAAACAAAACCTTTTATGTCCAGGACTATTTTCCCAGCCTACACTCAGAGACAATTGACCCACCGGTATTCAATGCTTTGATTTTTCCTCAGCATGTTGATGAAATACCATTCAGAAAAGTTTTGAGATTAATTTTGGAATACATTGTTGCCACGCATCCGGCTGAAAGAGCCATACAAACCGAAGTTGAAAATCTTAGCAAGTGTTCTAATGACTCGGAATCGATCCTGCGACCCCTGGTTTACAAGGCGAGTAGCATAACCACTGTACCACGGAGGTTCTGTCTTGCTATTAAGAAGACAGCATGTATGACGGATAGCATATTCATGGCATTGAGCGTAGAGGAAAATCAGATTCTCCGTCACTGACAAAACCATAAGTACGAGCGTAGTCCTACCTCCATTGTTTGGTCAAAGCAAGTTGAAAGCTTCAGGTACCTTAACTAGAGGTATGGCGAACTAGTTCACTTTCACATTCTGACCATTTCATGGAAGACGAAGACTAGGCGGCTCTCTTGAATTTCCACATACTGTTATTGTTAGGAGCAAATGTGAGGCAATTTTCTGCCTTGGTTAAACTGCAAAGTAGTTACACAGTTTCATTGACCATTTCGAGATCGTAACATGATAATCTTTATGACCTATCTTTCATCTTGCAACAACATATCTATCATGGTTATGCGTTAATAGGTCCTTCAATAAAACATGGTGGAACACTTGAAATTTTATCAGTTATTTTCTTACGTTTAGTTCTAATTTACATATGTCGGGAACTACCTTCTAATCAGAATCCTGGTCAGTTGCTTAAATTGGTTTTGACTTTTTGTTAACAAATCACAGGCCTAGTTTACATATAGCGGGTGTTTCAATCTATCCGTCGTACCCATGAGCCCATATAAAAGTGTCTTTTAGGCCTCTACAGGGGCACAAGCGCGGAATATTTCTTTAAATCACAACTCGTTAGGCATCTGCTATCAGTGATGGCATCTAAAATGGTCCCAGAAGATCTCGTTGACATTTAAGGTCCACATGCAGTTCAGTGGGGACACCCGTTGCTCCTTAATTGAAGCGTCAATGGGGAATTTATACAGCATGACGTATACTGAATTTTGCAACTTTTTGCAAGAGGTGTAAGTTTCAGGCTCTGAGAGTTTCTTTCCTGGATTTGGAAAACGAGTACATAGAACTTACAGAACGTAACTATCACAAAGTTGTGAGTCTTGTGGGAGCACTGACTCATTGAGAATTAATATCAATGTAACGGAGGGTACCTCGCCAAGGTAGGTCTTTAATACATGTACTTAAAACCAGATACAAGAGATGCAAAAATTTCTCAAAGGATTATACGTAAGCGGTTAACCAGTGCGCCAAAAACTGGCAACTGCTCTTCTTGAATCATCGGAATGGAGAGAATGACCGTAGAAAAGATTCCATGATCAATCTCAACGACACCGACAGGTATCGAACCCGCGTCGTCCTGATCGCCAGTCAGACGCGCATCCGACTGAGCTACCGAAGCCGGAAGTTAAGTGTTGGCTACTCGATCATGAGCGTAACTTTACCGAATTCAGTGCGACAGATGTGCATTCGTATGTGTTGCTAGACACAAAAATTATGAAAAGCAAAATAGATGGGAAGCCTAAATGAGGACGTGTGAGCTAAAATATCTATATGGACCAAATCCCGCTAAAATGCATGCCACATTTTTAACCATTACCTCTTGGATATTTTTGTTCTGCTTTTACGGACCTTTAAAATCATTCCACATATCGGGGCGATCCTTAATCAGAGTCGGGCGAAAACTGGAGTACTCGGAGAAAAGACACCTGACCTTCCGTTGCAGAACTTGGCGTTTCACATGTGATCCGAGTGGGGCTCGAATCACAGCGGTTAGAGACCCAAAGATTAAGAGTCAGCGCCTTTACCCATCAAGCCAGGAAGGCCCGGTTAATCACTTGGGCATAGTGTTTGTTTGATTTGAGGTTTAACGTCCCCGTCAACACTGTAAATGTCATTTTGGAGACGTTGCTTCCGATGTTGTGGGACTTTTACCCGGCATTTAGATGAAATGACAAATCAAGCCCTACCGCCCATAAAAAACGTTAGGGTTTAAGGAGAGGTCCGACTCGCATCACTTTTCCTGGGCAGGCTAAGACCTTAACTGTTTACCAGTACTCAAGTTCGGCCGGTTACAGCTCTGCGCGGAAGCATCGTGCAGCCCAATCTATTTCTCCAGGCCCCGATAGTGTCATTGTTTATATCTGCTATCCAGCTCAATCTAAAGATGTACCTCTGTTTACCGCAGTCATAATAACATACTGAAGGTTGTCTTTAACCGCAGCTCGAAGTTCGCTTGTGTGAAGAAGTTTTTTGGTGTACTGAAAACACAATTCCACAGGGTTTAATGTGGGCGCGAAAACAGGCGTGAACACGTATTCAGTTCCTGCTTCCTCCAACATTACAACCATAATCTGTCCGACTCGGAACAGTCCAACAATATTGGAAACTACGTCTCAAAAATGACCTACACAGTGTTGAAGGGGACGTTAAACCTCTAAACAATAAAAAAAGGTGTATAGCACAGTTGTCTTTTCTAACCAGTTCCTCTGGATTTAAACACATATTTCCATTATTGTCATATGAATGCACGGCGTCGTGAAAAAAAATCAAAAACCGTATCTATATTGCTGGCCCCAACCACAATATTTGCGGTGTTGGGGTGGCACCGGGCTTAATGAAATAGATGGGCTGCATGATGCTTCAACGCAGAGCTAAAACCGACCGCAAACGTGTACTGGAACAGCTTAGATGATCTAAGCCTGTCACGACAAAGTGATGCGTGTTGGACCGTCCATGCATGTACACCCTCTTAGTTTCATTGGGTGGCAGGTCTTGAGATGTCATTCCATCTCAATGACGAGGTAAAAGTCACACAAAATTGGAAGCAACGTCTCAGAATGACCTACATAGTGTTGACGGGGACGATTAACCTCAAATCAAACAACATTTGCGTATGAAATACCGTATACTCCAATAAGCAAACTGAGTTTTCTGCCCGCGGAGAAATTCAACGGCTAATTCCCCTATGTCCATAATACATGGTGACAACAAGCGACAGTCCGCACCGCCCATCGGGGCTTGGAGAAAAAAATGGGCTGTGTGATGTTGTCACGCAGAGGTAAAACTGACCACACATGAGTACTGGTAAACCGCTTAGAAGGCTGAGCCTGCCCAGGCCAGACCACCCAATGCATGTAAGCCTTTGGTTTCATTGGGCGACAGGGCTTGAGTTGTAATTTCATCTTAGTGTCGGGTAAAGGTCTCACATAATTAGAAGCAAAGTCCCCAAAATGACATAAATAGTGTTGACGGGGACGTTAAACCTCAAATCAATCAATCAACAAGCTGGAGGTTCGTCAAAATAAGGGCTGATGCTGTGGAGAACGTCAATGAAAAACTTGCGTGAAACGAAACGGGCTATAGAAAATCATCGGTAACGCTCTTGCACAAAACTACTTCTGATTGGTTATTATGCTTGAACAGTATGACGCAGTTATCAACAATCTGTGATTACGCGAGCCCAACAGATTGACACGTGTACGGCTGTTTTGCTAGATCTTTTTGCAATCGATAATAAAAGGGGCATATGATGCCTATAACGCACTAGAGGTAACACTTTTGCCCAAGTACATGTATATGCAGAATGTTTGGGTCGCTAACGTTGACCAAAGTTAAGCCGCTCAAATAGCGTTTTTACCGAATACAGATATCGGTTATTTATAGTGGTGATATCACAGTGCTGTAATCGTATGGGTTCTCATCACAGCTCATCATGCGTACGAGTATATTCGTGCACTACTTTTCAACCAAGTGCATTGCGGCTCTGATACGGGTAATTAGGGCTTTCCACTAAATGTATTCCATAGGCGACAATAGTAACCTTTTACTTGCTCCCACAAAAACTGCAGATACAAAACTTTTCAAACCTTACTTGTTTATAGAGCCATCCTAGCCCAACAAGTTAATGAGAAAAAAATCCACATGTCGATCTGCTCCTTTTCAAGTTACAGTCAACCATGTTTGTTTACCTCCTAGAACGGAATAAATACAAACCAACATTTTTAAAGGAGGGGTGACCATATAAAATCAGCAAAAAATTCTTTGAGCCTGCAGATATATTTATAAAACATGCATCATTTTAGTCCCTTATACCTATCATTTTCTTACATTGAAATAAAACATGGGATAGAATCCAATGGCAGCAAGTCTGGTATTTATAACGCAACTAAAAGCTCGGTCCCAAAGGATAAAACCCGGTACCTTCCGGTATTTAGTGCAATGCTACCTATAGGAATTATATGCCAGTAACTGAAATCGATTTGAAATTCAGTGTGCGCACTACCTTGTTTTCAAGGCGGTAACTCGGCATGTACTAATTCATTCACCATACTTTATGTAATGAATAGAAAGGTGCATGTATCAGTATTTGCATAATCAAAATCAGAATATATCATGATTGCTACACGATTTAATGACTTTTACACCTTGTCAACAACTTCGATCTGGCGACTACTAGCCCATTTATGCCCGAATATCTGTTTATGCTTAGGTGAATTTGATTCGTATGAACTGGGATAAAATAGAGTTGAACTCAGTACCTCAAACAAGGTCACGGTTAATTCAAACTAGTTCTGGAACCCCATCAGAATATATCCCAAAACTCCAAATATCCATATAGTAAGGATATTACAGTATATATGTTTTCTCTCTGATTTTATCTTGAAAATGTGTTCACTCATTAGAATCACATCTATTGGGCGATTTTAAAGAGTACATACAACACACTTTAATATTATAGAAGTTCGTAAAGATATCCGGATTGAGCTCCATTATGCCTCATAGCATAGCACTATGCGTTAACCTCATTTAATCGAACTACACCTATCTCGAACAAAGTTTCATGGTCCCGAAATTGTTCAAGTTATTGATGTTCGACTGTATTAGAAATCGGCATAGACATTTGAAATCATCACGTGAACAAATCCGTGAATCGAAGACCCCCCTAAATCCCACTTCATATAGAGAAAACTGGGGTATACATTATTTTTCTTATTTCTGCTCCAAGGCATATGTTATGGATACTCGTTAGAACCGCCATTGAGGCGGTTCTAACGAGCACCCACAATCTATGGTTGGATCATTTTTAAGAAAAATACCACGGGTTTTCATCAGAAAAGTAGTCATTTTGGGGATGTTAAAAATGCGCCATGTCGCACGGATAGGTTATTGGAATGTAATTAGGTGATTAAATTTCATTGGAAAAAAGTTAAGTGGTTCATAACTTCAATGACTGCATTAGTTTACATACTGAGATGCAGATAATGAAAAGGAAGTTAAGTGAATAAAGAAACAAAAACGTAGAGATATAATTTTATTTTGCTTTAAGAATATGGTCAGATTATTTGTGTGAATTTGTTTCATTCCCCGGGCCCATCAATGGGTCCGACTTCATACACAAGATTCGAACTCACAGCGGCGAGAGTCTACTAATCGCCTGATTTTGGAACAAATATTTTCCTTTTTTGTTAAGCCCATTTGCAGTGAGCAAGACCGTCGAGACATATGAAGTTGAGTAAATAAATGCATCCATCCGTATTTGTCCTGGCTAGCCTGCAATGTACAGTCAAACTTCAATGGCTCGAACCCCTTTGGGACCTCGAAAATCAGTTGGAGATAGGGGTAGTTCGAGCCACTGAGCTAACTGTCAGGAGGCATAACGAGATACTTTTAGACATCTTTCCGGTTTTCTATAATGAAAATGTATGCTGTGTGTACTCATTAGAATCGCCTCATCGAGGCGATTCTAATGAGTATACTCAGCATACATTTGCAAGATAAAAGACTAAAATCTCCTTAATTGTCCCCCCACTATTTCTTATGTAGAGGATTTCTCTAGGGACTCAAGAATGGGTTCGACATATCCATGGTAAACGAGCCATCGGTGTTCGAGCCATCGAAGTTCTACTGTAGTTTGAAATTCCTCCATGTTTTGACCATGAGGTCAGATTTGCCAAGCACATGCTTGTTTGATTTGTTTGAGTTGAGGTTTAACGTCCCCGTCAACACTGTAAAGGTCATTTTGGAGACGTTGTTTCCAACTTTGTTGGACTTTTACCCGACATTGAGATGAAATGACACATTAAGCCCTGTCGCCCAATGAAACCAATAGGGTTTATAAGCATGGACGGGCCGACCTCGCACCGCTTTGCTTGGCAGGCTTAGATCCTCTTAGCGTGGAAGCATCATGCAGCCCATATATTTCTTCAAACCCCGATGGGCGGGGGCCGAACCAAGCACTTGCGCTTCCCAGCAGATTTTAAAAGTGGTACATTGTGCAGTAGGTCGATATCATTACGCAAACACGCCTATACAAATACATTGCCACCTTTATCGCCGAAAAAAATAAAATTTTAGGATGAAAAATTATGATATTTTTCTAATATCTGCTCAAAATATAGATTGTGGGCACTCGTTAGAACCGCCTCATCGAGGCGGTTCTAATGAGTACCCACAATCTATATTTTAGAGCAGAAATAAGAAAAATAAGATATACCGCCTGAAACCCCAGTTTTGCTATATAAAAGTGGGGTTCAAGGGAGTCAAAATTATATAGGCGTGTTTTCGTGATGTATTCCACATAGCTCCTTATGGTGTAGTATATGAATATCATCTATCTTAAGCTTCTTCGCGTGCGTTGTCTTTACAGAAAAAATACACCATTGCATCAGTACTGTACACTCTTCGGACTTTTTAACGCCCCGCCCATCGGGGCTTGAAGAAATATATGGGCTGCATGATGCTTCCATGCAGAGCTGAATCCGACCCACACACAAAGCAGTGTGAGTGTCGGACCGTCCATGCTTATAAACCCTATTGGTTTCATTTGGCGACAAGGCTTGAGATGTCATTTCATCTCAATGTCGAGTAAAAGTCCCACAAAATTGGAAGCAACGTCTCCAAAATGACCATTACAGTGTTGACGGGGACGTTAAACCTCAAATCACAAACAAACAAGCATGTGCTTGGCAAATCTGACCTCAGGGTCAAAACATGGAGGAATTTCAAACTACATTGCAGGATGATTTCTAGCTAACCAGGACAAATACGGATGGATGCATTTATTTACTCAACTTCACATGTCTCGACTGTCTTGCTCACTGCAAGTGGGCTTAACAAACAAACAAAGTCCCTTGATTTATAATGACGCCTCGTTTGGAAACATATATATGCATAGTCAAAGTGTGTGGACGGCATGGGGTAATTGTATCGATTCCTGATCATCGCCTTCACTTCAAGGTCATTAGCTTAAACTCATGAATAACCCCTGTGAGAATTCTGGAGACCACATGCCCTTATTCATTGAAATTGCTACTAGTCATGTTTATCAGCCATTGTCAAGTACGTTTTGGCGAAGCTATTGAAACACATTAGAGGCCACCTGTTTGGTCCGATCTGCATGGAATTTTCTCAGAAACGTTTGCCTTATTGCAATTCTGATATAATTTTAATATAGGTTATGGCGGTTAACCCTTATCATGCTGTTCACGACAACCCCTATCTTTGCAAACAGTGTAGATCCAAATCAGATGGCTTAAAGAAGCCATCTGATCAGGATCTACACTGTTTGACATTCAGTTTATGAATTTGTAGCAATAAATTACATCAAGTAATCTGATTGGTTCAAAGTCAGAGATGGGTGTGGCTAAACTGAAAGAGTTTATAACAATCACCAGAACAGCCCAGTCTCATTACACGTATCTTGAATCAATAACGACAAAAAACGCAAGAAGTCTCGTGCGACCAGCGATGGTTCATATTTGTTGGTTGGTTGATTTGAGGTTTAACGTCCCCGTCCACACTGTATAGGCCATTTTGGAGACGTTGCTTTCAATTTTGTGGGACTTTTACCCGACATTGAGATGAAATGACATCTCAAGCCCTGTCGCCCAATGAAACCAAAAGGGTTTATAAGCGTGGACGGTTCGACTTGCACCGCTTTACCTGGGCAGGCTTAGATACTCTAAGCGGTTTACCAGTGCTCGTGCGCGTTGGATTTCAGCTCTGCGTGGAAGCATCATGTAGCCCATCTATTTCTTCAAGCCCCAATGGGCGGGGGCCTGCATCGGCTTTATCTGATAACAGTCTAAAATGATCGCATGTTCCTTCTACTGCAACCTCTGGACTATTACAAGAGGAACAGACGAGAACCTCTTCAATACTTTGTGGTTAATAAACCGTCATACAAGTTGATATGGGTCTTAGCTGGTTACTCAGTCTTATTGTGTGCTTTTTGATGGCCAAATTCAAAGATACTCAGTGGGTAATCATAATTCTCATAGTTCTATTATTTTATATTTGCAGTTACTTCATGAGCTTAAGTCAGAAGTGGAGGCATTTTCCCTCCCACGGGCAGTGAAAGTAACCCAGTCGAGGCTTCTGATTATTGGTCCTGTAGGGGCCGGGAAATCCAGCTTTTTCAATACAGTTGCCAGTGTATTCAGGGGCTACGTTTCAACTGATCAGGCTGCAAGCGGTAGTGCAGAGCAAAGTATCACGTCTCAGGTAAACGCATCACATGAGCCCCGCCAAGCGAATTTGTGTCTTCTAGCATTCCGTCATGACAAATTTTAACTGCGCATGCCCAGCCATTCAGAGGGGCCAGGGATATGGCTTTCTGTCTGAAGGTTCCTCTAGATTCACTGCTTGTATGAGCGAGCAGCAAAGGTTCTGGCGAGACTGTGCGGATGCGCAGGCTCGCCTGAACCTTCGCTGCTCGCATAGGCGATAAGTACGAAAATCGCTTGACGGGGCCCACATCATGTATACAAAACCGTGCATCGAATACGCTTTTACTTGGAATTAGACCACCTTCAGGAGAGGCAACTCGTGCAAAAGTATTTTTGTCTCTCCTGTCAATAGAGGTCAATTCTTAAAAGAAAGTATTTGCTCTTGATGAGCAAATTCTTTCCTTTAAGAGTAGACCCCTTTTTCAGTTAGACAGGGCTTATAGAAAAGCGAATAGGAAGTCCCGAAAGTTGTCTCCCTTTGAAAAATGGCGGAAAAATCTGCCAGGTGTTTCCCTTCCCCTTTAGTCCCGGTTTTATTTAGAGGGAAAGTAAAGTTTACGGAGTTTTGGTCCGTGTAGAGGTGCTATGTATCTTTCAGTGCCGGGGTGTTCTACTGCTTAGGTTTAAGTAGGGACATCGATCTTTGGCGGGGAATGTGATCCCATGTCCCCCGCCAAGAATCAAAATACATGTAACTTAATGTAGCACGGGTTTGTTATCGTAATGTTGTCGTGTAATGTTGTAACGTAAGGAAGGCCTTCATGCAGACTGAACAAATTATTTGTCTAAATCGCGACGGAAGTAAGGGCGAGGATTGTGGCCACGTAAAATCGATTTAAGCCCCCATCTCGAGGAGAATTCGTTTCTCTGATCGTTCTAAGGCGGTTCTTCTGTCGTAGTTTATTTTTGTTTTTACTTGTCTTTGAGCGTGTGTATCGCTTATATTATTTTGCTTTTGATAGCCAATTGGCCATTTTGTGGGAACGTAACTGTCCTTTTGGCTTTCCGCTAGTGATGTTTCCATTAGGATCTAGTTGTTTCGTGTTTGTATTTCTTTCCCTTGGTGTCCCTGATGGGAGCTGTCGGTTAATTGTATTGATTCCTGACCATTAACTTCACTTCTATTTTGCAGGAGGTGTTGGATGGGGACTCTTAAGTGTTTGCTTCCACTACATCCTATATTTTCTTTTGCTTATTCCCATCTTTGGAGGATTAGATTAGATGGACTGCATGGTGCTTCCACTGAAACTGGTCACACATGAGTATTGGTAAATCACTTAAAAGGACTAAGCCTGCCCTGGCAAAGTGGTGTGAGTCAGACCGTCCAATGCATATAAGCTTTTTGGTTTCATTGAGCTTGAGATGTCATTTCATCTCAATGTAGGTCGGGTAATGTCACACAAAATTGGAAGCAACGTCACCAAAATGACCTTAATAGTGGTGACGGGGACGTCAAACCTCAGTTCAAACAAACAAACAAACCATCTTTAGGGAGACGGCTTTAGAAAGACGGTTGCTTGAGGACTAGACCATTAACCCACCGACTGTTGTCAGTTCCTGTCGCCGTGTGTGTGTGTGAGGGGTTGGGGTGGGGTGGGGGTCTCACTAAGTACTGGTATACCGCTTGGAAAGTATAGGCCTGTCCAAGAACAGTGATGGTAACTAACCGGTCCGACATCACCTTTTCTGTTGACTAGTTTGTAAAACCACAATATAACGTAATAAGGGCACATATTATTTCTTATACAGTAAAACTCCTATATTAAGACCACCTTTGGGAATGTTCAAAAGTGGTCTTTAAGACCACTTTTGAACAGTCCCAAAGGTGGTCTCTTAACAGCATACACTAGGTGTAGTAAACACAAAGATGGAACATCTGAAACCTTCTCAACAAGCTTTTAAAAGCAGATTAAGTCTTAAATTACGGTGGTCTTAATAGCGGAATTTTACTGTATTTTTACTCATTGTGGTTTGGTGGGTACAGATGACTGAATACTCGCTTCTGTGAAACGCAGGTCATTTATTGGGACCTCTAACAGTCTACAATATTCGGCTAGCTTCGGACTGAATCTGAATCCTTACTGGTGACACGTCAAATGTCATTCATTCACCAAGACCTGTGAAAAGGGAAATGAGTCCCTAGCTCCCGCCAAAGAAGTACACTTAGCTACATTATCCGTAGCACCTTCCGCGCATGAATTTCAATCTGCAATTGAGGGAAGAATTTTTTTTTTTTTTTTTGGTTTGGGGTTTACGGCCCTTTCAAGATTATTTAACTCATATCGAGCCGATCGTTAATCATAGGTTGGCGAAAACCGGAGTACCAGGAGAAAAACCACCTGACCTTCCGTTGCAGAACTTGGCGTCTCACACGTGACCCGAGCGAGGCTCGAACCCACGGCGGTGAGAGACCTAATGACTATGAGTCAGCGCTCTTATCCATTAGGTCACGGAGGCCCGTTTATTGAGGGAAGAAGGATCCTGTGTAGATGTCAGTTCTTGCAGAGATGCTTTCTGCCACTCCTTATTGGGGGGGGGGGGGTAATGTCATCTGTTGGAATGCTGGCAGCACCCAGACGAGATTGGACGGAATAAAATATCTGAAGCAAGTGGTGACCACCACTGTGTAAGAACTTCTCATATCTAGACGCTTTTTAATAATTGAAATGCAGTTTTTCGCCCCATGCATTCTAGCGACGGCTGCAGATTTTACCATAAAATATGCAGTTTGTCAGCATCTGGTGGATATTCCTGTTTAGAGAATGATAATGAACACTGCTTTCCACAAGTGGATTAGTCGTCTAAAAAAGGTGTACATGTATTCAGGTATTTTGACAGGCAATGTTAGTCAAATGCAGCAAAGGAGAAACAATGAAAGTGACACTATTTTTGGAACAGCACGGCTAGCAGAAGCCGTGCCTGATAAACTTGATATGGGTTTGAGTTTTATGGTTGATGATCTAAGTTCAGGAGTTTCTGGAAAATGTGTTTCTCTGCTAACTGCTTATTATACAGGCATGCGTCGCAGAACAGCTGGTAGCCGTAGTCTCTGGTAACCACGATATCATGATTAAGAAAACCGGATTTTAAGATGAAATACATTTCGACACTGTGCCAGGTATATTCCGTGACACAGTCCAAGAACTTATAACTGCTTGTGCCAAAGGCATACACTTTGCACTATGTTACCGCAGTGTGTCTGTTTGTTTTGTGTTTTTTTTTTGTTTTTGCAGTATTTTTCTGGTATAGATACATGTATGACATGGATGTATTGTTTAGAAAATGTTATTATTTTGAGAATTGAGTGATTCATAGAATATCTTTCTTATTGAATGTCTTCTTTGCTGCTCATTCCGTCCTTGAACGTTTATGTATCTTTACACTGTCTTTTGTATCTAAACATGTTTTAGATTTTCAACATTGTAAACACTGTTTGTACAATATATGTATATTGGTATAGTAACATAGGCCTGCAAGGCAGAACAGCTTTTATCATATGACGTCGCGTCTGAGAATGTAATAACGCATGTAATAAATTCGGTAATCCACTAGTGGATTATATATGCAAGTTAGTTACAATGTAGCTACGCCCCTTAACGTTACATGTTCAAATGGCGAAATATTGACATTTGTGTAAAACAATCGTAAATGAAATGCGCTTTTAAATGCCATATGGAAAATGGAATCTTGCATTCGTGTTGATGTATTATTGAATTAATTAAACTCGTTGAAAAAAAAGGATAAAATGCACCGCAAAGCCTCGCATTTTATCCATTTTCCTCAACTCGTTTAATAAATTTAATAATACATGAACACTCATGTAAGATCCTCTATATAAACAAATACACGAACTATTTCAGTATCGAATGTACCAGATTAGGAGTATGGAGACAGGCAAACCTCTGAACTTCCGTTTGTGCGACACCCGTGGCTTGGAAGAGAATCAGGGCATAGATGCAAATGACATATCATATCTACTGGATGGAAATGTTCCTGACAAGTATCAAGTAAGCACAAGACTACTACCTTATCAGTATAACATCGCGTCTGTGAATGAAATGACGCCATGTAATACATTCGATAATCCACTAGTGGATAAAATATTCAAATTAGATAGATACGCCCCGTACCGGTACATGCAAGACATCGACAGCATGGATTCGTTCCCTGGGACCCCACCAGCTGACGGCCCGTGACACGGGGAAACTGGAAAACGACATCCTCAACGACGTCGCCTTTACCAATGGCGGATTATTGACAATTTTGTGAAACAATCGTGAATAAAATGCGTTTTAAATGTCATATGATAAATAGAATCTTGTATTCGCACTCATGTATTATTGAAGTTGTTTGACTTGTTCAGGAAAAAGACATAAACTGCTCGGCAGAGCCTCGCATTTTATATCTTTTCCTCAACTCGTTTAATAAATTCAATAATACACAAATACTCATGTAAGATCCTCTATTTAGATATACCATGTGTCCCTTATTAATAGAGGATGTCTGTTAAAACAAAATATTTGCTAACGTAGGAGAGATGAAATACGCATACTACATGTACATATCATTCCCAAAACATGCCAAAAGCTACAAATATATTGTAAGCTTTGTCGCAGAAAAAAAATGAAAGTTTTAAGATTATATTTTTCTTATTTCTGCTCAAAATATAGATCGTTGTTACTCGTTAGAACCGCTTCATAGAGTCTGGCCCAGAAAACATGAACACCCCATATTTTCCAGTTCTGTAGTGCATTCCTTGCTTCCAAAGGCTAACCCATTCTAGAACATATTTACCTCTGTAAACCCCAGTTTTACTATATAAAAGTGGGCTTCAAGGGGGCAAAATAACATAGGCGTGTTTTTGTGATGTTACCATCACGTGAACAATAAGTTCTAAATAGCTATATCCTTTGGAAGCAAAGAATACACCAAATAAATGAAAATATTTTATTGAGTCTGTTCATGACCAGTACTGATTTGCTACACCGGCCACGCCCCCTAGCACCGGCTTAAGCAGAACTCTATTTTCAAAATGACTCTAAATGAACTCAATGATCCAAAAGGACCAGAAAATATAATCTGTACTATGATGGATGTACGGGGAGACTTTTTACGGCCGCCACACGGCACAGCACCAGCTGCAGTGAAGATAAATAAGTTCTGAATAGATAGATCCTTTGGAAGCAAAGCATACACCAAATAAACGAAAATAGCAGACTCGGTTTTATTGAGTCCGTGAAATGAAGACATCCACCAATACCCAAATTTATATGGAAAAAACTGGGGTTTACGGGGGGAATACATATTTTTACTTATTTTTGGTCCAAGATATAGGTTGTGGGTACTAGTAAGAACCGCCTCAATGAGGCGGTTCTAACAAGCACCCACAACCTATGTTTGCAGTATTTATAAGAAAAATATCACGGATTTTAATCAGAAAAATGGCCATTTTGGAGATGTGTAAAAGTGCACCAATTCGCACGGTTGTGTTATTGTAATGTTTGGTTTGTGGTCCTTTCAGTATTCTTTCACTATATCTAGCCAATAGTTTATCAGAGGTGGACAAAAACGGACCACCTGGAACAAATACGAGGGTAGGCTGAAAAGTTCTGAGCCTTACCAAGATGCAATGGTTTTTCCATGCTGAAAGTGCCTTATTTTTCAACATAGTCTCCCTTCCTGTCCACACACTTCCTCCAGCAATGCTGGAGTCTTTGGATCCCAGTGGTATAGAAGGTCTCATCTTGGTCCATGAAAAACTCCTCCACAGCAGCTATCACCTCCTCGTCTGACCGATAATGCTGCCCAGCCAAGTGCTTTTTCATGTTTGGAAACAGGAAATAATCTGATGGAGTTAGATCAGGTGAATACGGAGGATGATCGACAAGTGTGAAGCCACAGTCATGCACAGCAACCATTGCGACAACCGATGTATGAGCAGGCGCATTGTCCTGATGGAACAAGACCCCTTTTGTCAATTTTCCGGGTCGTTTAGCCTTAATTGCTTTTCGCAATTGTTATAGCAGATCTGCATAATACTCCCCATTAATTGTTCTGCCCTTTTGAAGGTAATCTATGAATATTATGCCCTTGGCATCCCAGAACACTGATGCCATCACCTTCCCTGCAGAGGAGACGACCATTGCCTTCTTTGGAGGGGGTGAGCCAGGGTGCTTCCATTGCATGGATTGTCTTTTGGTCTCTGGCTCAAAGTGATGAACCCAACATTCATCCTGTCAAGAAAACCATTTTGGTCTGCTTCAAAAATAGCCAAGTTGGCTTGTGACAGGTTCAGTCTGGTCAACTTTTGGTCAGGCGTCAAAAGCCGTGGCACCCATCTGGCGGAAACCTTCGACATTCCTAATTCACTGTGGAGAATGTTCTCTACTCGTTCATGGGAGATGCCAACAGTGTTAGCTAACTGATTCACAGTTAAACGCCTGTCATCCATCACGGCCCTGTGCACATGGCTGATGGTTTCCTCAGTTGATGCCGTTGTGGGTCGTCCACACCGGTCATCATCTTCAAGGCTGTCCTTGCCCATCTTAAAATTTGCTGCCCACCTTTTCACGGTTGCATACGAAGGAGCATCATCCCCTAATGTAGCAACCATATCGGCATGAATTTTCTTAGGAGCTAACCCCTTTTTATGGAGGTACTTGATGACACCACGATGCAAAATTTTGTCCATTTTCTCAAAAACGTGCTAGTATCGATTTTCAAAGTCTAGAATTTCTACGTTATTGCAGGTGAACTTGAACTCATTTGAGTCAAATCAAGTAATAAAGGTTTGGATTTAATGAATACAAAATTTCATGGCTCTTCCACGCCTGCTTCTTGGTCAGGCTCAGAACTTTTCAGCCTACCCTCGTATAATACAAAATACCCATCTGAACGTTTTGTTTGTTTTATTTGAGGTTTAACGTCCCCGTCAACACTGCAAAGGTCTTTTCGGAGACGTTGCTTCCAATTTTGTGAACTTTTACCCGACATTGAGATGAAATGACATCTCAAGCCCTGTCGCCCAATGAAACCAATTGGGTTTATAAGCATGGACGGTCCTACTCGCATCGATTTGCCTGGGCAGGCTCAGCTCCTCTAAGCAGTTTACCAGTACTCGTGTGCGGGTCGGATTTAGCTCTGCGTGGAAACATCGTGTAGCCCATATATTTCTTCAAGCCCCGATGGGCGGGGGCCAATCATCTGGACCTTGCGTCACCTTGTGAGCCGTGAGAGTCTCGAACCCAAAGTGATTAGTAAAATACTGAAACAACATTACTATGTACAAAAACGGTCTGGCAACGTGACCAGTAAATGTATGATGCGGTGGCTTCTTCTTTTACATAGTAAAGATCTGTCAATGCGAGTTAGACAACCTAAATATCACATTATTTTATCTTTTGTGCAGGGTATTTATGCCATGCATTCGGACCTCTTCGATCTAACTGGTGGTTCTCTTCTGCTCTGAGGTCGGGTTCTTACCGGGTCCTCAAACTTCATTCATGCTTCCCTTTACTCATACATTTATCTGTGCTTTAATCTGTATATTTCTGTAACGACTCACTGATGAGCTAGGATTCCTCCTTGCGATTCAATTTGTTGTTGTTTGTTTGTAGTAATCTGCATAATGATTATAATTTCTGGCAATGTCTTGGCAGCTTCAAGTATGTTGGCGTCTGTTTGTGCAAGTCCTTTTTTATTTTTGGGTCGATTGTAAAACAATCGGTCCAAATTTACTAAATGGCAAATCAGAAATTAATGCTTTGTGCACGTGCCTCTCACTGATTTTGGGAGACCAATATTATGGTTATTAATAGAAAACGTCGCGCTGTTTTCATCGATGTTACATGTACATGTGGGTAAGGGCTATCTATCTATCTGGTCAGGAATCGTGTGCTGGGTTTCGAAAACACAGAATACCCAGTTTCAGATAGCATATTGTGTTAATTTCTACAACACGTTGTGACAGAAACCATTGTTTCTTTTATTCTTAGGATAAGCATGTTATATGTGTTGTAATACGAAAGCCAGTTTCGCACTCACTATCACTTGAACCCCCCACCGGCCTACATGTTTAAAAGTCTTTATATGAATGAAATCGCCTTATATAACATGCGCTATGTTTGGACCTAAGACCTTTTCGATCTTTGCAGTTCAATCCGTCTGTACCAATTTCTGCTGATGTACCCGGTTTCAAGAAAACCCCGAGTCTTGCCGATAGGATCCACTGTGTTTGTATTGTTGTAGATGGCACCACAGTAGGCGTTCTGCCAGAGAACATGTTATTGAAAATCAAAGCTATTCAGGCTAAAATACGTCAGAGGGGTACGTTTACACCATTTATGTATACAGCTTCAGGCTGGGCACGTCATTTATACATGCTATATTCTTTTTATTATCTATGGAAGTATATCTTTAAAGTGAGCATTTGCTCACAAGAAGCAGTTTCTTTACTCCATTAACAGAGTTGGTGTTTGAGATTAACGTTTTACCAACAGCCACGGTCATACGGAGACGTGACCTCGGTTTAAAGACTGATCCGAAAGTATGAAGAAGCCTGGGATCGATCAAGCGACCCCTGGTTTACAAGGCGGGTAGCAAAACCACTACACCACGGATGCTTCTACTCCTTTTACAGTGTGGTTTAGATAGAATGGGAACATATGCATTATACTATTTGTATGCAATGATGATTCGTGGCAGCACTTTGTTTATCACCATCACAGTTGTTGTATTTTAAATAACTTCTGAAACAAAATTCATCAAAGAAATCTCTGTTCAAAGGCATCTATTGGACCTAATTTTTGTACATACTTTTATTCCTTATTCCAGTTTCCCTTGAAACATGTAACTGGCTAATTGAAGCCAAAGTCTATGCGATGTCTGTGTGGGATGAGATGTTTCATTTAAATGGTTCTTCTCACATTCAAGGGTTAGGTGGCGTCCACATTTATGGTAAAATGTCGTAAAAAGTTTTTCCGACCCAAATAATAGATGTAATGCCTTAATTTTAATGTTGCTCCTTTTTGGTGCATCCTTCTTTTTCTTTTGGTGTCTTGGGCGGAAATTTTAATCTAATAGCTTCTGTTCTGGTTGACTAGTATTATTGTCTTTAATTTTTGCATGTGTCTCCTAGAAATATTTTATTTGATTTTGCATCACGAAAACAGGCCTATATAATTTTGGCCCCCTTTAACCACACTTTTAAATAGTAAAACTGTGGTTTTCAGGGGTAAACATTATTTTTCTTATATCTGCTCAAAACATAGATTATGGGTACTCGATAGAACCGCCTCGTCGATGCGGTTCTATCGAGTCCCCACAATCTATGTTATGAAATAAGACAGATATCACAGTTTTTTTATCATAAAAATCTTCAGTTTTTCGGCAGAAAACTTTACTCTGTATTTGTATATGCGTGTTTTCGTAAATGGATTGTCGGTTTGGTATTTTGGGAAAGAAACTGTCCTTTTTCCCTTCCTACTTGTAATATCTTTATTTTATTGTTGCTCCTTTTGTGCATCCTTCTTTTTCTTTGGTGCCTTTGGCGGAAAATTTAATATAATGTAATATAATCGATTTCTGACAATTGCCTTCCCTTCTGTATTTGACACATAGTGATAATGTCAGCCTGGTCACACCCTGCCTTATTCAGTGACTGAAGGCTACAACTGAAAGAACAACTGCACATATTTTCAAAGTGAAGAGCGGAACGGCTTCTTTTACTTCAAAACGTCAGTCATTTCAGACAGAGCCATAGGTTATCTTTACGTCACATAATGATAATTTGAGGTCGATGCATTCATTTAAAAGATGTATGTTGTTTGTTTAACGTTCATCGAAGTATGAACAGCATCGGGTCACGAGTAAAGTAAATGATTCCCGAAGGGGTTCTTTTAACTTTGCTCGTGACCCGATGTTGTTCATAATTCGATGAAGGGTAAATAAGTTACGTTTTTGTTTATATTTACATGATTTTCCATCCACCATATAACGAAAAAATCGTGTTTAAAGGCTCAAATGAAAGAAGTAAACAATTGCATGCAGTTTTCCTATTGAAAGCGGAACAGCGTCGGTGTTTGTTTGTTTATTTATGTGATTGAGATTTAACGTCCGTCATAACTATTTAGGTCATTTTGGAACCACTGCGTCCAATTTTGTGGGAATTTTACGCGACATTGAGATGAAATGACATCTCAATCCATGTCGCCAAATGAAACAAAAAGGGCTTATATACACTGAACGGTCGGACTCGCACCACTTTGCCTAGCAAGGCAAAGTCCATCTAATCGGTTTACCAGTACTCATGTGCGGTCAGTTTCATCTCTGCGTGGAAGCATCGTGCAGTCCATCTATATCTCCATGTCGAAGAGAGTCATTGTTTATTTCGACGTCGCTGACGTCTCGTGAGTCAATGTTTTCATATAAAACCTGAATGTAATCTATTTAACTTTCATCAAAGTATGAACAATAATGGGTTACGTCCCGTGAGTCAATGTATTCATTGCAGTTGAACAACATTGCTTTCCAGAAGGTATATAGGAGTTTGCTGTAAATACACGGAAAATATAAATATTGAAGTATGATAAACATTGCTTCCCAATAGGTAACTATAGGAGTTTGCAATAAATACACTGAGAATATAAATTTTGAAGTATGAGAAACATTGCTTCCCAGTTGGTACATATAACTATAGGGGTTTGCTGTAAATACAATGAGAATGTAAATACTGAAGTATGAAAAACATTGCTTCCCATGGGAACACCTGGAAGATTTTTCCGCCATTTGTCAACTTTCGGGACTTCCTCTTCGCTTTTCTATAAGCCCTGTCCCACTGAAAAAGAGTTGACCCTTATTGACATGGGAGACAAAAATACTTTTGCAGGATCTGCCTCCCATGAAGGTGTTCCCATTCCCCTAAATTATAGGGGTTTCTCCGAATATGGAACGGTATTAAGGTAAAAATTAAAGTGTGAAGGATGCACTTTTTAATATGCGAATCAGGCATAACATTTTGCAGTGTTAGCGTTCCATTATGTAATGTACACTACGTAACTTGTATCATGCACATTCTAATATGCGGATCAGGTATTGCATTTTGCAAAATTATAGTTCCATTATGCAATGAGCAGTAGGTAGCTTGTATGTTGCACAGTCTAATATGCGAGTCTGACATTGTATTATGTAATTTTAACCCTTTCATTTCGGAGAATCTAACTGTACAGTATCTAACCTCTATTTTGCATTTTGAACTATGCACTACGTAGAACGTTTTACTGTACTTTGCAGTTTGAACCTTTCCACGCATCGTGGAAAATTCAATTTACCCTGTTCCAGTGCTAAAGGTGCAAACTCTCGGCATTCATTTTAAAACGTTTTGCACTGAATCGTATGCAGAAAAGCCCCTAGAGACACTATCACGGCATTGTGAAACAATCGCAGCCCTATTTCTGTGCAGCTAGCGTATCTACTAATATTTCTTGGAAAATAAGGGATAGGGTATCGAAGAAAAATATTGAAATTCAACTACTGACAAAATCTCGATCCCTTACCAGGGACTGTGACACGGTCACAGCTCAATTTCAATGTAGCCAGGGAATCTGTCTGCTCCATAAACATAACGGTTTCCAGAAAATAAAACAACAACAACAACAACTACTACTACTACTACTACTACAGCCGGCATAGGTAGCTCAATCGGATGCGGGACTAACTGGCGTGTTGGATACATCCCGGGTCGGTAAAATTCTTTCGTGGAGATTGCTCATGGAATCTTTCCTACGATTTTTCTCTCAATTTTGCTGATTCAAGAAGGGCAGTTGTCAGATACTTGCGAATAAAATGTGCACATTACTAGTTAAGCGCTTGCATATAAGCCTGCCCAGGAAAAGTATGGAAAGGTAAACTTAAAGGCTCGATATGATCTAAATGGTGTTGACTCCTACTGAACAAACATATCTAATACTACTGCTGTACCACCACTACTACTACTACTACTTCTACTACAACCATTACCACTATTACTACTGACCTATACAGTGTTGATGGGGCCGTTAAACCTACTATAAGTAGTAGTAGTGGTGTTACAACCACTATTACTGCCACTGCCACTTCTACCCCAATAACCACTTCTCCTTGTTCATATAAGCTACAACAACAACTACTACTTCTACTTCTACTACAAATTGCCCGCTTCGTGCCGAAACTGGCGCTCTTCCGTTTCTCACGGAAAAAGCGAAACGGAAAATTACGAACTGTTATCACGTGAACGATACTAGCGCCATTAGAACTGTAAGTTGCAAATTCGATAATGGAATTTCGAACCTAATGATGAAACGTGCAGTCAGAGCGAGCAGGACGTCAGCCAGAATACTGGATGTGGCCGACTTAACAACTGAAAACCCAAACCTACATAATGCAATGATAAGAACAGAGTCCTGAAAGTGCAAGATTAAAATAGTACGGAAAGTATGGTAAAAACAGCATGGTACAAGATACATAGTGCACATAACATAATTGAAAGCGCATATTGCAAAATGTAAGGGCATAGTCACATATTAGAATGAGCATCATTCACATTTTAATTTTTACCTAAATAGCGTTCCACATCCTAATGCAGTAAGAAAGCAAATGTAGAAGAATAAACAACATCATGTCCAAAATTTGTTTTGTAAATGCACTTATGATGTTCACGTTTAACACTGAGTTATTTACTATGTTTTAGGTGTTCCCCTTAAGATCATATTGACCAAGATAGATAAGATTTGTTCCAAGGTTGACGAAGACACGTCCCAAGTTTTCAAGAGTAAAGCAATCAAGGAACAGGTAGAAAACGTTTCGCAGCTACTCGGAATTCCAAGGAATCACGTTCTGTTGGTGAAGAATTATGAGTCGGAGATAGAGCTTAAGCCGAACCTCAACATTCTGGCGCTTATGACCTTGAGGCATATGCTGAGAGCTTCAAGAGATTTCATGTTTAATTATATGGAAGAGGAGGAACCCAACCCTGTGCTTGGGTCGAAAGATTAACAGTGTAGTATATCCTTCAAATACATCACGACAAAACAACAATGCACTACAATGACGTTTTTATATCTGTAGAACTAGCATTTTCTTCGAGTTTTGATTTTTTTTCTTTTAATTATATACAATGTACATGTATCAGATGATTAACCAATATTTTTACAAATGTAGAAATCCGTTAAAAAGTTTTCACTCATTTTTATTAGTACCTCCTTTTTTATGTCAATTATTCGTTAGTCGGCCCAAAAGGACTAAGCACAGGAGCCCTTGAGGACTGTTGTCCACGGGGCTATCGCTGATTTGTAAGAATTCCAGGTACATGTAACTCTTATTCATAGAAAATAGCCTAGCTCTCCTTATCACAGTGTGTTCAGTGTGTCTGTAATCAGGACAGGTATCATGTGTTGGGCATGGCAGATGGAGTATATCAAGGTCACACGCCGCAGGACTCGACGTCTGATAAGGGTTTACACATTTTGTGCAGGACTTTAAGGGTTAAACGAAACATTTCTCGTTCATGACAATTTTCAAGCCGACACAAATCTACAGTCGATCCACCGGTGCTGTCAGTGCTTTTGTTATTTTCTGTGGCTCTGTGTTTTTGGCCAAAAAAAAGAAGAAAATAATGTATGGCCTTGTCAACCATACTATATATACTACTCAAAGTTTGATAGGGATCATTTTTTAATGCAAAATAATTTTTGGATAAATTATGCAGCTGAATCCAAATTTGATACATAATGATAGAAAACATATCCTTCACAAAGACTAGTGATTAATTTTGTCAACTGGCACTGCATTCAAGCGTGACATCAACAACCGTCTTGGCACCCACAAAATTTGTCGTAACACGAAGGGATTTGGACAATTGATTTTTCACAAATTTCCAAATTTGATTAGACAAACGTGCCTACTAACGTGTGTGGTGTCCAAGGGCATCAATTACAGCACGATATCGCCTGCGCATGCTCGTAATCAGAGTCTGTATCCGGTTTTGTGGAATCAGCCTCCATTCAGCAACAAATGCATCTTTGAGCTCCTGTAAAGTCCTCGGCTGCACAGGTCGGGCTGAAACAGCATGCTGTAGCATGTCCCATGCATGCTCAATCGGATTTAAGTCCGGTGGTTGAGCAGGCCTGTCCGTACGAAGGATTGTCTCACGTTCCAGATAAGCATCAGTGACGTGGGCACGGTGGGGACGGACATTATCGTCCATCAGAATAAAGTCCAGGCCGATAGCATCTGCATATGGTCTCAAAAACTCATCAAGAATCTCATTACAGTACCTCACTGCCATTACCGTTCAGTTTACAACGACGCACAAGTCAGTTTTACCGTTCACGCTTATCCCAGCCCAAACCATGACTGACCCCTTTCCATAGCGATCATGCTCTGCCACATTCAAGTCATCGAATGGATCTTTAGACATTTGCCACACTAATTGACGTTTGTAAGTGAAGTTTAGACAGAATCTGGACTCCTCAGTAAACAGTACTGGCTTCAAGTCACGAACACGTCCACCTGACGTGAGTTTTGGCAAAGTCCAACCGGTCTAGCACGTGCTGTCTCGTCAACGGAACACGTACAGCAGGCCTCATGTCATTAAGTCCGAACTCGTGGAGCCCGTTTCTGACAGTTTGTGTAGAAATTCGTACTCCAGTTCCGCTCCGAAGCTCCTTATGCAAACGCGTAGCGTTCAGGAACCGTTGACGTCGAGACTGAATCAACAAGAAACGGACCTGACGTTGAGTTGTAGCCATTTCTCGACCCCTTCGTGTCTGTGTGAAGGATTTCTGTGGGTAAGACACCGACTCCACATTCGGGAAACCACGCTCTGAGATACATTCATAATCCCAGCAGCACGACGTTGAGAGACGCCGGATTCCAACATTCCGACGCCACGATTCATTTCTTCGGGGCTCAGACGGTTTCTTAATTGTCCCTTAGGCATTTTAGTGTTTCACAAATCAAATGAAGTCCTTTTTACGTTTGGTAAATGAACACTGACAAGTTTCATTAGTCTGCTGGAAAGCAGTGCTAGGCAAGATTTTGAAGGTGCATGAATTCATTTGCGAAGTGTGAGAAGTGTGCACTTTTATGAGTACTTTACTGCACATGCGTTTCTGCTTAAGATATTTATCAATATACCGAGTATAAATTCTGTCAAGAAATTGTAAATTTTCAGTGCAAAATTAGGTATATAAAAAGTGATCCCTATCAAACTTTCAGTAGTATATATATATAATGTATGGCCTTGTAAAACATACTTTACCCTATATAAACGAGGTTTGCAATTGTATTTAGTATTTGTCGCGGACTTGTTCGCGTAATTAATGACATGCTTATCAAAAAATAAAAAAAAATTTAAACAATGACATGCTAATTATAAGAAAATGTCTTTCACGACATTTACTCATAAGTGCATAGTCAAATTGAGCCATTCTGCTGTTTATTTGGCTTAGGGCGACTGAATGAATGTTTTGTCCTGCTTATTGACATCACAATCAAAGAATTGAGAGTACTGGTGGGTCGATTGTCTCTGAGTGTATACTGGGAAAGTAGCCCTGGACTGAGACCTTAGACGATTGCGGCAGCGTACATTACGATAACACATCTGCGTGATATTGTGCATTTTTCAAACCTCAAAAAAGGTATTTTTCTGATGAAAATTGGTGATAGTTTTCTTATATATACTTTAAACATAGGTTTTGGGTGCTCGTTGGAACCTGGGTTTTTACGAGTACCCACAGCCTATGTCTTGGGGCAGAAATAAGGAAAATAATGTTTACCCCCATAAACCCCAGTTTTCTCAATATAAAGTGGAGTTTAGAGGGGGGGGGGGGTCTTTATTTACCGGACTTGTTCACGTGATGAAATCGGTTTAAGCCCCCAGGTGAAATTACTTTTCAATGACCGTTCCAAAGCAGTTATTCTGTCGCTGTTTATTTTTGTTATAGTTCGTCTTTGAATGTGTGTATCGCTTATATCGTTTTGTTTTGAATAGCCAATTGGCCATTTTGTGGGAAAGTAACTGTCCTTTTGGTTTTCCGCTATTGATGTTTCCATTAGGGTCTAGTTATTTCATGTTTGTGTTTCTTTACATTTGGTTCTCTAATGGGAGTTGTGGGTTAATAGTATCGATTCCTGACCATTGCCATCACTTCTATTTTTGAAACTGTTTTGTTTTACCCTTAAATTCAAGTTTTTAGCAAAATGAAAAACTGTGCGTCCACAAAGGTTGCCTATGGAAACAAACAACACATTGCAGATAGAAAACGGAAAGCCCTTGGTTTGAGTGATGTTTATAAACTATATGATGAATATGTATATTTTTAGATTTAGGTCAATCATAGTTCTTAGATGAATGTTGAAAGATCAATCGCAATCTGATTGCAGTCAGTCTCATAGCATATGTGTCTGAACTGGAGGTTTAACGTCCCCGTCAACACTGTACATGTCATTGCGGAGACGTTGCCTCCAATTTTGTGAGACTTTTACCCGACATTGAGATGAAATGACATCTCAATCCCTGTCGCCCAATGAAACCAATAAGGTTTATAAGCATTTACGGTCCGACTCGCACCGCTTTGCCTGGGCAGGCTTAGGCGTGGGGGCTTGTTGAGAATTGGAGAGATCTAATTCAAGGTAATGTTGGTTGGTGCCTGGTGCTCTGTCTCTGGTCGGGCTCGTCGGGGTCTAACTGTTGGTTTTCTTTTGCTCCAGCGTTTCGGTGGTTTCTTGCTGTCGGGTCCTCGCCGTTGTCTCACCTCTGTGGTTCTTTGATTTTTGTGTTCGCGGAGATGTTGCGCTGGTGGGTTGGGGGGCCTTCGTGCGGACTGAGCGAATTGTTTGTCTGGGTCGCGGCGGAGGTGGGGGCGGGGATTGTGGCCGCGTGGGGTCGATTTGGGCCCCCCAGTGGAAATCTTCCACTGGCCGTTCCGGGGCGGCTCTTCTGTGGCGGTTTGTTTGTGTTGTTGTTTGTTGCTTGCTGTGTGTGTCGCTTGTGTCTTTTGGTTTTGGATGGCCGTGTGGCCGTTTTGTGGGGGGGGTGGCTGTCCTTGTGGCCTTCCTTTGTTTAGGTTTCCATTATGGTCTGGTCGCTTAATGTTTGTATTTCTTTCCCTTTGGTGTCTTTTATGGGTGGAGTAAGTTAATTGTATCAATTCCTGATCTTTGTTTTACTTCTACTTTTCAAGTTCTCCAAGTCGAAAACGCAGTGTGTTCATTTTTGTAAGCTACGGAAGAAACACGACCAACCTTCCTTGTTTTTATACGGATCACGAATTCCTGTCGTTGAAGAAGCCAATTTTCTTGGGGTCATATTTGATCAAAAGTTATCATTTATTCCCCATATTGAATATCTTAAAGCGAAATGCTTAAAGGCTTTGAATCTTTTAAAGGTGTTAGCTCATACAAGTTGGGGAGCAGATCGGTACACTTTTGTACATCTTTACCGGTCTCTGATAAGATCTAAATTAGATTATGGGTCTGTTGTTTATGGTTCTGCCAGAAAGTCTTATTTGGAGTCTTTGGATACTTTTCATCATCGGGGCCTTCGTTTGGCTATGGGGGCCTTCCGTGCTTCTCCCGTGTTGGGCCTTTATGTCTTTTATGGGTGGAGTAAGTTAATTGTATCAATTCCTGATCTTTGTTTTACTTCTACTTTAGATCATCTAAGCAGTTTACCAGTACTCGTGTGCGGACGGCTTCAGCTCTGCGGGGAAGCATCATGCAGCCAATCTATTTCTTCAAGCCCCGATGGGTGGAGGCAAACGTCATGTAAAGAAAGAAAAAAAATAGTTTGCCATTCCGAATAACAAAGGCGCATATCAGCCAGTGCGTCCACTGCTTGGATGTAGTTCCTGTACCTAAAATTCCGACACGCTGATCTGTTTAGCTGTGGCGGCTGGCTTAGGACATACCAAGTTTCAAACAACGGAAATATAAGCATCTTATATGGGTGTGAGGGGTGGATAGAAAAATCCGCCCCAATGGTCACTGTCCGGCATCACGAGGCTTGCCGAGTGATGCGGGACAGTGATCCCGAGGGACGGATTTTTCTATCCACCCCTCATATCCATATTGGGTTCTTTTTCTTGCATACCTTCCATTTCTTAGCGCGGAATTTCAATGCTGCAGTCACTTCGGTTACCAACGTCCGCCATATTGTGTTGACACTGCAGGAATGTAAAGTGACGTCACGGATCATGCATGACGTCAACCTTAACGACGACGCACACAAGGTCGTAATCAACCAGTGCATTTATCAAACACGCGATTATATTCGATTTGGGATCGGAACACCAGGGTCAGAACATAAATTTCTATCCCAGGGTAAAATCACGGATTTCCTTGTCTGGTGTGCAAGAAATAGTTTTCCCAGTGCTATGGCTAAAATGTTATTTGTTTTGCGACATCGTGCTTTTTCTTGGCCCAGTTCCATTTTGCTAGTGTTATTTCCAGATGTGACTGTTACAGGTTTTTTGTTGCGCCCTTTTTTAATCCCGCGCCGGGAAGCGGACCTGGTATTATAGCAATGGCCTTCGTCTGTGCTTCTTTCTAGCCGTAACATTTTCTTCTCCGCTCCATATCTCCTGAGACCTTTAATGGGTTTTCATTAAACTTTGGTTAAATATTCTTTTAAGTGAGCCGGTGTGCAGAAACCATCAATCAACCATGCCTACTCAAGATCAAGGCCATTTGAAGGTCAATTGTTTGAGATTTTGAATTCTATGCCCGTTCCATATCTCCTTTATCCATGGAAGGATTCCCATTAAACTTCGATCAATTAACCCCTCAGTGAGCTGATGTGCAGAACCCATAAATGAACTATGCTTACTCAAGGTCACGTGTTTAAAACTTTGAATTTTGTGTCCGTTCCATATCTCCTTTACCCCTCAAAGGATTTTCATTAAACGTTGGTCAGTTATCACTTCAGTGAGCTGGTGTGCAGAGTACATAAATGAATCGTGACGACTTCAGGTCAGGGTCACATTTGAAGGTCACGTGTTAGAAACTTTGACGTTTGTGTCCGCCCCATTGGAATGATTTTCATTAAACTTTGGTCAAATAATCCCCATAATAGAGCTGATGTGCAGAACCCATCAATAAAAACTGGCGACTCCAGGTCAAGGTCATAGCTGGAGGTCAGGCGTTTGAATCTTTGAATTTTGTGTCCATTCCGTATCTCTTTTACCCCTGATATATTCCTTAATAATTGCAGAATTATGTCCCCTGGACCGACTTACTTGTTTAGGCCTAATGTGTAGGATGGGATGTTAAATAGTAATGTGTGTGTCTCCGCAACTCTAACTACACTATTTGATGCAGAATATTGAAACTTGCAACACAATTCAGACATCTATTGAACATGTGCATAAAGGTAACAAGATTCTGATCCAGCTTAATATTGCAGAATTATGTCTTCTTGAATGACTGAAACATTTTAGCCATATATTGTTTGTAAAATGGTGCAGTTTCTAGTTTAGTTAGATTATGTGCCTGTCTGTTGCATATGTCAAACAAATTACTCATCTAGTGAGGCATGTGGCAGGGTATTCAGTACCTTTTGTGATTGTCCATTGTTGTTTATTCTTCATAATTTTGTTAGCATTTAACACTGTTTCTTAACGAATACAACATCCGCTTTGTTATAAAAATAATACTTTTATAAAGAGGATGTGGTGTAGTATGTAAGTTCAAATATATACTGACCGGAAATAGAAACTATACACTTTTAAATTGTTTCGCCTGACAAAACAAGGGGCTAATTCAGTTAAGTATTACTGATTAAGAATTTGACAAACTATAGACATGTATCCTGTAACAATTTAAAGAAAATCTGGTGTTCAAAATAAAAGTGTTTGGGGAAATGTAAAAAAGTGCATTTTTCACAAAAGCTGTTTTTAATCGAATTTTGACTTCAACATTTTTGCATATATGTAATACATGTAAGTTAAAAGCAAGGAATAAAATTAAATAACATAACATCCAAAAATTATCGAGAAACAAACAATTTATTGACATCTCGAAAACTGCTTTTTTCAGTGATTTTTTCAAAATAATGTTCAAGCCAAAAATTGACCCAAAAGTACCTTCAATCGGTTTAGCGTCTCCAACTGTGTCTTAAATATTGATTAAAACAGAAGCCGCAATCAGAAATGCTATACTTTTCGCTGACTTCCGGAGGTTTGGTCCAATATTTAAATGTCGATGACATTTCAACCATTGTGAAAATTTTCATTTTGTTAACCGTATTCAAATTTTGGATGACGAGTAATAATTTGTAAAAATGGGAATCACATTCGCGACACAAAATGTTTGACTCAATGGAAACTTTGACCCTTGACTTGAATCTGTGGCTTTACCTGTTAAATCGTAGCAATCATTATATATTTTATTCGATTAATCAGACATGCTACTGATGATAATTTATAAAATTGGAATTCAAATTTCATTAAATATTTTGCCAGTGACAATTTAAAAATGAGTGTATAGTTTCTATTTCCGGTGTGTGTATTTGCATCTTCTTATGTGTATCTATATAGTCATATAATAGCATGGTGCTCTTTATACGCCCGTTTGAAAAAAAACAGGACGTTTTATGTTATACCCCCTGGCGTCCGTCCATCCCTCCGTTTGTCCGTCCGCCTGTAAACTTTCCGTTTCTGGATATCTCCCCCTACAGTTTACATCTGATCATGCTTAAACTTATTTAAGTTAGACTATGTTGTTGGGCAACGCATATTGTAGCGAGATTACGGTCCACCAAATAATATTAGTTATGACCATTTGAATTTTTTGCAAACTTTTCATTTCCCGATAACTCCTCCTACAGTTTACATCCGATCAAGCTGAAACTTCATTCGTAGCTAAACCATGATGTGGGACAGTGCTTATTGTTTCATGGTTACGGTCTACCAAATAACAAGAGAGATATGCCCCTTTGAATTTTTTGTGAACTTTTCGTTTGCGGATAACTTCTATATTTTACATCCGATCAAGCTGAAACTTCATATATAGTTAGATCGTGGTGTGGGCGGCGCATATTGTTTCGAGGTTACTGTCCACCAAACAATAATAACATTTATGCACCTTTGAAAAATTCTGAACACATTTTGTTTCCTCCTACATGCTACATCTGATGAACCTGAAACTTTACATACAGACCAGCTACCGGTAATAACTCATATTTTTTGTTTCGCGGAGAAACCGCCTAACGCGAAATCGGTTATTTTCTCCCCAAAACAGCGAGAAAAGATAAAATGAGCGAGAAATTTCTCGCTGAAATTTCTCCCGGTTTCGCGGTGAAAAATTCTCGGAGATTCTCGGCGAACATTTGACCGATTGCTTTCATTGAAAATGAAATTACCCGCGTTTCGCGGAGAAAAAAATACAATTGGGCTTACGTGAAATGTTCGGCTCATTATTATTTCTTCGTTTGTTTTGCGTTGTTTTTGTAAACGAAGGCAAATGGTAGTCATTGTTAAATCATAATCAAATATTCTTTCATGTTACACAATTTCATTGTAGTAATTTATTTTTTAAAAGTCTTATGACAACTTTTATTCACATCACGAAAATACGCCTATTTATTTGTTACCCGCTTTAACCCCACTTTTAACTGGGGTTTACAGGGGTATACATTATTTATCTAATTTCTGCTTATATAGATTGTGGGTACTCTGTAGAACAGCCTCGCCGAGTCGTTTTAAAGTGTTCCTAAAATCTTGAGCAGAAACATGAAAAAATGCCAGAATTTTTATGCGAAAATTTTCCGTCTATAGTGGTAAAATTTTACAATATATTTGAATAGGCGACGGACCCGACGGTTCTCATAATGAGTCGCACATGTAGGTTATTAAAACCACAATGATGTGTGAGATTAACCAAAGCTCAGCTTGATGAAATAGATGGGCTGCATGATGCTTCCACGCAGAGCTGAAACCGACCCGCACACGAGTACTGGTAAACCGCTTAGAGGATCTAAGCCTGCCCAGGCAAAGCGGTGCGAGTCGGCCCGTTCATGCTTATAAACCCTATTGGTTTCATTGGGCGGCAGGGCTTGAGATGTCATTTCATCTCCATGTCGGCTAAAAGTCCCACAAAATAGAAAGCAATGTCTCCAAAAAGACCTTTACAGTGTTGACGGGGACATTAAACCTCAAATCAAACAAACAAAAGCCTGCCTAGGCAAAGTGGTGCGAGTCGGACCGTCAATGCTTATAAACCCTGTTGGTTTCATGGGATGGCAGGACTTGATATGTCATTTCATCTCAATGTCGGGTAAAATAACCCACAAAATTGGAAGCGACGTCTCCAAAATGACCTTTACAGTGTTGACGGGGACGTAAAACCCCAAACAATCATAACCAAAATCACAGATTCGCTTCATTTATTTATGATTACAAACTGTAAAATTGATACAGCAAGCGGTGCTTTGAATGCAAAGTTAGTGACCAGTTAACGAGGAACACATGAATTCCACCGCAGGCTAGGTCTATGTCGCGGACGAACGGACGAAAAACCAGACACTTATATCGCGCCATGCTTCATGCAGGCGCGTGAAAAAGGACATGCTACTTTGCATTCGCACGCATTATTTGTGCTTCAAACTCTCCTTCCCCGACCCCTCACCCACCCCTAACTAATAAATACTCCAAATTGGAGCAAACAGACGGTGAATCAACATGTTAATAAAGCCCATGTACATGTAATGAACGACCCACTATTCACCATTTTACATGCAAACATACATGTATAGAGAGAGTTTACAAGGTATTCATTTTCCTTAATCCTTGTTCCTAGACGTCCAATGTAAGATGTGGGTACTCGTTACCAACTACATGTATGTGGCCCTAGCGAGGCGCAAACCACAGCGGAGAGACATAATGACCCGAAGATTAACCCTTTTGGTACCAAATAGAATCTTCCTCCTTATATATACAGGAGTCCATTTTGAAACTTAGAGGTGTCAGTTTTTTTTTCTTAAAAATTTAGTTCGGGAAATGGCTTAACGTTTTGCAAACAGTGTAGGCCCTGATCAGACGCCGCATTCTGCGGTGTCTGATCTGGGCCTGCACGGTTTTCCAAGGTACCCCTTTAGGGGCTGATGGTACTGAATGGGTGAAGAGTCAACGCTCTTACCCATTAGGACACGGGGGCAAGTTACCTTCGGGGTGTACAGTAGACTTAACAAGATACCCAGGTTGCATGTCTGTACAAACTTCACTGATTATCTTTGAGAAGTTATTAGTTCTGCTCCAAGTTAGAGATCAGACTTAGGAGGCCTTCATGCGGACTGAACAAATTATTTGTCTAAATCGCGACGAGGGTAAAGGCGAGGATTGTGGCCACGTAAAATGGATTTAAGCCCCCCAGTGGATATCTTTCCACTGACCGTTTCAAGGCGGTTCTTCTGTGGCGGTTTATTTATGTTGTTGTTTGTTACTAACTGTGTGTATCACTTGTGTCTTTTTATTTTGGATGGCCATATGGCCATTTTGTGGGAAAGTAACTGTCCTTATGGCCTTCCTTTGTTTAGGTTTCCGTTATGGTCTGGTCGCTTAATGTTTGTGTTTCTTTCCCTTTGGTGTCTTTGATGGGTGGAGTAAGTAAATTGTATCGATTCCTGATCTTTGTTTTACTTCTACGTTATATGCAGCCTTGGAATGCTTGCCGCGCAATTTCCCAATATTAACCCTTTTTGTACCAAATGGAATCTTCCTATATATATATAGCATGAGTCCATTTCAAAATTTAGGGGTTTCAGGTTGTGTTTTTTTTTTCAAAATTTATTAGGAAAATGACCAAACTTTTTGCAAACAGTGTAGGCCCTGATCAGACGCCGTGTACGACAAAGATCAACCAAAATGTAGAGTGAGATCAGCGCCAACACATACATGTACAAGCAGGATCCCCGTTATTATATACATTGAGTTTGATATTTCTAAAGTATTTACTTGAGAAAAAAATAAAGTACTCCCAATATGGTGAACCGATAGAAAATCAACAGTTTTCAACTTATGAAGCGTTTACACAACAGTAAAAAGGGAACACAGAAAACATTCATCATGTTCATACTGCGTTGTAAAGTGCATAAGATGCAAATCATTATGATTCTAACCGGATCAAAATCATACTTTACGATCGCTAGAGTTGTCGATATTTCTACAAAGAAAAAGCAGTTCGTCATATGCTTCAAACTTTGTGTACAAAATTTAAAGCATGAAAAAATTACATGCACATGAACAAATATACGTGTAGGTATAGGCAGATTTCGCGAAGAAACACCGTGAACGACTTCACCTGTACTAATTGGCTTTCACCGAGAAAAAGCGATTTTCGCGGAGAAATTTCGCGGAGAAATTAACCGCTTTGAAGCGCGAAAATTTTTTCTTCTCGGAGAAATTTCTCGCTTGTTCTCCGAGAAAAAAAAGCCTATTACCGCGGAGAAAAAAATATGGGTTATTACCGGTAGCTGGTCTGTATAGTAAGACCATGATGCAGAACACCGCATATTGTTTCGAGGCTATGATCCGCCAAATATTACTAGAGTTGTGCTCCTTTCACAGATGTGTCTAAACATTTCATTTCCGGATAACTCCACCTACATGTTACATCTGATGAAGCTGAAACTTCATCTCTAGTTAGACTATGATGTGGAGCAGGGCATATTATTTAAAGGTTACAGCCCACAACTTATTGCCAGAATTATGCCACTATTATTTTGAGTTCATGGTCAACCAATTATTACCGACCATGAACATTTGTTGGAGACCGGTAGTTTGAGCCATTGAGGGTTATTAATAGTGCCAAGTAAGAATATGTGGAACACATATTGTTCCTTGGTTACATTCCACTAACCCAAACTTGTACAACAGTCAGTATACATTCACATGTATGCCCCATCTTACTAATTGCCACTGGCGTATAATGCCCCGCTTGCGGAGCTCTGGTTTTTGTCATATTGTATGTATGTAAACACTTTTGCGGTTCTTGTTAATTCTAGTTATTCAAGCTTTGTTAACCGAGAAGCCATCAAGGATGGATTGCATCTGGGATTGCAAGATTGTAGAAAGAGCATGTTTGCTGGTACTTGCTTAAAAAGCGTGCCCTTGCGTAAACATAATATTGTTCTGCTATGGAATTCTGTAAAAACTAATAAAACTCGCCTTTACAAAGTAATATATTGTAAATTTTAACGCTGAAAAATCGAACATTCTAAGATGAAAAAATATGATATTTTTCTAATTTTTGCTCAGAATATGGATTGTGGGAACACATAAGAACCGCCACATCGAGTCAATCAGGCAGAAATATGCAAAATAATGTTAACCCCAGTTTTTTTCTGTATATAAATGGGTTTCAAGGGAGTCAGACTTATACAGGCATGTTTTCGTGATGATTTTTTTGTCATCACGAAAACACGCCTATATATTTTTGACCCCCCTCGAACCCCACTTTTATATAGTAAAACTGGGGTTTGCAGGGGTGAACCTTATTTTTGCTTATTTCTGCTCTCAAATATAGATTGTGGTTACCCGTTAGAACCGTCTCGATGAGGCGGTTCTAACGAGTTCCCACAATCTATATTTTAGGCAGAAATAAGAAAAATATCACAATTTTTCATCTTAAAATTTTCATTTTTTCGGCGATAAAGGTTACAATGTATTTGTATAGGCGCGTTTTCATAATGCGTCATATCTTTTTTATGTTTGGTGCAGTTTGTATGTGCCATGACCGAAAGTAATTAATTTAAAATATCTTGCGTATTATTAACACTCAACCTCTCATATGTATTGGATCCACCTCATTCTTGAGCCTGAACGTAATAAAGAATGTGATTTGAAAAAGGCAAAACCAAAGTACTTAGACTTTCGATGTTAAGTAAATGAGACAAAACTATTAAATACTTCGAAATATGCATGGCTGACCTTTCTTTCTGCTACAGAATTGCATGCTTGGAAATGTCGCGTTATCAGTTATCAATTTCCAGGCGGCTTAACGATTTTTCTTTCGTCCAGGAAGTAGAATAAAATAGAAGTGAAGGCAATGATCTGGAATCGTTACAATTAACCCACACCCCAATCAAGTACACCAAAGGGAATGATACACAAATATGAAATAACAAGACCCTAATGGAAACATCAGTAGTGGAAAGCCAAAAGAACATTTGCTTTCCCACAAAATGGCTAAATGGCGATTCAAAACCAAAAGATGTAAGAGATATACACATTCATAGACGACCTATAACAAAAATAATCCACGACAGAAGAACCGCCTTGGAACGGTCAATAAAAGGTATTTCACTGGGGGCTTAAATCCCTGTAAGCGAAATGCTATTTCGCAAAAAAAACGTATTAACCCATGTAATGCGGGAAACCTCCAATGGGGTACCTTGGCAAACAGGGTAGACCCAGATCAGACACCGTCGTATCAGGGTCTGCACTGTTTGCTAACAGGATGTTCTGTCAAAAATGGAATAAAAATGTATAAAATTGGCCTGACACCTCTTATATGAGAAATGGACTTGTCCAACATATAGCAATGGAAGAGTCCACTAGTATACAATGGGTCAAAATCATTACCCGTCACGTTAACAAGTCCCTGTATAGAACACCCCTGTAAGGCCCATTTTATACAGCAGAAACTGAGGATATTAGAAGTATTCATTATTTTGCTGCAAATTGCGAAAACACACCTATACAAATATATTGTATGTTAAACCACCGAGAAATGAAAATTTTAATATAAAAAATTGTGATATTTTCCTTATTTCTGCTCCATATATAGATGGTGGTACTCGTTAGAACCGCCTCAAGTACCCACCTTCTATATTTTTAAAGCAGAAATAATAAAAATAAGGTATACCCCTGTGAAGCCCAGTTTTACTATATATATATAGTGGGTTTCAAGGGGGTCAAAATTATATTAGGCGTGTTTTCGTAATCATTATTTTGTTGCAAAATGTATGATGTGGATATTCGATAGAGCACCCACAACCTTTTTCCGGTAAAACTAAGACAAATATCGCAAATTTTCATGCCAAAAGTACCCGGTATGGAGATAGGAGATGTTATATGTTGCCCAGAAGTGTTATCTAAATGCTTTAGTCTCTTATAGACCTTATACACATAAGGCGAATAAATTATAGAAACGGACCTGTACTAGTAAATTTACCTAAAGTTGCGTTAATTCTCTGGAACAAATAACGGCAGCAGTCAGAAAGTTGTTTCTTTCGTTAATGACATTATATTATGGTCGGGTTGTTTGAGATAAACTTGATCTCTATTGCAAACGAAGTTTGGACCAGATAAACATGATCCGGAAAAAATCATTCTCAGCAAAATTGACTAAAATGGCGTATTACAAATATATTACGTAAATATACATGTAATGATCACTCTGTAATGTCAGTTTGCATATAGAATAGTCGTCTTGATCCAGACTAATTGATAATTATTTGGATTGGCAGGGAAATGTCTTTTGGTTTTTATAAACTTCCAAGGCTTTTGTATCACTAAAGCTGTGACTGGTTAGCCCTTCGTGGGCTTCCGCAAGCTAAGGCAGATGGCATGTGAAGAAAACCATTATTTTACGTTTGTTATAATAGAGACAAAAAGCTCATAGACAGGGACAAGACTGATAGAGAAGTGAAACATAGCAGTTACATTTTTACTCATTTCGTATTTTCCCAGTAAAACATAGAACAGGGTGTCGGATCATACATGTATGTTGCGGCCCCGGTATCAACTATTGGATTTTGATGACAAAACTATTGGAGACTATCGCGAAATATTTATTACAATCAATGCAGTTATTGGTCGGGCGACAAATAGTCGATCCTATGAGTTAACTGTTCTGTCTTTAGTAGTCCTTACTCCATCTGAAAAAGAGAGATTTGTATTGGAAAACGTCAACAGAGACGAAAACATGGAAAACCTCTTGTTCGGTCGTAGAAGGATATACAAAAATGACATAAGTTTGAACATAAACGTAGATTGTGGAACCACAATGATAACATGTTGTAATTTTCGGAAAGGTATTAAGAATCTAGGTATATAGAATTTTAACACCTTTAGAGCCTCTGTTGACTAACAGACTCGCAGGCGATTAACTTGTTATGCAAACGATAGTTTTTTTTCTCTGATAAATACAAAAAATACTTGACCCTGAAAACGAGATCAATACCATGATGACAGAATCAGGTTTTGGTTGTCCGCCACGATATTGTTTACCATATTTAGCCTAAACAGAAGTGAAGGCAATGATCAGCAATCGATAAAATTCACACACAGCTCCCAGCAGTGACACCAATGGAAAGAAACACAAACATGAATTAACTAAATCCTAATGGAAACATCAATATAGGAAAAACAAAAGGACAGTTACTTTCCCACAAAATGGCCAACTGGCTATCCAAAACAAAATTATATAAGCGAAACACACACGAAAAGACGAAATATAGCAACAATAAAGCAAGACTATTCAGTCGCTTCGTGTTATAAAGTGCAAATAAGCAACAACTGAACAGTCTTTCGACCCGTGTGACCTTGAACAGTAGTATTCATCCTTCAAAACCTACTCCAGTATTTTGCATTATTATACATGTATATTACCCATAGAGTTTTTCGGAATTGATCTTTTTGAGCCCTGTAACACTGGCAACAAATATAAGGTCACGAACAACTACTTCAGTCTTTGATAGGTTGCAGTGATATAGTGTCCATTTTTTCACCACAATTTATACATTCATTCTGGTGATATGGTATAGACAAGCTATTATGGTTACAAATGTCAAAGTTTTAGCCTACTCGTTGATCACAAAAGTAAGGCTAATGCAACCAGTATCTGACTAAATATGTTCTATAAAAGGGTTATCCTTGGTAGTAAGGAATACACCACAGTAGTGAAACGTATGGAATGCACTAGTTTTTTTTCTGGAACAGTCTTGTTATTTACGCCCATTTAGACCTTATTAGTGACCCTCAAATATTTTCAAAATTCCACAATGGAATCAGTGATCCCAAAGGACAAGATAATACCATCTACTATTATGAAGGGCATGCAGACTTTTTACGGCCGCCACACATTCCCTTCACACCAACTGTAGTTACATGAAATGGGTTCTATGAAAGGGTTATCCTTTGGTAATAAGGAATACACCACAGAAGTGAAACGCACGAGTATGAAGAGTACATTTTTTTCCGGACCCGACAAGCTAGTTTCGGCCATTTAGCCGTCAACAGTGACCCTCAAATATTTTCAAAATTCCACAACGGAGTCAATGATCCAAAAGGACATGAAAATATCGACTACACTAAGATGAATGGCAGAGATACATTTAACGGTCGACACACATTCCCATAACACCAGTTGTAGTGTCTTTAAATATAACCCTCAGTTATTTCATGCTGTTGAGCCCTCGCCTTTGTTTTATAAATTGTTTAAGCCGAGTATATGACCACGAAAGTGAGGTCAATGCCACCTAACCAGTATCGGACAAAGACCGTCAGCTATTGCAAGATGTCGAGTCCTCTTCTTGGCTTCATCTCACAAAATGGCAAAATGGCTATACAAGACAGAAATATATATACGATTCACACATTCAAATACAAAATATAACACAAAATAACCGCGACAGAAAAAACCGCCTTGGAACGGTCAGTGAAAAGAATTTCACTAGGGGACTTAATCGATTTTTACGCGGTCACAATCCTCGCCATTACTTCCGTCGCGATGTACAAAAATAGTTTGCATATTTCAGTCTGCATCAAGGCATGCTAACTCATCAGTGCAACATCTCTGAGACAACCACAGAGATGAAACAACGGCGAGGACTCGCAAGCAAGAAACAACTGAAATGCTGGAGCACAAAAAGCAACATTTAGTCTCTGATGGGCCCAACAAGTGACAGAGCATCAGGTACCACCCAACATTAAAAAAGGAAGCCTGTACGCTGGAACCGTCATAGAATCTGACGCCTGACCCACCGACCTGCAATAAAAGAGGGAAGCAAAGCTATCAACCGTGACTAGGTTAACTACCAATCTGTCGTATAACATTTATGCTGTACCCAACTTTTTATATATATCGGGGCATACTTTTACGTAATTGGGTACTGAAATCATTGCAACTTTGGAAACATCACTTCTCCATGCCTTACACACTTACACTGGGCACTAGTTAAAACCGAAGCAGCGTCATCTGCATCTATGTGGGATGTGTCATGTGCCGTATGTTGCGATTAAAAAAACACCCCATCAAGATAAAAAAAAAAAATATGCCTTGTTAGACCATTGTCTTAGGGCTTATAAGTATACGAATCAATTTATATGATTTGAATAAGATTTCCATTAACATGCTCGTGTAATAAAGGCCGCGTACCTCCTATACGCTTGAGATACACACTTGCATACGCCCCATCTGCAGCGCCCTCCATTGTAGCGACCTGGAAGCTTTCTAACGCAGTCTTTAAAGCACTCCGAATCAATGCATTTGTCATGACTGCATTTACATACGCCGTAGAGGTGACTGCTGCTACAGTAGCCCCCGCCTCTGCCTCTTCGCGTGCAATCAGCTTCACAGTCCTCATCGTTACAGCCAATGGCATATATTTCTTGAACAACTGTAACACAATGAATAAAACATATTACATACATAAGCATGATACATGTTTCTTGAGAAAAAAGACAATAAAACATACTTAAAGCGATATTCATCAATAGTATAATAAATTTCCTGAAAAGGGGCAATCCTTTGGAAGCTATGACTACCGCACATAACTGAAAATTATGGAGTTTACAAGATTTTCTGGGAAAGGCTAGCTAGTTTTGGCCAATTATGCCTCGTTACTGATCCTCGAATATTTTCTGAATACTAATCATGTTGTCTTGAATGCTATTCGCCTGTGGTAGCTCATATTAAATAAATTGAACTGGAGAAAGAGTCTCTTAAAGTCCTACAAACTACGAGTAAAACACACTTAATGATTTACCATGTCATATTGGTCTTGAAGCACTTTACCATGCCATATTGGTCTTGGTCTTATAAAACACATTGAAACATTAGCATGGTATGAGTTTGTTCAAAAATTCCCTGTGGAAAAATTACCTTGGATGATTTAGCACGTAATTCTTCCCTTGAAACCCTACCATAAATCACAGAGAATAATTTAGCGTACAGCATCTCTGGAATCCATTTAATACACGACATGACAAATGATTTCGAAAACTTGTAAAGCAGCAGCATTAAACAATTTAACAGGTCGTATGTCTTTTGAAAACGCAAAAATATTGCGACCCAGATGTGTATCGTTCACAGAACACATTGCTACCACTGGCAAACAAAACATTACGTATAAAAGCATACATTGCAATACATTAATTAATTAAACCTGTTATATGTATGGCATGGCGGCTAGCTCAGAACTTTGTTGACAATGACGTCAGTTCGGTAATGATGTCTTGACTTCTCATATACTTGTAAAATTCTTCGTTCAGGGCGACAACGCTACGTCGCTTAATGTAACGTAAACGAAGCAAGGCCCATCTTGTTATATCAAAAGTTCAAAACCACGAGAGTTTCATGATTTGAACAGGGATTTTGTCGTTTGAACACGGCTGCTGGTCCATTCAGAATAGTTTCACACAGCTGTGTACACAAGATTTAATGCAAGAAGATGTTTGAAGCATTAATGTATTTAAGTGCAGTTTAAGTGCAGAAAAGGGACTGTAAAATATGGTTCGAGATAACAGCAATACCAGTTAGAAATTGAAATTTAATGAACATACAGCTAAAGTAAAACAACCGAACCCAAATTTAAGATATATGAATTTGAGATAATGAGAGTCAACTGTATATAAATTGCTCAAGAAAAGCTACGAACAAAGAGCACAGTTGTCTCAATCCGCTGAAAGTAAAAAACATTAATAGTGGCATGAAGCAAACAGAAAACATGCAACAACATATGTACCAGCAATACATAGAAAAGCAATCGACAAAAGAAGGAGAGTTGGACGCTTGGCAGAAAAACTAAAGTTGTTGATTCAAGGCATAGTATTTTAGTATCCGAGAATTGAAAAACCAGTATTATTTCGCTCATCATCATATAACCTCAATAAGGGCTTCTCATCCGTTAGATTTATAGGTTATTGACTTTATATTGTGAAATATTAGGCACGAGTTCATATGGCGAAGGACGCACGAGCTTGCGAGTGCGTCTTCGCCATATGAACGAGTGCCGAATATTTCACAATATAAAGCCAATAACCTTTTTATTATATACGTAAAAATTCAACTTCTTCTACTTCAGGTTTGCCTGGTATAGAACTTTGAACGTAAAATCAGATTATATATCTTTAAGTGGTTTGAAATGGAAAATAATGACGGTTGTTTAGTGCTTCGATACACGTTGAAAAACCAAGCCCAACGGCGCCAATGTGATGACAACGTTAACGTTGGTGGATGTGGCGTCATTAAAAACATTGAGGTTTCCCAACACATGACGCCATTTTTTCCGGAGCGTCGGTTATATTTCTTTCAAAATACTCCTGATTGTTTAGAAGAAAATATTGAAAATCTAAACAGATTGCAGGTAGGTAATATTTAACAGCATAAAATGCACTTTGTCAGAACCTACATTCGTTTTGCTTTACGTTCTTTCAGTCGATACGCACGACAAGATGGCTGCCGAATTTAGGTATCGAAATGGACAAATTTGAAAGGAGTCCGACTGTGAATGTGATTGCTTATCTACGGGCAATATGAACTTGACTACGGGCAATATGGAAAAATAGTGACCGGTAACTTATGTAGAACGTAAACGGGGCATTTTCTTGATATATAATAAGTTCTTAAGAGAAAATTTTGTTAACAATTCAGGAGTAGAGTGAGTGAGTGTTTGAGTTTTACGTCCCACCAACAGCTAAGTCATACGGACACGGAACCTCGGTTTAAAGACTCATCCGAAAGTCTGGAGAAGCCCGGGATCGATCCTTCGACCCCTGGTTTACAAGGCGAGTAGCGTAACCACTACAACACGGAGGCTTCTAAAGTAGAAATGTCGATATGGAGTAAAGCTCATCGAGAAGAAGAATTGAAAGGTAGAAGGGAAGGCAATAAAATTAACGCTACATTAACTTTGGGTTGTCTTTGGAAAAGAACAAAATGGAAACCTTCTAAAATGACGTCATTTCTCTTATCACAATCGTCAGACCAAAGCAGTCGGCACGCACCTACATAAAATGTTTATTTGTGACAACTTACATGTGATGTTCAATAACAAAAGATATAACCACAGCCAGTTCGTCATCGTCTTATCATGATCCACTGCCGTCCTAGAAAAAACAAAGACATGTCATCCAGTATGATCCCTTTGTCAAGAAAACCTGTCCACTGGCTTTCGATCAGGTAAAACAAATACGGCACGGACTGGCAAGAGGCACAGAAACAAGATGATTTGTACTATCTAAGCAGCGAACACAAAATTGCTGATCAGACTGTGCGGATGTGCAGGCTGATCTTCATCTTTTGTGTTCGTAAATGTCATAAGACAGGGTTTCTAATAACGTTACTCATATGATAAAGCGTTTATATATCACACTGGTATAGGATTACAACACATCACGTTACATAAGGCTTTAAAGTCAACATGTCCTTGTAACGAATACCCATCGCTACAGCCAGCTCATAGAGTAATGCGTGGTTCAAGGGTACACATTTATTCTTCTCTTTTGCAAAAATTGTAGATAGTAAATGGTCATTTGAGGCGGCTCACGTTAGCATTCAATCTAAGTCTGAACATAAATAGAGGAAAACAATACTAAAGTTAATGTTCAGTAGAAAAACCGTTATTCGAAGCATGTAAGGCAGCATTTTGTCAAAGGCGGTGGATTTCAGCGCTGTTTTCCAGTTTCCTGACATTACCAGAACACGCCTATATAATTTTGACCCCCTCATACCCATTTTTGTATAGTAAAACTTGGGTTTAAGGGGTATACATTATTTTTCTTATTTCTGCTCAAAAACATAAATTGTGGGTACTCGATAGAACCGCCTCAACGAGGCAGTTCTATCGAGTCCCCGCAATCTATGTTTTGAGGAGAAATAAGAAAAATATCACAATTTTTTATCTGAAAATTTCTAATTTTTGGTCCAAAATTTGGTAATATATATGTATAGGCGTGTTTTCGTAATGGAAATCTTTTCATTCTACTTACTGTTCTAATGGTGCGGCTCGATAATCATCTTCTTTATCAATTTAAGCCGGCTCTCAGCTATTTGTTGCTTCTCTGAAACCACTGTATCTTCTAGTCCTAAACGGGATGGGGGTGGGGGGTGAGGTGAAAGCTTGAACTACCAATGCCATTTATTTCTTTCCGCACATAAAATAGATTGAAGTCGGTCCAAATAAACGCCTACAATGTAACATATACGCTAACCGTCCCTCGGGCCAGTGACTTTTCGAAGTTCTTTCGATACATCCAGAAGAAAAATAATACATGTACGTGCACCAGATGTACATCTCGAAACTAGCGAAAATGTAGGATTTGTTCGAACTTTAATATGATGTGTAACCTAGACATTTTCGGCCGCCTGGCTACAGGGCTTGGGGAGATAGATTGCACTGCGTGGTGTTTCCATGCATAGCTGAAACTGACCGCACACGAGAAATAGTATACCACCTAGAAGCTCTAAATTAGAAGTCAAGACAATAAGGCCTGCCGAATATCAATTTATGAACAGTTGGCCAATGACACAAAACAAAAAGCAACTGCTCAGACTGCATTCCACTCGCACTGTATTCCATTCTCTGAGCATGGGTAGCGAAATATAAAGCGGAATACAGTTTGGGCAAAAAAAAAGTTCTAGTGCAATGTACACGGTTAACTTTGTTTGTTTGTTTGATTTCATTTTGGAGACGTTGCTTCCAATTTTGTGGGACTTTTACCCGACATTGAGATGAAATGACATCTCAAGCCCTGTCGCCCAATGAAACCAATAGAGTTTTTTGGCATGGACGTTCCGCCTCGCACCGCGGTTCCTGGACAGGCTTAGATCCTCTAAGCGGTTTACCGGTACTAGTGTGCGGGAAGGATCCAGCTCTGCGTGGAAGCATCATGCATCCCATATATTTCTTCAAGCCCCTATGGGCGGGGGCCGTCACGGTTTACTTACATGAGTGTTCATGTATTATTGAATTTATTAAACAAGTTGAGGAAAAGGGATAAAATGCGAGGCTGTGCCGAGCATTTTATCCCTTTTCCTCAACGAGTTTAATAAATTCAATAATACATGAGAACAAATGCAAGATTCTGTTTATCATATGACATTTAAACGCATTTTATTCACGATTGTTTTACAAAAATGTCAATATTCCTCCATTAGTAAACGCGACGTCATGAAGGAAGGCGTACATGTAACGTTACGGGGCGTATCTAACTAATTTGTATATTTAATCCACTAGTTGGTTATCGAATTTATTACATGGCCTTATTACACTCTCAGACACGACGTCAAATAATAATAGTTAGTAATAATTGGCAGATTGAAACAGCTTTAACATAAAATAGAAGTAAAGGCAATGATCAGGAATCGTTACAATCAACCCACAGCTCCCATCAGAGACACCAAAGGGACAGACACACGGACATGAAACAACAGACCCTAATGGAAACACCAACAGTGGAAAACCAGAAGGACAGTCACGTTCCCACAAAATGGCCAATAGGCTATCCAAAATAAAATAACACAAACACCCAGAAGACAAACCATAACAAAAATAAACCGCGTGAGGCAGCAGTTTGAGAGAACGCAGCAGCCTTCGAACATATAAAAGGAATATCTTTTTATAGACTGGCTCCAGTCATTTTTGTTTTTTGTTTTTTATCTATATTCATGATCCCCTTCCATCCAACTTCAAGTTGCTAACAAAAAACTATGTTTTCCTTCGTACCTATAAAATATACCCATTTTTTCCTGATAGAAAGTTGATGTTACCCGAATCATAAAAAATGATGCTCGGTAGAACAGCATCAGGCGTTCGATAAATCAAGCAGTGCTTGATGCGCAGTTCAATTTGTGGCTGATAAACGCTACTGAAGTATCACGATGTATGATTGTCCACGCCGATTGACAACTAGTGTAATTTTCGAATTGATCTGAATGCAAACAAAGGGTGTTCCTGTTAAGCGTGAATATCGAAATATATACACGGAACCCGGCAGATCAAATATCTGTGATATAACTGGTGGTTTCATTTTGCTCTGATTTCCATTACTATAACATACCCGTGCATCATAGTGCATTTTACAGACCTATAAAACGATCAATTTTTCCGAAGAAAATTTGTGATATTATTCTTATTTATACTCAAAACATAGGTTGTGGATACTCGAGCACCCACATCCTATGTCTAGGAGCAGCATTAAGGTAAATAAAGTGTACCCCTGTAAACCCCAGTTTTCTCTATATAAAGTGGGGTGTAAGGGGGTGTTTATTTCACGGACTTGTTAGCGTGATGAAATTGTTTTGGGTCATCAACCCTGATTTGTGATTATACAATGGCTCATTGGGAGGAGTGCCCGGAGTTGCTGCATGCGGGTTTCTTAAATTGGTATTCTGTGAGTCTTCCGCGTTTGGGTTCGTGCCGGAAATTTGAAGGTCCTAAGCCCTAGTAGTATTACTGATGGTTTTTCCATGAGAGTCGTTCGTATACAGTTTCTTATTAATTACGCCCACGTATATGCAAGGGTTGAGTATAGGAATAGAAATGTCTGGTCTAATGCTACAAAAACTCAAATGTTATACCAGGACTCGATAAAATTAGCCCACAGCTCCCATCAGAGACACAAAAGGGAAAGAAACACAACATGAAACAACTAGACCCTCATGGAAACAACAATAGCGGAAAGCCAAAGGGAAGTTACTTTCCCACAAAATCTGCAAAATGTTGAATGGTGATAAACTATGGGCCTTCCAAGATTGTTATGTTCAATACATAGAGTTGCATGTATTATAGTGCATATGAGCAAATGTATGGTTCTTTAATCAGAAACAAAAGACTACGGTCAGACATAACAGATGCCAGTTATGAGCCTTTTTCTGCATTTTTGTCGGGGCTACTGGACTTCGTTTCAAGTATTTCGATGAAAGTAAGAGAATGGTTCGCAACCAATCTACCCTTCTCTTTACGTGTCTCCGTACTTCCGAAACCACTTTGTGGAAAAAACGGCATTAATTTATGCTGAGCAAATATTATTTGGCGTTATACTTAACTGATTTGACTCTGATTCTTACATTCTTACATTAAATTTGCTTATGACCGGATTTTTTTTTTTTTTTTTTTTTTTGGATTCGAATTGTTTTGAATCCGTATACAATGAAGTTGCGACTGAACTAGGTTCGGTATGTATGATACAGAACGGCATTAGCATCCCCACCGACAGTGATTGACTAATTCATGTCAGTTATTTGATAACATTTGCTATTACTCTACATAAACGAACCTTAAAATTTAGTTCACAGCATTTCTATGTGTTGTAATCGGCTACGACGCTAGGAGCGTTATATCAAAGTATAATTATTTTACTTCTCATCACGAAAACACGTCTATATAATTTTAAACCCATTGAACCCCACTTTTATATGGTAAAATTGGGGTTTACAGGTGAAACCTTATTTTTTCTTATATCTGCTCAAAAATATAGATTGTGGGTACTGCTACACAGTCTGTACGTATGTATTGAAAAGTGCGCTTTTTTCTGCTACAAAACTTACAACTTCCGTTAGATTTGAAAGAGATTTTTTAAATATTTGTAAAATGCCGACCCCACTGTGTTTAGTAGTGAGACAGAATAAGAGTCTCAATCTAGCATTTTGTAATCCTAAAATTTACGGTACATCACGCGAACAAGTCCGTGAAATGAACACCCCCTAAACACCACTTTATATAGAGAAAAACTGGGGTTTACGGGGGTATACATTATTTTTCTTATTTATGCTCCAAGACATATGTTGTGGGCACTCGTTAGAACCGAGCAACCACAACCTATGTTTGCAGTATTTCTAAAAAAATATCACGGATCTTCATCAGAAAAATAGTCATTTTGGAGATTTGAAAAATGCCCTATGTCGCACAGTTGTGTTATCGCAATGGGAAAGAAATGCTTTTCTCACTTGCACATGGGCATCAATACGGGTCGGAAATCTGACCCTTATAGGCACACAAACAAGCTTTTTTAAATCATGACGTTCTACATTATACGGCTACGTCGGTTTTCTACAGACCAGCTACCGGTAAAAACGGAGAAAATTCGCGGAGATTCTCGGCGAAAATTTGACCGATTGCTTTCATTGAAAATGAATTACCCGCGTTTCACGGAGAAAAAATACAACTGGGCTTACATGAAAGTAAAAGTCAAATTTTCGGCTCATTATTATTTCTTCGTTTGTTTGGCGTTGTTTTGTAATCGAAGGCAATTGTTAAATCATAATCAAATATTCTTTCATGTCACACAATTACAGTTTAGTAATTTATTTTTCCATTATATAATCCCTTTTTAAAAGTCGCAAGACAACTTTTATTCACATCAAGAAAACACGCCTATATATTTGTTACCCCCTGAAACCCCCCTTTCAACTGGGGTTTACAGGGGTATACATTATTTATCTAATTTCTGCCCACATAGATTGTGGGTACTCTTGAGAACCGCCTCGCCGAGTCGTTTAAATGAGTACCAACAATCTTGAGCAGAAATATGAAAATAATGTCAGGATTTTTATCCGAAAATTTTCCGCTTTTAGTGTTGTTTTTTTTTAAATATATTTGAATAGGCGAGTTTTCATAACGAGTCGTACATGTAGGATATTAAAACCATAATGATGTGTGACATTTACCAAAAGCTCAGCGGCCCCCGCCCATCGCGGCTTGAAGAAATAGATGGGCTGTAGATGCTTCCACGCAGAGCTGATACCGACCCGCACACGAGTACTGGTAAACCGCTTAGAGGATCTAAGCCTGCCCAGGCAAAGGGGTGTGAGTCGGGCCATCCATGCCTATAAACCCTATTAGTTTCATTGGATGGCCGGGCTTGAGAAGTCATTTCATCTCAGTGTCGGGTAAACGTCCCACAAAATTGGAAACAACGTCTCCAAAATGACCTTTATAGTATTGACGGGGACGTAAAACATCAAATCAAACAAAAACAAACTAAAATCTCAGATTCACCTGAATTATTTATGATTACAAACTGTCAAATTGGTATAGCAAGCGGTTCTTTGAATGCAATGTTAGTGACCAGTTTACGAGGAACACAATAATTCCACCGCAGGCTAGGTCTATGTAGCGGACAAACGGACGAAAAACTAGACACCTACATTTATTTCGCGCCACGCTTCATGCAGGCGCGTGAAAAAGGAAATGCTACTTTGCATTCGCACGCATTTATGAACACTCATTATTTGCGCTACCAAGTCTCCTTCCCCGACCCCTCACCCACCCCTAACTACATGTAATAAATACTCACAGTTGAAGCAAACAGGTGGAGCATCAACATGTTAATAAAACCCATGAAGCACCCACTCTTTCCCAATTTACATGCACACTGGAGTTTACACAGTTCCAAGTAAACATTTTTCCTTAGTCCCATGTAGAATGCGGCTTCTCGTTACCAACTACCTCAGTGAGACGATTCTAATGAGAACCCGCAAGTTACTTAAGGAGTAAAATAGGAAAATTATCACATATTTCATCAGGAAATAACCGGTTTAGGTATGAATGACTGCACATGGTTGTGTTATCGTGATGTGTGCTAAAAATCGCTATTCTAAAGGACGGAATGTTTCCTTGAAAAACCAGTCCAATGATATAAACAGTAAACATACAGAGACCTATATGGAGATTGATCATGAAATCTTTTCTACGGTTATTCTCTCCCTTCTGCTGATTCAAGAAGGGCAGATTTCAGTTTCTGGCGACAGAATGTACTGGTTAACTGCTTGTGTATGAGCCTGCTCAGAAGAAGTGTGGATAGGTAAATTGTCCGGCTCAAAAATGACCTAAAATAGTGTTTACTGGGCCGCAAAACTCCAAACCAAACCAAAACTCAAAAACAAATCTTCTACCTATAGTGAAGAGTCGCGAGCGAACCCCGAATACTTTTTATGTACAAGTGCTCCAATGTGAGCGCCTTTTGACCCTTTGAGTCTGCCAAATTAAAATGTGGAAGCTCCGTTTATTTGTTTGATTCGATGGTTAACGTCCCATTCAACACTTTTAGGTCAGTTTGGAGACGTTGCCTCCAATTGTTTGGGACTCTAACCCGACACTTAGCTGAAGTGACATCTCAAGCCCTGTCACCCAATGAACCCAACAGGGTTTATATGCATGGTCGGTCCAACTCGCACCACTTGGCCTGGGCAGGCATGGACCTCCTACATGGTTTACCAGTACTCATGTGCAGGGGTTAGCTCTTTCTGGAAGCATCATGCAGCCCAATATGTGTATATGCATGTATATATGTGCATACTGCGGCATGACCAAATGGTCTTGCTTTTTAATTCTTCCTCTCCTTTGAATTTGCCAACTTTGTATATGTTCACATATTGGTGTCCTTTCTTTCTGTCACGAAATTTTGTCTGATAGTAATAGAGAGGGTATGCAAGACGAAATGTAAATATGCATTCAAGGAAACTCTGGATGTATGTACAAATCTACATGTACATGCACATGTAGATGTACGAGCAGGAAACACGTACCATACCATTACAACGGGACAGTCTCGTGCGAAGACAAGAATGTGCTAAGTCAAGCTGTGCCGAATGCCCCACCCCCACCCCCACCCCGACTCCACACACACCACCCTACCATAGAGATAAAGAGAATTGGAAACTCTCTGAGGTCGAGAACCATTTTTTGGCTATGAACTCATTCAGTACCAGAAGCCCATAAAGGCGAACCTTGGCAAACAGGACAGGCCCAGGTCAGACGCCGCAGAACGCGGCATCTGAACAGGGCCTCCACTGTTTGCTCAAAGTTCACTCATTTTCCAAATAAATTTTGAGAGAACACAACATGTCACCCCTAAATTTTAAAATGAACTGCTGCTACATGTATATATAAGGAGGAAGATTCCATTTGGTACAATACGGGTTAAATGTTTCTAATCCACGAGAGTTCAGTTCACAATGGACCGTTCCAGCGTCTAGCTGGGAGTGTCTAACCTTGCAAAAAGGGGCGTTAGGCGTGAACCAACAAAGAACGGCAAACAGTGTAGAGCGTGATGATAACACATTATGAACCGTTTCATCTGAAGTTAGTGTGCAACATCCATTTATCAGGTCTACAGGTTTGAACAAAGAACATGCATTTCGTCATATATTTAAACTTTGTGTACGAAATTTGAATGCATACAATACATGCATATAAAATGTAGTATAGGCAGATTTCGCGGAGAAACACCGTGAACGTCTTCACCTATACTAATTATCTTTCTCCGAGAAAACGCGATTTTCGCGGAGAAATTTCGACGCGTTTCGCAGAGAAATTAACCGGTTTGAAACGCGAAATTTCTTTCTTCTCGGAGAAATTTCTCGCTTGTTCTCCGAGAAAAAAAGCCTATTACCGCGGAGGAAAAAAAAAGGTTTTTTTACCGGCAGCTGGTCTCTACATTACATGTAAAGACGTTTGCTGGTGAAACAACAATCCAGGAATTCCAACGTCTATAACCGTTATTCCTTAATAAAATATTGAGCCCAATGATTAGTACCCCAAAACTTCCATCAGAGACATCAAAGGGAAAGAAACACGAACATGAAATAATTTAACCCTAATGGAAACATCAATAGCGAAAAACCAAAAAGACACTTACTTTCCCACGAATTGCTACCCAAAATGAAACGATATAATAAACGGTACACACATTCAAAGACGAACTCTAACAAAAATACTCCGCGACAAAAAAAACGCATTGGAAAGGTCAGTTAAAAGTATTTCACTGCCGGGCTTAAATCTGTATAACGTGGCCAACATCCTCGCCCTCAGTTCCCTGGTAGTTTAGATAAATACACTGTCGTTTATAAAAATCAAACAATTAAAGGGATGCAACAATTGCGAGGACTCAACAGCATTAAACAAACTGAAATGCTGGAGCAAACGAAAACCAACAGTTAGACTCCGGTTGGCCTGATCGGAGACAGAGCATCAGGCACCAACCAACATTACCTAAATCTTATCATGGTGTTCACGACAACCCCTGTCTTTGGAAACACTGTAGATCCAGATCAGATGGCTTCTTCAGAAGCCATCTGATCATGATCTACACTGTTTGACATTAAGTTTATGGTTTTGTAAGAATAAATTACATCAAGTAATCTGATTGGTTCAAAGTCAGAAATGGATGTGGCTAAACTGAATATTCAGCAAGAGAAGGGCTAAAATTATATTTTAAGTAAGCCTTTACCCTCATAGAATCTGAGGCCCGATCCGACAGTGTCAATTTAAGAGGGAAGCAAAGCTGTTTCTAAACATTCCTGTTCCCTTAATAACAACAGATTTTATTCAAACCAAAATATTGCCCCAAACACATCTGTGGTCGAAAGTGAATGGTACGTATTACTCGATACCTTGAAAACTCAGTGCATGATACCCGCTACACCTAGGAGAGACTACATACAATTCAAGGGAAACACATTTTCTTCTAATTCATATTCTAAAACAGTGCGCCTATATAGGCAATGGAAAATAACTGTGACTTATTCCACAACAAATCACGTCAAGGAAGTGCGTGACGAATGACATCATTAAAAACTGCCAATTTATGACGTCACTATTCGATTTCCTAGACGTTGGACGGCATAACGTCATTTTCTCACATCGAGAACGTTAAAAAAGGATATAAATGCATGTGTTTCAGTCTATGATTTTAGCGGGATTTCTTCTAACCATGGCGAAAAGTTGTGAGATTTTGAAGGAAACAACAACATTATTGCCGATTTTCAGCGTGTTAGAATCGAAATAGATCAGCTCTAGTCTGTGATTTGTTGACTAATAAATCACAATTTGTCGGTCTGTTGTGAGTAGACAAATCACGCGCGCTACCCGCTTGTGATTTGACCTACTTTACAACTGACCTCCAAACTGTGATTTATTACTCAACAAATCACAGTTAGAGCGCATCTATGTCTTAATTGTTGTCAGAGGATAAGTTGATAGTGACCTCTGGGAATGTTTTTGTTGTTGAACATTGTCCACTGTTGTCAAAGGGTGACGACGCTTCGGTAGTGATAATTAAAACCGTATAATCTGTCTTGCCAACCAATGATGGGTATGATAATGATAACGGTACAAACTCTCAAACCTACCTGTGCTGGTATTATCTTTAAACGTCACTGTCGGCAACAGTACTTCAAACGATGGAAATTATATACTGTTTTCCGAGGATAAGTAGACAGCGGCGTAAAAGATAATACCACCACAGTTAGGTTTGATAGGTTGTACCGTTATCATTTTAATACCCACCATTGGTTGGCAAAACAGATTATACCGTCATAATTATCATTACATTTTGGCAACAGTGGCTAATGTTCAACAACAAAAACATTCACTGACGTCACTTTCAATTTATCCTTTGACAACAGTACGTGCAATTCTCACAGTCTGATCATCAGCTCGCACGGCTGCACAGGCTGATAATTAGTCCGCGCAGCTGCACAGTCTGGCCATCAGTCCGCACAGCTGCATAATATGATGATTAGTCTCACTGTCTGGTCATATTGGTGAGAATAATACCTGCTTGAATGGGAAGCAACTCCAGCGACAAATTAAACAAACATTTGTGCATATGATTTCCCTTGAATCGTTGCTATTCTACGAAAACGGCTATTTGATCATAATCAAAGCTGGAAGAACTGAGGGTGCATCATGTTTACATTGCCATGTGATGAACGCCTCTCTAGACACCGACGGAGAAAAGTGGATTTTACTGGGGTTAACGTTATCTTTCTTATTTCTGCTCCAAGACATACATGTAGGTTATGGGTACACGCCGGTTACCACCGCCTCTGTGAGGCTGTTCTACGGAGCACTCACAATCTCTGCTTGCAGTATAAATAAGAAAAAAAAATCATATAAATTTTCATCAGAAAAAAAATACAGTTTTGGAGAAATGAGAGAGTGCACAATGCCACACGGATGTGTCATCGTGCTGCTTTACGCAAACACGCCTATACAAATACATTGTAAACTTTACCGCCGAAAAAAGGAAAACTTTAAGTTTAGAAATTGTGATATTTTTCTAATTTCTGCTCAAAATATAGATTGTGGGTACTCATTAGAACCGCCTCATCGAGGCGGTTCTGACGCGTACCCACAATCTATATCTAAGTGCAGAAATAACAAAATAAGGTTTACTCCTCTAAGCCCCAGTTTTACTATATAAAAGTGGGATCAAAGGGGTCAAAATTATATAGGCGTGTTTCCATGACGGTCGTTTGAATTCTCTTTGCCGCAAAACGAGAAACGAGAAAAATGGGGTTTATTGTCCTTATTTATGCACCGTGTTGTTTCCTCGATCAAGAAACTTTATCCACATTGCTTAGTACTGGTTCCTACCCAGGAAAAGAGGGCCACTTGGAAGATTAGTACTAGCATTTAATGTGTTACCCTCTATTAATAAGGTTTATTATTATCACAGTTGACCATCGTACAGTATCTGAAATCGGAAGCTGCTGTTACTGTACGCCCAAAAATCGTTAGCTGCTTTACATGATATTTATAAATAATTAAAAAAATCAATAAAATTCATTAATGACACTTTTGTTGAACACATGTTTTGGAAGGTAAGAGACGTTTCTTTTCAAATTTGCTTCGATTTGCAATCATAATGCGTCCTGTTCTTCACAAGAAAACGATTCTGATGCCGCATCAGTGATTTATCTCATCCTCGCGTGCGGCAATCGTTACTATTTTACATTTTGTCTGTCATGTGGTCAGTTTACACATGTAATAAATTAGCGAGAGCCAAATAAGGTTATAAACCAGCATATCTCAATACCCGTTTACTAGTTCTATATTCCTGCCATCAAAATAATGACTGCTTTGTTCAGGGCCTATCATGTTAGCGACTGTACGATTAGCTGCTAGCTTCGTTTTTTTCTTTGTACGATCAGCTGCGATTATCACTGCCTGAATGTTTTGATTAGAGACGTAGTTTAGCCTTGATATATCCCATTTTGATAACTTGACTGAATCACGCCTGTACAGAGAAACGGTAAATATTGCTATCGGAGTCAGAATGGTGATAATACGACCACCATGTGTAGGACCCGCAATACAGGAAGTTAGTCCCTAGCATTTTCAACAAAGAGGTAAACTTAGCTACAGTATCCACACCACCTTGAGCCTTGGAAATGTTAGGATCGGGAAGAGCATTCCAATCTCTACTGGCCCGAGGGAAGAATGGATTTTTGTGAATGTCATTTCTTGAACGCCATTGAATGGTGATTTCATATACAACTTCTAGCTGGGAGAACAAGGTCATCTGTTTGAATGATTGCAGCACCCTTTAGAAATTTGTTATACAGAATTAGCATACTGTCTCTTCTCTCTCTGGTGAAAGAATGTGCCTTGTACTGGTTATGCGATAGACTGATAGCAAGCGGTTGGTAGCTCTGCTCCATAGCGTAGATTGCGAGTTTTGTTTGTTTGTTTGTATTGGGGGTTAATGGCCCAGTTAACACTATTTAGGTCATTTTTGAGCCGGTCAGTTTACCTATCCACACTTTTCCTGGGCAGGGTCATACGTAAGTAGTTGACCAGTACAGTGCACATTTTTTCGCCAGAAACTGACAACTGCCCTTCTTGAATCAACGGAAGGGAGAGAATGACCGTAGAAAAGATTTAATTCTCCACGTAAGAATGTTGCCGACCCCGGCAGGAATCGAACCCGCGTCCTCCTGATCACCAGTCAGACGTGCATCCGACTTAGCTACCGAGGCCGGCCGTAGATTGTGGGTACTCGTTTAAACGCAATATTAAAGTACAAAATATTCGGTACAATTTTTGTCGTTTTGTGTTTCAGGCTTGCGCGTTTATGTTCGATAGCCGGAAAGGCCCGTCAACGGACTATGGTTTATTTCGTCTGTATCCCGTAAACGATACAAAGATGCCAGCAAAAGTTGTCGTCTGCTTTGTTGTCTGTCGGGTACTGTTAAAGTTATTGTTGCTCCTCAAGGAGCAGTTTAATCAGGATCCACATTGTTTGCCTACATATACAATATGTTTAAAGTTGGCAAGAATGGGAAGCAGACGACCTAAACCGTAGACATTTTCAGGTGAAGTATTTTTTTTTTGACTTGACATCTTACAGGGGCGTGAAGAAATAAATGGGCTGCATGATGCTTCCACGCATAGCTAAATCTGACCGCACACGAGTACTGGTGCCCAGGCAAAGAAGTGCGAGTTGGACCGTCCATGCTTATAAACCCTATTGGTTTCATTGGGCGACAGGGCTTGAGATGTCATTTCATCACAATGTCGGGTAAAAGTCCCACAAAATTGGAAGCAACGTCTCCAAAATGACCTTTATAGTGTTGACGGAGACGTTAAACATCAAATCAAACAAAACAAACTTGACATCTTAAGAGGGTCAAATTGACCGCACTCATACTTGTCGACAGTAGATAGCCCTGACTTGACTTTGTTTGTTTATTGGTATTTGAGTTCAACGGCCGATGCAACGCAATTTAGGCCATTTTCTACACTTTTCTCGTAAGCGATAAACCAGTACAGTGTACATACTTTCACCTGAAACTGCCGACTGTCCTTCTTGAAACAGCGGAAGGGAGAGAATGTCCGTAGGAAATTTACTTGCATTTAGGGTTTACGTCCCCGTCAACACTGTACAGGCAACTTTCAATTTTGTGAGACTTTTACCCGATATTGAGATGAAATGACTTCTCAAGCCCTGCCGCTCAATGAAACCAATAGGGTTTATATGCACGCACGGTCCGACTCGCACCACCTTTCCTGCTTGGCAGGCTTATAACATGTAAACGGTTTACAAGTACTCAAGTGCAGTCGGTTTCAGCTCTGCGTCGAAGCATTATGCAGCCTAGTCTATATCTTCAAGCCCCGATGGGCGGGGGCTGGAAGATTTCATGATCAGTCTCATGAAAGAATGCTGCCGACCGCAATAGGTTTCGAACCCGCGTCCTGCTGCTCCCTATAGACACGACTTGAGACTTAAACTATTTCGTTTAACCAAGAATTTAAGCAACTAGTGTGGACCCTGATCAGACGGCAGTCTGCAGCATCTCACATGGGTCTGTTTGCCAAAAGGCAGTGGCTGGTTTCTGCGTCTTTATAAAATAGTCACAGTCTATAGCTAACAGTCCTTATGCACCTTATTTGTGTATACTCAAATAATACTAACTAATTTTGCTGGAGTTTTTTTTTTATGTTGAAATCTATAATTGTGAAGGGACGAGTTGGGTGGATGACGTCGTTTTAAGACATAGCGTTTCGAAGTTGACGTCATTATTCATTAATCCAGTCGCGCGATATCAAAGCAGGTGCTTTATTTTTTGTTTACATTTCTTCTGGGTGGCTGGGCGAGGCAAAGGTGATGTGTATCTCCAACTGAGATGTTAACTCCCTCTCACTCTTTTTATCTGATTTTGACACTGCAATCTCTCTCTCTCTCTCTCTCTCTCTCTCTCTCTCTCTCTCTCTCTCTCTCTCTCTCTCTCTCTCTCTCTCTCTGGGCTTCTTTACACCGAGGTCCCATCTCCGTATGGCATTAGCTGACGGTGGGATGTAAAAATGTAATTGACTCTCTCTCTCTCTCTCTCTCTCTCTCTCTCTCTCTCTCTCTCTCTCTCTCTCTAATGCACACAGAAGCCTCCGTGGTGCAGTGGTTACGCTACTCGCCTTGTAAACCAGGGATCGCAGGATCGATCCCGGGCTTCTCCAGACTTTCGGATGAGTCTTTAAACCGAGGCCCCGTCTCCGTATGACCTTAGCTGTTTGTGGGACGTAAAGCTAACACTCACTCACTCACTCTCTAATGCACAACCAAACGAATGAACGGACGAGCAAACTGACTGTTATCGTTTACATGAGAGATTCTTAACCGAAAAGAATTTAATGCAACCATCAGGTTGGCTGAAAAATCATTTTGCGATTTACTTTCATACATTTTAAACTTTCTTATGCAGAAAACATTTGGGCGATATCTGTACAGTTTAACGTTCCACTTGGCAATTCGTTGTTTTCAACATTTCCTCGTGCAGTACATTAAATGTATACAGTAACCTCATCATATAGGCATATTGTGTTACCTGGAGTTTAGGTTTCAAAAGTCCGGTACAATTTCTCTACGGAATATGGTACGTTTTACGCAAGATCAGCGTAACACGTAACGTAGCGGGCCAAATGCTTCTACGTGGGACGTCTCAGTCTGTCATCGCCAGGCGGCCCCCGCCCATAGGGGCTTGAAGAAATATATGGGCTGCATGATGCTTCCTAGACTGGAAACAGTCAATTCATTTAATCATTTCACTTATAAGAATAATCTTATTAATTTTAACCCAGCTCAAAAGCAATGACTTCCATCCCATAGCACCAAATGAATGCAAAAGTTTTGGAGATCAGAAAGTATTAGAGACTGAGGAGAAATACATGCATTGCTAATACAAAGGAGAATATATTGGTTAAACTTTTGGACTGATTCCAGTCTAGATGCTTCCACGCAGAGCTGAATCTGGCCCGCACACTAGTACTGGTAAATGCTTAGTGGATCTAAGCCTGTCCAGGAACTGCAGTGCGAGGCGGACCGTCCATGCTAATAAACTCTATTGGTTTCATTGGGCGACACGGCTTGAGATGTCATTTCATCTCACTGTCGGGTAAAAGTCCCACAAAATTGGAAGCAACGTCTCCAAAATGACCTTTACAGTGTTGACGGGGACGTTAAACCTCAAATCAAACAAACAAAACTGTCATCGCCAGGAACTTCCAAGTGAGTAAATCGACGATAACTCGCTTGTACCGGCGTCTACGTCAAACGGGAATGACAAATGGCAGGCCCAGAAGTGGACGTCCACGCGTCACGACACGTCGACAGGACCGATACATCCGTCTAACCCACCTTCGTAATCGGTTCCGTACAGCCGTCGAGACGTCTCAGGTGACACCAGGAACGCACAACAATCGAATAAGTGCATATACCGTCAGGAATCGCCTTCGAGAGTTTGGCTTACGTCCTCGTCGTCCGTACGTTGGTATGCCATTAACACCACGACGACGTCAGGTTAGAATGGCGTGACTCGCACAGCATAGACCAAACCTGTTTCCCCTTCGTCCATGGCGTAAAGTAAAGTTTACTGACGAGTCCAGGTACTTGTTGTACAGAGTTGGCGGCCGTCAACGTGTGTATAGGCGTAATGGAGAGCGTTATCGTGACAATTGTTTGGTTGAACGTGATCGATTTGGAGGCGGTGGGTTGATGGTGTGGGCTGGCATATCTTATGGTCATAGAACGCCCCTGGTATTCATTGATGAATCTTTGACGGCTCAGCTTTGCGTTGACGTCGTTTTACGACCGGTAGTTGTTACATTTGTACGACAGCACAACGTTACGTTTCAACAGCAAAACAACGTTGACGTGATGCACTGGCCTCCGTATAGTCCAGATCTCTCTCCTATTGAACATTTGTGGGACGTCTTGGATAGGCGCGTACGTAACCGCAACCAGCCGCAAACAACGCGTCAAGCCTTGCGTCTCGCGCTCATACAGGAGTGGAATGCTATTCCCCAGGCAGAGATCAATCGTTTAATCCTGTCCATGACCAGGCGTGTGCGTGCAGGACTGAATGCAAACGGAGGACATACTCGGTGTTTTGAACTTGTGAAATGACTACCTCTATGACAAAACGGATTTGTGTTCCAAACATTCTCACTGGAAATTGAATCTCTATGGTAGTTACATTCAGGAATGATTATACTATTGTGTCATTAAATCGATTTTCTGCAAACATGATTATTTCTGCAAATACTCACATTTATATTTGGAGTTGCGTTTCTTTTTCGGTTCAGTATATTCCAATTATACTTTCACTTTCAACGCAGTTTTTGTTTGTTTGTTTGATTTGAGGTTTAACGTCCCCGTCAACACTGTAAAGGTCATTTTGGAGACGTTGCTTCCAATTTTGTGGGACTTTTACCCGACATTGAGATGAAATAACATCTCAAGCCCTGTCGCCCAATGAAACCAATAGGGTTTATTAGCATGGACGGTCCGCCTCGCACCGCGGTTCCTGGACAGGCTTAGATCCTCTAAACGGTTTACCAGTACTAGTGTGCGGGCCGGATTCAGCTCTGCGTGGAAGCATCATGCAGCCAATATATTTCTTCAAGCCCCTATGGGCAGTAATCATTGTTACAATTCTGAACTTTCTTCATTAATAACCACTCTATATGTATTAGATCCCCGATACAGTTACACGCTCTCGAGGAATGTTCCCTCTAAGGTGTAAGAAGCCTCAATTTTAATTTCTCTTCCTAGTTAGTTATCTGCATAGTATTGCAGTTAACGGACTTAAACCCCATCCCCATTTTCGTGCCTAACAACCTAGTATTATCTAAATTATTCTGAATTTCCCGGTAGCAAACACAGTTATACTTCTGAGTCTGTCTCAGTGGAAATATTAATGTACAGGGAGAATAACACTGGACCAAGAACAGTCCTTTGTGGGACCCCAGACAAAAATATAGCTCACATTAACAACAACTCGCTGTTTTTGTTGCAAAGATAGTAACCCATCCGATTGAGAGCCTCTCCCCCACCCCCAATGCTGTAACAAAATAACTGCCGGCAAATCAGTAGTTCTCGACGAGGGTGGTGGTGGTGGTGTGTGTGTGTGTATGTGTGGGGGGGGGGGTGAGCTATCGAATCAAAAGCCTTCTGGAAGTTCCGCCTTCCAAGTATTCTCACCAAATCATTCATAATCGAGCCACTGTGTTTCACGGCTATGCCTTTTCCTAAATGCGTGATGTTTGTCTGACAAAAGTTTATGTTCATCCAAGTGGGCCAATAATTATTAGTAACAGCCCTTTTCACCTTTTTGAAAGACTGAACATATGTTCGCTAGGAGACATTCTTTAAGGATTTCACCAATATCAAGAGTTTGTTGGAACACATGTGCCAAAACTAGATCTACTTTATTTGCTAGTTATTCCTTCAAGTTCATCAGGTCCTAAGAGCTTTAGATGTGTTCAAGCCTTTAAGTTTCTTGATCACTCCTTCCGATGACACAACAAAATTATCCATGAAAGGGGCCGATCTTCGAGTCAATGGAACATCCTTGAACTCAGTTTTATTACATTTAATATTACTGATCATAGCTATGGTTTCGTTTTTAAGACTGCATAGTGGACGACTCCTTTGAGGTAGTTCTAAAGAGCACTCATAATATATGTTTGCTCAAAGAACTCGTTAGAACCACCTTGGTATACGAGTATGTATGTTTGCTCAAACACATAGATTGTGGATACTCATTAGAACCGCCTCGCCGAGGCCGTTCTAGCGAGTTACTACAATGTATATTTGTAGCAGAAATATTGAAACTTTCATTTTTGTCTGAAATTTTCATTTGTGGTGGTATATTTTCCAATATATTTCAATAGGCGTGTTTTGGTAATGTACGCGACATTGAGCTGACATCTCAAGCCCTTCTGCCCAATGAACCCAATAGGGTTTATATGCATGGATGGTCCGACTCGCAACACTTTCCTGGGCAGGCTTAGAACCCTCTTAGCAGTTTACCAATAGTCTCAGTTCTGCGTGGAAGATTAATGTAGCCATATATATTTCTTCAAGCCCCGAAGGGCGGTGGCCAACTAGCCAATGTAATAACACCCATGCGTACTCAAATACAGATCAAGAAAATAAATGGTGTTTATAATATTAATATTAAACTACTGTTCAAAACATCACAACCAGCTCGTCGTATCCTTGTATCCTATCTATCTATCTTTCTATCTATCTTCTGATACTGCGTCGGCCACATTTGACCATTACCGCAGGTGTATATTACATACACTCCAGTCATTGTACAGCACTTGCGGTATCGGCGTATGTTGTTTATATCTCGCCCAGAGAAAATATCTTTGAGATAGTTGCGTTAAAAATACCATCACGAAAATACGCCTATATAATTTTGATCCCCTTGAACCCTACTTTTATATAGTAAAATTGGGGTTTCTGGGGGTATACCTTATTTTTCTTATTTCTGCTCTAAAATATAGATTGTGGGTACTCGTTAGAACCGCCTCGACGATCTATATTATGAGGAGAAATAAGAAAAAGATCACAATTTTTCATCTTAAAATTTTAGTTTTTTTTTTTTTTTTTTTTTGGCGATAAAGGTGGCAATGTATTTGTATAGGCATGTTTTCGTAATGTAAAACATGCATTTTTATATTATATTCCAACATTTTAAGTGTCCTTGTCCGACATTGTCAGTCCTTGTCTGTCCTTGTCAGTCCCAGTAGTGTTTAGTAGGACCGTATATTTTTGTGCAGAAATAATAAAAATAACGTTTACCCCTGTAAACCCCGGTTTTTCTGTATAAAAGTGGGGTCCAAAGGGGTCAGAATTATAAAGGCGTGTTTTCATGTTGCCTAGACAGCTGTTACAACAGACAAGTGATTTTAGAACTTTGTCAATCATCGCGAAACGTTGAATCTATCAGAGCATCTGTCTGTACAAATTTTCTTTGTAATGGTCCAAATTTCTCTTGCATAGCGATGGACCACAACGTGTATATAGCATGATGCCAATACCCTTCACACGTTCACTTTTTATATGCTGCAGCTTAGCGTACAGTCTTTTTTTCGACGTTTGCAGCTAATGATTGCGTACAGATGCAGCTAATCGTACAGGGGCTAGTATGATAGGCCCTGAATAAATCAGTAAGTTTTTTGAAGGGAGGCAGGCAGAACTAGCAAATGGGTACTGAGATGTGATGGTTAATGGTTGTTTTATGTCTACGCTTATTTAGAATAAGTGTAAACTGGTCATAAGACAGATAAAATGTGAAAAAATAATGGTCGCTGCGAGCGATAATGAAAAAAAATCACTGATGCAGCACCAGAATCATTTTACTGTGCAGAACAGGGTACCTTATGATTCCAAATCGAAGCAAATTTGTAAAGGGATGACTCTTACCTTCCCAAGCATGTGTCCTTTCCGGGTGTTAATACCGAATTTTATTGATTGTTAACGTTTTTAATAAATATCGTGTAAAGCAGCTAACGATTTTTGAGCGTACAGTATCAGCAGCTTCCGATTTCAGATACTGTACGATGGTCAACTGTGATTATTGTAATTATTATTATATTGACGGGCCTCCGTGGACAGGTGGGTAAGAACGCTGCCTCAATTTGTAATTTGAGCTTCTTTCTGGTCACGTGTGACGCAAAATTCTGCAACGGTAGATCAGGTGGCATTTCCCTGGGCACTCCGGTTTTCGTCCATCTCTGATTAACGATCGGCTCGAAATAAGCGAAGTAATTTTGAAAGATTCGGAAAAATAAAACGAGACATAGATTCTTGTGACGAGTTGGAACCGCCTTAATGAGGCGGTTCCAACGAGCATCCACAACATAGAGCACCTTAAGCCATAGTTTTGAGTATATGTAACAATATGGATAAAAAATCAGATATTTTTTTTTTAAATAAGCGTTTTTTTTAGATATGGATGTGTGCACTTTGTCGCTATGTAATCAAAATGAGCCAAGACACAGTCTGCTCATGAGATAACCGAATACTGTTCACTATACTGAGTGGATGCATAGGCTGCTCTGAATCCATTACGATAACACACCCGTGCAACATAGTACATTTTTCACACCTCCAAAATGGCTCAATTCGGATGAAAATCCATGATGTTTTTCTTATTTTTACTGCAAACATAGGTTGTGGGTACTCGTTAGAACCGCCTCATTGAGGCGGTTCTAACGAGTACCCACAACCTATGTATTGGCGTAAAAATAAGAAAAATAATGTTTACCCGCGTAAACCCCAGTTTTCTCCATACAAAGTGGGGTGTAAGGGGGTGTTCATTTCACGGACTTGTTCACGTGATGTTTGCTGGTCAAACAAGTCTTACTGTCTGGTTTGTTGTGCCCTGTCTCAATCACTCCCAAGCTTGGTTCTCTAACACTATAACGTGAATATTGTTTAAACTAATGAGCAAAGTGGGTGTCAGGGCTTGAGATGACATTTCATCTCAATGTTGGGTAAAAGTCCAAGAAAATTGGAGGCAACGTCTCAAAAATGACCAAAATACTGTCGGTGGGAATGTAACAACACAATTCAAACAAACCAATGAGCAAAGGGCCCAATTGTTCTAATTTTTGTTAGCTTATATTGGTTAAATGTTATCAGTTCTAGAAACAGAGGATCTTACATGACTGTTCGTGAATAATTTAATTCATTAAACTCGTTAAGGAAAATGGATAAAAGGCGACGCTTCGCCGAGCAGTTTATCCTTCTTCCTCAACGAGTTTAATACATTCAATAATACATGAGCACTAATGCAAGATTCTGTTTATTATTTGACATTTAAAATGCATTTAATTCACGATTTTTCGTACAAAAATGACAATATTTGGCCTTGAGTAAACGCGACGTCATTAAGGACGTCGTATATGTAACCTTACGGGACGTATCTAACTAATTTGCATATTTAATCCACTAGTGGATTATCGAATTTAATACATGTTGATATTACATTCTCAGACGCGACCTCATATGATAAAATACATATAAAACATTGGTATTTTGATATGAGGTTTTTTTTTGTTTTTTTTTTTTTTGCTAAAGTTATGCCCATGTTTCAGCAAATATTATTACATGTTTATCTGCTATATTAATTGATCGCAGTTTTACAATAGGTTAGTTACATGTAACAAAATCGTTAGTTTTCAACAACTGGCCGACGGGAAGAAATGGATTGATGAAAAGTCGGATGGATAGATAGATAGATAGATAGATAGATAGATAGATAGATAGATAGATAGATAGATAGATAGATAGATAGATAGATAGATAGATAGATAGATAGATAGATAGATAGATAGATATGTAGATAGACAGATAGATAGACAGATAGATAGATAGATAGATAGATAGATAGATAGATAGATAGATAGATAGATAGATAGATAGATAGATAGATAGACATTTGTGACTATTGACGCCTACACATCACGTGAACAAGTCCGCGAAATGAAGACCCCCCTAAACCCCACTTAATATAGAGAAAACTGGGGTTTAAGGGGTATACATTATTTTTCTTATTTTTGCTCCAAGACATAGGTTGTGGGTACTCGTGATGAGACGGTTCTAACGAGCACCCACAAACTATGTTTGCAGTATATATAAGAACAATTTCACGGATTTTCATCATGAAAATGGCCATTTTGGAGATGTGAAAAATGCACTAGGTCGCACGGGCGTGTTATCGTAATGTAACGTACAGCCTGATGACATAACATGCAGACATCGTCGTATCAACGTCATTTCAACGTCGTACTAACGTATTTGTAACGTCATGACCTTGCATCGACGTTGATACCACGATGATTAAACGTTAAATGTCCAACGGAAAGCATGTACGAGTCAATAAAGTATGACGCCCTTCAAATAAGGGATCCATGTTTACAAGTCTCTGGTTTGCAACAATCTTCTATATGCCATGTAGCCACTGAGACAAACGACTGAAAAAGAAATGATGACACATTATTATTTAGGTCACATAAACATACACTTGTTCAGGTTATAAACCACACTTTTTACCCTCACGAAAACACGCTTATATTATTTTGACCCGGTTGAAGCCCACTTTTACATAGTAAAACTGGGGCTTACAGGCCTGTGGTATACCTTATTTTTCTTATTTCTGCTCTAAAATATAGATTGTGAGTAATTGTTAGAACCGCCTATTGAGGCAGAAACGCCTATTGAGGCGGTTCTGACGAGTACCCACAATCTATATTTTGAGCAGAAATAAGAAAAATATCACAATTTTTCATCTTAAAAGTTTCGTTTTTTTTTTTTCGGTGGTAAAGTTTACAATGCATTTGTATAGGCGTGTTTTCGTAATGCATACTGAGGTTTACATAATAATATTATTACGAGAACATGCCTATTCAAGTATATTGGAAATTTACAACCAACAAATGAAATTTTCAGATAAATATATTTTTTTTTGCTCAAAACATAGATTGTGGGTAGTCGTCAGAACCGCCTCGGCGAGGCGGTGCTATCGATTGCCCACAATTTATGTTTTTGAACAGAAATTGGAAAAAAATGTATACCCCTGTAAACCCCAGTTATACTCTATAATGTCTGCGTTTGGAGCAGAAATTGGATGCATCTGTGTGTGTGTGTGTGTGTGTGTGTGTGTGTGGTGTGTGTGTGTGTGTGTGTGTGTGTGTGTGTGAATTCGGGTTTAACGTCGCTTTCAACAATTTTTCAGACATATCACGACGGTGTCTTGTTGCGACAGGGAGCTAAATGCTCACTTTTGTAGTGCTGCCTCACTGAAGTATCATGTCCCAGACACATTACATGATACCACACCCAGTCACATTATTCTGACACTCCCGTAAATCTGAGTGCCAAGCGAGGAGCAGGTAGTACAATTTTAATGACTTTGGTATGCCGCGGCCCGGGATCGAACCCGTGACCTCCCGTTCCTCGGAGCGGACACTGTACCAACTGAGCTATCGGGGCCGGTCGATGCATCTGAACAATATGATTTTATAAGACCATAAAAGACACATTTGTCTAACATTGGTGCATTTTCCCAATGTCCATGCAATGCTGCTATTGGGAATCAATAAAAAACGTTAATAGAGGATCTTACACATGTGGTCATTTCATATGAAATTTATTAAACGGGCCTTTGGCGAGTTTCATAAATTTCATTTGAAATAATTAAGAGTCTTAAATTTTATTAATCATATCAAATCAGATTAAGGGGAATGGGAACACCTGGCAGATTTTTCCCCATTTTTCAAAGGGAGAGAACTTTCGGGACTTCCTGTTCGCTTTTCGTTAAACCCTCATTCACTGAAAAAGGGGTCTTCTCTTAAAGGAAAGAATTCGCTGCCCAGGAGCAAATTCTTTCCTTCAAGAGTTGACCCCTATTGACATGTGAGAGAAAAATATGTTTGCAGGAGTTGCCTCCCCTGAAGGTGTTCCCATTCCTCTTAAATTAAAACAGAAAACAGAGTTGTATCGGACGGCGTGTGTGTGTGTGTGGGGGGGGGGGGGGGGGGGTTAACGTCGCTTTCAACAATTTTTCAGTCATATCACGACGGTGTCTGGTTGCGACAGGGAGCCCAATGCTCAATTTTCTAGTGCTGCCTCACTGAAGTATCATGTCCCAGACACATTACATGATACCACACCCAGTCACATTATCCTGACACTGGATCGACCAGTCCTAGCTCTACCCGTAAATCTGAGTGCCAAGCGAGGAGCAGCTAGTACCATTTTTAACAACTTTGGTATGTCGCGGCCCGGGATCGAACCCGTGACCTGCCGTTCCCCGGAGTGTCATGACGCTAGGTGCCAGTACCCATGTGTTAGTATACATGTGGTAATATGAGTTTTATGAAATAACAGCGACATTATGTGATAAACATGTCTACAATGACGCAAGGAATATTCTTGTAAACCCACTTTATGATTTTTACGACCCTTTCAAGATTATTTTACTTATTTCTAGCCGATCGTTAATCAAAGGTGGGCGAACACCGACGTATTCGGAGGAAAACCACCTGACCTACCGTTGCAGAACTTGGCGTCACACATTTGACCCGAGCCAGACTCGAACCCACAGCGATGAGTGACCTAGGTCAGCGCTCTCGGGGTCAAGTAAATTCTATTCAAATATATAGTGTATACATGTAGATACGCAAGAGACGGCTCTAATGTGGACCAACAATCTGAAACTGAGAGAGAGAGAGACAGACGAAACACACATGCGCGCGACAACACACACATACACGTACGTCTTGATTGTACAAAGGCACCTACCACTTTTTTGACACTTTGATATTGACTAGACAATCAGACTATTGCAGTACCTACCTCCTAAAGGCCTGAACGTCACATTTGCACCAGTCAAATCTGCAGTGGCCACTTTTGTACAGTCTTGGGTTCTTTTCAGTGCAATAATGGTTACATTTGAAGCCTGTACATCCATAAGGATGGCATTTGCATTTATCGAAAAGCGTGCAAATCCCGCTGACGTAGTTTCCCTCTGTAGTCAGTTGACCACACCGTTCGTCACAGTCCTTTTCGACACATAGTTTAGCGCTTGTTTGGAGAATATCTAACAATTTGAAAGAAGTCAGTGTCATTAGGAATACACCATCACTAAAAAACGCCTATATCATTTTGATCCCCTTGAACCCCACTTGTATATAGTAAAACTGGGGTTACAGGGGTAAACCTTATTTTTTTCTTATTTCTGCTCTAAAATACATATTGAGGGTACTCGTTAGTCATTCCGTGTGACATAGTACATTCTTACTTTTCTCATAAACGGTTATATCACGAAAACACGCCTATATAATTTTGCCCCCACCCCCCTGTAACCCCACTTTTATATTGTAAAACTGGAGTTAAGAGGGGAATACATTATACTTCTTAATTCTGCCCCAACACATAGGTTGTGGATACTCGTTAGAACCGCCTCGACGAGGCGGTTCTAACGAGTTCCCACAATCTATGTTTGGGACTGATATATGGAAAATAGCAGAATGTTTATCTGAAAATTTTAATGTTTTGGTGGTATTTTTTTTTTCCAATATATTTGAATTGGCATGTTTTCGTAATGTTTTTCTGACGAACGTTGGTGATATTTGTTTCTAATTTACTCTACATACATAGGTAAGAATTGCCTTATTGAGCCCGTTCTAACGAAAACCACCAAGCTAAGTTGTGCATGGGTGCTCGTTAGAAACTCGTCATTGAGGCCGTCCTAACGAGTACCAACAACCTATTTTTGGAACAGAAATACGAACAAATAATGTACACCCTTGCAAATCCCCATTTTCTTTATATCATCTGGGGTTACGGGGTTGTTCATTATATATCATTTCACGGATTTGTTCACGTGATGAAAACGGATATTATTGTGCTCTAACCGAAACGGACCTTATCACCCACATAGACGGGCCGTGTAATGGATGCAAAAGTAACAAATTAATAGAAAAGAACGTTTTAGTATATGTGCACTAGTACATGTATAAAATAATATTTCATTTGCATGCGCTTCCAAGCTTCTGGATGACCGAGCCATTCCAAACATCACGAAAACACGCCTATGTAATGTTGTCCCCTTTGAACCCCATCTTTATATAGTAAAATTGGGGTTTCCAGGAGTAAACATTATTTTTCTTATTGTGCTCTAAATATAGATTGTTTGTACTAGTTTGAGCAGAAATAAGAAAAATATCACAATTTTTCATCTTAAAATTTTCGTTTTTTTCGGCGGTAAAGTTTACTATGTATTTGTATAGGTGTGGTCGGCTTAGCCTCGTTTTCGTTCGGCCCGAGTATTACTCAGGTTTGAGACGTCTGTCTGGAATATATATTCATGAAATATTCTTTCACATTACGAAACACACTCGTGCGACATACATGCATACGTACATATAGTGCATTTTTTCACATTTTTTCTGATGAAAATCCCTGATATATTTTTCTTATTTGTACTGCAAACATAGGCTGTGGGTGCTCGTTAGAACCGCCTCAATGGTTCTAAAGAGTACCCATCATCTATGTCTTGGAGCAGAAATAGGAGAAAAATGTATACCCCAGTAAACCCAAGTTGTCTGCATATAAGGTTGGGTTTAGGGGTGTTCATTTTACGGACTTGTTCATTCAATGATATCTGCAAAGAGGTACATGAATAAGGCTTTCGGGTATTGTATTTAATGGTACCTTGTAAATCCACGTTTGCTGTATAGAACTCGGGTGTTGCAAGAGTGCTCATGACAACGACTTGTTCGCAAACAAACAAACAAACAAACCAAGAGACAAACAAACAAACAAACAAACAAACAAACAAAAAACTTACATAACACCCCTAAGAACAGGAATCTCAAGGTCCAAACGTTATACGTAGCCATTGCATTTGACTATTCGCAGTCTGAATTGCTGTTTTAATATAAAAATGTTCACTTCTTAATGCAAGTGTTTACATGTAACTTTAGCAAGTTCATTGAACAGTACGGGGCAAAAGTTGTAACTCAAGATTATTCTCACATGCTATGTAATTTCATCTTTCAGCCTTTACTATTTTAGTCCCGATTTTATGTAATGGATTCTTCTACCTTCCGAATATTGGCACTTCCATTCTTGTAAAACAGGGTAGGGGGTGGGTAATAAAATCATTACATTACGTAAACACGCTTATACAATTACATTACGAAAAAAAAGATAATAAATTGCTATAAGAACAAGATGTGTTTGTGAAACACTGATGCCCCCGGACAGCGCATGTTATATATATGAAAGCAGTATCACTGAGCAATCGAAAGGTATGGCCAATGTTCAAGTCTTAAAAAGGTCAAGGTCACAAGGTAAAAAATCATGGAATTGTTGAAATGATCTTGTGACATAGTATGCACATGTGAAATATGAAAGCCCTATCACTTACCAATTGAAAGTTATGGCCAATGTTAAAGTTAAAGTTTCTAAAAAGTAGGTCAAACGTCAAGGTCTTGCGGTCAAAAATATGGTACCACTGGAAAGGTTTTGTAAAAAAATGCACATGTGAAATATGAAAGCCCAATCGCTTACCAATCAAAAGTAATGGACTATGTTAAAGTTTTTAAAAAGTAGGTCAAACGTCAAGGTCACGAGGTCAAAACTTATGGTATCGCTAGGAGGGTCTTGTGACAAGAAATGCACATGTGAAATATGAAAGCCCAACCACTTACCAATCAAAAGTTATGGCCAGTGTTAAAGTTTTTATAAAGTAGGTCAAACGTCAAAGTCAAGGTCACGAGGTCAAAAATTATGGTACCACTAGAAAGGTGTTGTGACAAGGAATGCACGTGTAAAATATGAAAGCTCTACCACTTACCAATCGAAAGTTATGGCCAATGTTAAAGTTTTTAAAAACATAGGTCAAACATCAAGATCAAGGTCACAGGGTCAAAAGTTATGGCACCACTAGAAAGTTATTGTGACAAGGAAAGCACATGTGAATTATAAAAGCCCTATCGCTTGCCAATCGAAAGTTATGGCCAATGTTAATGTTCTTAAAAAAAATGAAAAATGTAGGTCAGAGGTGAAGGTCACGAGATAAAAAAAATATGAATCCACTGGAAAGGTCTTGCGATAAGGTATACACATGTGAAATATGAAATCTCTATCTATTAACATTCAAAAGTTATGCCCAATGTTAAGGTTTTTGTAGACGGACAAACGGACAAACAGACAGACAGACCAGAATCTAGATTCCGGGGGCATAAAAAATAAGGTTTAGTCGTGTAAATTTCAGATTTACTATATAAAAGTGCGGTTCAATGGATCAGAATTATATATGCGTGTTTTCGTGATGAGCAGAATGGAAAACAGGGTTGATCCTGAAGAGACAGCTCCTTGCGAGCCATCTCATCTGGATCATCACTGTTTTCATTAGGTATCTGCACCTGTTAACATATTTGACAGGGTCAAATTCATAAAAATATGTGACACATTTCAGTCAATTTGACACTGTACGATCAAGTTAAATAAACAATCTGTATGCGCGAAAAGGTACATGCATGTACTTTGGATTTCGTACCGTTAGTGATGTCAACGATATAAAGTGGGTTCATTGCGCCAGCAACAGAGTCTTTGTTTGTTTGTATTGGAGTTTTACGGCCCAGTCAACACTATTTAGGTCATTTTTGAGCAGGTCAGTTTACCTATCAACACTTTCCTGGGCAGACTTATACGTAAGCGGTTAACCAGTACAGTGCACATTCTTTCGCCAGAAAAAACAGCAACAGAGTCATGTTGTTTTTAAATTTTTGGCCATCTACATCAGTAAGGTTCTACTCTTAAAGAGTTGGTCCTCTTTTTTCGTATGCTTCAGATGATACGAAATCAAACGGGAGTCACATTTTGTTTTCCTTTGTAAACAGTAGCCGAAAATGGGGTTTGTAAAACGCTGGGTGCGACCCCCCCCCCCCCCACCAATCTGGGTTTAAAGAAATAGATGGGCTGCATGTTGCGTCCGCGCAGAGCTGTAACCGACTACACAAGAGTACTGGTAAACCGCTTAGAGGTTCTAAACCTACCCAGGCGAGTCGGTCCATCCATGCTTATAAACCCTATTGGTTTCATTGGGCGACAGGGCTTGAGATGTCATTTCATCTCACTGTCGGGTATAAGAAGCAACGTCCCCAAAATAACCTATACAGTGTTGACTGGGACGTTAAACCCCAAATCAAACAAACAAACAAAACCCTGGGTGCGCGTGACAAGTGACTCATTCGTGTCAAGCTTTTCCCCGGCTCGGCCGGCAACATTACTGATTACATGTATGTCAACAGAATGTGCACTGAACTGTTTCAGCGGTTATGTGGCATATAAGACTGCCCAGGAAAAGTGTGGAATGTAAATAACTAGGCGGTTTAACTCCGAATCACACGCATCCCTTAGATCGTATTAATATACCTTGTGATTCTTAAATACTGTGTGGTATTCACGTATATTCATAGCATAACGTCGCCGTTAATTAGTGGATGACAGTTCATGTCATAATATACAAAATAGAAGTGAAGGCAATGATCAGGATTCGATACAAAGGGAATGAAACACAAACATGAAACAAAAACACCAATAGTGGAAAGCCAAAAGGACAGTTACTTTCCCACAAAATGGCAAACAAAATAATATAAGCGATACACACACTGAACGACAAACCATAACAAAAATAAACCGCGGCGTCTCCTACCTCATCGGTAACACAAAAATCAAACAACCACAGAGATGAATCAACGGTGAGGACTCTACAGCAAGAAACCACATGTCATTAATATACACCTGGAAAATTATTACATGCAAGAACTCCCGTTTTTCTTCTTCAGAGATTTGGATACGGTCAAGCTTTCTCACGAAATCATCCAACTTCGGTGGAAAACGGATAACTGTGAGCAGACATACCAAAGCAACAACTGACAAGAGACATGAACATGCTAAATGTAACCCTTTTTGTACCAATTGGAATCTTCCTTCTTATATATAACAGCAGTTCATTTCGAAATTTAGGCCGTGTGTCAGTTTGTGTTTTCTACAAAATTTATTTGAAAAATGGCTTAACGTTTCGCAAACAGTGTTGATCCTGATCAGACGACGCGTTCGGCGGCATCTGATCTGGGCCTGCGCTGTTTGCCAACTACCCGTTTTGGGGTTTCTGGTACAAAATGGGTTATAATTAATTCCAAAATCTTACCATATTCAAAACGTATCATTTTCACAGTTGTTGACTTAAGTATGGAGCCACAGATTCCATTAACCCTGTTTGTACCAAATGGAATCTTCCTCCTCATACGATATAGCAGGAGTCCATTTCAACATTTAGAGGTGCCCGGTTGCGTTTTAATCAAAATTTATTTAAATGGCTGAACTTTTCGCAAACGGTGTAGGCCCTGATCAGACGCCGCGTTTTGCGGCGTCTGATCTGGGTCTGCACTGTTTTGGGGTTTTCGATACTAAATGGGTTAACTTTGCATGTTTCGTTCGGTTGTGGCTTTGTTATGTTAACCACAATGTTGATTTGCACAGTTTACCATTTTGCAATAATTTTGATATCAAGGATTACATGAAAAATCATGATACCGAAGCCGTTGCATACGAACCAGCGAAAAGAGGGGGTGATTTACATTTTTATGCCCCCAGAATCAAAGATTCGGGCACATATAGTTTTTGGTCTATCTGTCTGTTTGTTTGCCTGTTTTTTCTGTTTCTCTGTCCACAGAGAACCTTATAATTGGCTATAACTTTTGAATGGTAACCGATAGGGCGTTCATATTTTGCATGTGCATTTCTTGTTACAAGACCTTTCCAGTGGTATCATAATTTTTGACCTTGTGACCTTGACCTTGACGCTTGATCTACTTTTTAAAAACTTTAACATTGGTCATAACTTTTGATTGGTGGGTGATAGGGCTTTCCTATTTCACATGTTCATTATATGTCACAATATCTATCCAGCGGTATCATAATTTGTGTCCTTTTGACCTTGAACTTGACCTTTGATCTCCTTTTTAAAAACTTTAACATTGGCCATAACCTTTGATTGGTTAGTGACAGGAATTTTATAGTTCACATTTGCATTCCTTGTCACAAGTCTTTTCCAGAAGTATCATATTTTTTGACCTCCTGACCTTGATCTTGATGTTTGACCTACTTTTTAAAACCTTAACATCGGTCATAACATTTGATTGGTTAGTGATACATGTAGGGCTTTCATATTTCAAATGTGCATTCCATGTCACAAGACCTTTCCTGTGGCACCATATTTTCTGACCTTGTGGCCTTGACCTTGGCATTTGACCTACATTTTAAAAAACTTTACTATTGACAGTAACTTTCGAGTGGTAAGTGAAAGGGCTTTCATATTTCATATGTGCATTCCTTTTCACAAGACCTTTCCGGTGATACCATAATTTTTTGACCTTGTAACCTAGACCTTAATATTTGACCTACCTTTTGAAGACGTCAACGTTGGCCATAACTTTCGATGGGTAAGTGATAGGGCTTTCATATTTCATGTGTGCATTTCTTGTGACAAAACCTTTTCATAGGTACCATAATTGTTTACCTTGTTACCTCGACCTACTTTTTACAAACTTGAACATCATACCTTTTGATTGGTAAGTGGTATGGCTTTCATATTTCACATGCGCTGTCCGGGGCCACCTTTGTTTCACAAACACATCTTGTTTCAGGTGTTTATGCTGTGACATTTCGTATCAAAACACAGTGTCATGGATTTGTCATTACGATAACAGGCCCGTGCGGCATAGTGCATTTTTCACATCTACAAAATGCCTACTTTTCAGATGATAATTCGTGATATTTTTATTATTTATACTGCAAACATAGGTTGTGGGTGCTCGTTAGAACCGCCTCGTCGAGGCGGTCCTAACGAGTACCCACAACCTATGTCTTGGAGCAGAAATAAGAAAAATAGTGTATACCCCCGTAAACCCCAGTTTCTCTATATAAAGTGGGGTTTAGGGGGGGGGGGCAAGTTCACGGACTTGTTTACGTGGTGGTGGATTTGAGACAAGGTCATGTACATGTGGGCTCTTTGAATGCCGAGGTTCTTATGAGCACTGAAAATTTATATTTTCATGTGCATAAATCAAGTGATAACGATAACGAATCCAACAAATAACGAGTAAGGAACACATCTACAAAGCCTACTTTATTATGAGAAAAGTGGTGTTTTTAATATAAAGTTATATTCTTACTCAAACGAAAAGATTGTTGGTGCTACACTCAAAGTATGCTCTATATACGAGGGCTGATTGATATGTTGTGAGCATCCTATTGAAGCATTTGAATGTTAAAGGACATATTGTATTATTTTTCTAGATAATCCCCTTCAGCATCTATACACTTTTGCCAGCCGTGTTTAAGGGCCTCAATGCCGCTTTTATAGAACTCCTTTTCTTGGCTGTTCAGAAAGTCATCCACTGCATATATTTCGTCATCATCGGACTGAAATTGGGTTCCTGAAATAGCCGTTTTCAGTTTTGGAAATAAATGAAAGTCTGATGGGGCGAGATAATATGAAAAAAGCGGATGCTCAATCAATTTAAAGCCACAATCGAATAGGGCAGCAACAGCAATGACAGACTTGTGAACAGGAGCATTGTCCTGATAGAACAACACAACTTTAGTGAGTTTTCCGCGGCGGCGCTTAAGTTTGATATTTAAGGAATGAATTATATGTTTCTGCTGTTCATGAAAGTATGAACGCAGTGGGTCGTGTGTAAAGTAAATGAACCCCATGTAAACTTTGTTAGCGACCCGCTGTCGTTCATACTTTCATGAAAAGCAGAAAAAAAAAATAAGTTTATTTTTTATATTTACATTCTTTGCCACTCAGCACTGGGCGAAAAAGATGCTTATAGGCCAAACGTTTAAAGCAGCAAAACATTTACATGTTGTTTTTCTACAAAGAGCGGAACAGTGTTGACGTCACCAACGCACGTAGAGAACCATGGTTTTGACGTCACTGAAAATCATCTGACTCGATGCGTTCATGGAAGTATGAATTTCATTGTTTTCTATAAGTTTACATTAAATTTTACACTTGAAATGTAAATATTTTCCCGTAACTGCACAAAAAATGAACCATAGTTTGTGTCAATGATTGTTTGTCTATTAGCAGAATACCATATGCATCCTAGAATACCGAAGACATATCCTTCCCAGCTGATAGAACAGTCTTTGCCTTCTTTGGCGGGGGTGAGTCAGGGTGCTTCCATTGTTTCGATTGTTGTTTGGCCTCTGGGGTAAAATGAGGACCCTTGTTTCATCCATAGTCACAAATCTCTGAAGAAAGTTGTCAGGATCTTCCTAAAAATGTTAAGATTAGCGCGCGATAATGTGCGCCTGGTGTGCTTTTGTTCATCTGTAAGAAGTCTTGGTACCCTTCGGGCCGAAAGCTTTCTCATTGCAAGATCATCTGTCAGTATGGAGTGTACTCTTTCCTGTGAAATGCCCACTCTACTGGCTATATATCTTTCTGTGACTCGTCTGTCAGTCATAACAATATCATTGACTTTATTGAGGATTTCTGGGGTTGCAACATTGACAGGCCTTCCAGGACGGGGGTCATCCTCAAGGCTCTGTCTGCCGCGCTTAAATTCCGCCACCTACCTTTTCACTTTAGCATATGAAGGGGCATCTGTCCCTAGTGTTGCTGCCATATCATTATTCATATCCTTAGGTGTTAAACCTTTTTTATGCAAATATTGGATCACTGCTCTTTCTCAGATTGTGTGCATTATGCAAAAACTGCTAGACTTGTTTACTTTAGAGTGCTACCTCGTCGATATAGTCTGACCAAATGAGACCAGTACTTGGGTACACGGATCAATAAAGTCAGAGAATAGCTTGATTTAAAAATACCATCCCTGAGCACCTCCTTCAATACGAGGTTCAAAACATATCAATCAGCCCTCGTAAGTTAAGTTAGACGGGTGTTCATTACATGGACTTGTTAACTCTTATCATGCTGTTCACGACAACCCATATCTTTGGAAACAGTGTAGATCCAGATCAGATGGCCTTTGAAGAAGCCATCTGATCAGGATCTACACTGTTTGACATTCAGTTAATGAATTTGCAGGAATAAATTACATCAAGTAATCTGATTGGTTCAAAGACAGAGATGGGTGTGGCTAAAATGAATATTCAGCAAGAGAAGGGTTAACATGATGAGCGTCGGAGTCTACGGATAGTCTACCCTTGAAAAGCCCACATTGTACAACAAATCCAGTGCGATCTGTTTTTGTTTGTTTGTTTGTATTGGAGAATAACGATCCAGTCAACAATATTTTAGGCCATTTTTTGAGTCGGTCAGTTTACCAATCCACGCTTGTTCTGGACAGGTTGAGTTCGTTTCACTGACCGTTCCAAGGCGGTTCTTCTGTCTTGGTTTTATTTTTGTTATTGCTTGTCTTTGAGTGTGTGTATCGCTTATATTACTTTGCTTTGGATAGCCAATTGGCCATTTTGTGGGAAAGTAACTGTCATTTTGGCTTTCCGCTAGTGATATTTCCATAAGGGGCTAGTTGTTTCATGTTTGTGTTTCTTTCCGTTGGTGTCTCTGGTGGCAGCTGTGGGTTAATTGTTTCGATTCCTGATCATTGCCTTTACTTCCATTTTATACGTAGGCGGTAAACCAGTACAGTTCACATTCTTTCGAAAGAACTTGACAACTGCACTTTTTGAATAAGCGGAAGGGAGAGACTGACCATACATATAAGATTTCATGATCAATCTTCATGAAAGAATGTAGCCGACCCCGGTAGGTAAGCTACAAACTCTTCCCTTCCGCTGATTCAAGAATGGCAGTTGTCAGTTTCTGGCGAAAGAATGTGCACTGTACTGGTTAACCGCTTACCTATAAGCCTGTCCACAGTGGCCCAGGAAACGTGTGGATGGGTAAACTGACCGGCTCAAAAATGACCTACGATAGTGTTGACTGCGCCGTTAAACTCCAATACAAACAAGAATACTATCACGTGAACAAGTCCATGAAATGAACACCCTCTCAACTCCAATACATACAGAGAAAACTGGGCTTTACGGGGTTATACATTTTTCCTTATTTCTGCTCCAAGACGTATGTTGTGGGTACTCGTTAGAACCGCCTCGATGAGGCGGTTCTAACGAGCACCCACAACCTATATTTGCACTATAAATTAGAAATATATCACAGATTTTCACCAATAAGGTCGCCATTTTGGAGACTGAAAAAAATACACTATGTCGCACGGGTGTGTTATCGAAAGGGATAGCACAAATTGTCTTAAGAACAATGGTACTTTTTCGAACTTTGTAACAATACACTACGGTATACTGATGTGTTATGGTAATGAACGTTGGTGACCAGGCTTTTCCCGACAAATGACATTCGGCCACATTGTACCGCCACGCTCCGTGTTTATGCGGGGTACTTATTATTCATGGATAGAACTGGAAGGCAATAAAAGTGCCTCAGATTAGAAAAGAATGCAAATATTGCGTGATAAAGGGAAATTATTCGAAATCAGCTCATTTAGATTAAATGAGGCAATTCACAAGAAAAACTCTCAGCTTTGGCTTATTACTGATCCCTCAAAACGTATGTGCACACACTTTAACGGATCTGAACATAGTGTTTTTCCTTAAGTTTAGTCTACACCTATTTTTGTTTAAAAAAAGAGCGAAAATTTAAGATTTTGGCAAGCCTGCAAAACACATAGGCTTGCCTATACCTCAGATGAGCGCCTGCACGGTTATAGGATATGGACCATTGTTAAACTTGCGGGCTGAAATAAATCCTAATCTATGCAAATGACATCAGAAGAGGTGATGCTTTATCGCACAAAATGTCCATAAACCAGTTTTATTTCAGAACGGTCAATGGGAATCAGACTGGTGCACCCTAATATATTCAACGCCTAAACCATTCCGCTAACATTCGTCATCATGAAAACAAAACTACATGTATATAATTTTGACATCCTTGAACCCCACTTTTATATGGTAAAGCTGGGGTTTACAGGGATAACCTTATTTTTCTTATTTCTGCTCTACAGTATATATTGTGGGTACTCGTTAGAACCGCCTCGATAAGGCGGTTTTGACGAGTACCAACAATTTACATTTTGAGCAGAAATTATAAAAAATATCACAATTTTTCATCTTAAATTTTTCTTCTTTTTTTTTTCGGAGGTTAGGTTTACAATGTGTTTGTATAGGCGTGTTTTCGTAATGTGTTCCAAACAAGCGTCTTTCTAGCCCCCGCCCTTCTGGGCTGGAAGAAATAGATTGGGACGTATAGTGCTTCCAGGCAGAGCTAAAACCAACCGCACATGAGAACAGGTAAACCGCATTGAGGTCTACGCCTGCCCAGGCAAAGTGGTGCGTGCGAGTCGGACCGTCCATGCATATAAACACTATTGGTTTCATCGGGCGGCGGCGCTTGATGTCATTTTATCTCAATGTCGGGTAAAAGTCCCACAAAATTGGAAGCAACGTCTCCAAAATGACCTTAATAGTGTTGACGGGGACGCTAAACCTCAATTTAAACAAACAAATAGCGTCTTCCATATTTCTAGTACTAGCATTTGTGCTGATTTTTTTGATAATATCCTAATTAAGCAATAGTATGTATACCCCTGTAAACAAACTACAATATTCCCTATATACATGTATAAAGTGTTTTTTTTATTTATTTATTTATTTTTTTGATTTGGTTTTATGGCCCTTTCAAGATTATTTCATTCATATCGAGCCTAGCGTTAATCAGAGGTGGGTGAAAACCGGAGTACCCGGAGAAAAACCACCTGACCTTCCGTTGCAGAACTTGGCGTCTCACATGTGACCCGAGCCAGGCTCGAACCACAGCGGTGAGAGACCTAATGATTAAGAGTCAGCGCTCTTAACCACTAGGCCATGGAGGCCCGTATAAAGTGGGGTTTAGAGAGGTGTCAAATTCATGGATTTGATTGTTAATCTGATGGATTTCAAGTGAATTGCTACGGAAAAAGAATTGCTTCTGGCGAAAGATTGAGCACTGTACTGGTTAACCGCTTACATATAAAACTGCCCAGGGAAAGTGTGGATAGATAAATTGACCGGCTCAAAAATGATCTAAACAGTGTTGACTGGGCCGTTAAATTCCAATACAAACAAACAAACGGGAAAAAATTGAATGGATGGTTTAAATAGAGTCGGGTATGGTGGCCATCATAATAACAAGTATATGAATAAACGCCCCTCTAAATCCCAGTCTATATAGACAAAACTGGGGTCTACAGAGGTATGTATTATTATTTTTTTTATTTCTGCTCCAAGACATTTGTTGTGGATAATCGTTTTTATTATTTATATTGCAATCATAGGTCGTGGGTGCGTGCTCGTTCTAACGAGCACGCACCCACGACCTATGATTGCAGTATAAAGAAGAAAAATATCACGGATTTTCATTAGTAAAGTAACTTTTGTTTCTTTTTTTTGTATTGAGGTTTAACGACCCATTCAACACTATTTAGGTGCTTTAGAGCCGGTCACTTTACCAAAATGTAATTACACTATTCCTGGGCAGGTTTAAACGTAAGCGGTTAACCAGTGCAATGCAAATTATTTCGCAAGAAACTGACAACTGTCCTTCTTGAATCAGCGGAAGAGAGAGAATGGCCGTCGAAAAGAGTTCATGATCAGTCTCTACGAAAGAATGTTGCAGACCTCGGCAGTTATCGAACCCGCGACGTCCTGATCACTAGTCAGATGCGCACCCGACTGAGCTACCGAGGCCGGCTAGTAAATTAGCTATTTTGGAGATGTGAACTAGGCACTTTGTCGCATCGGTGTGTAGTGTTAAGAAAAGAGCACACGTAATACAGAGGATCCGCGATACATGGATAACGACAGAATTTGTTGCCTAACATTTCATCACGAAAACACGCCTATATAAGTTTGACCCCCTTGATCCCCACTTTTATATAGTAAATATGTTCTATAAAAGGGTTATCCTTTTGAAGCGAGGAATACACCACAGAACCGGAAAATATGAATTGTACATGTTTTCTGGGCCAGACTAGTTAGTTTCGGCCAATTAGGCCTATTCAGTGACCCTCAAACTGTGGTTTCCGGGGGTATACCTTATTTTTCTTTTTTCTGCTCTAAAATATAGATTGTGGGTACTCGTTAGAACCGCCTCGATTAGGCGGTTCTAACGAGTGCCCACAATCTATATTTTGAGCAGAAATAAGAAAAATATCACAATTTTTCATCATAAAATTTTCATTTTTTCGGCGATAAAGGTGGCAATGTATTTGTATAGGCGTGTTTGCGTAATGTTGACGTTATAACAAAAAAATATTTTCAATAATGAGTAGTCCCCACGACAACACGTCTATATAATTTTGACCCCTTGAACCCCACTTTTATATAGTGAAACTGGGGTTTCCGGGGGTAAACCTTATTTTTCTAATTTCTGCTCTGAAATATAGATTGTACCCACAATCTACATTTTGAGCAGGAATAAGAAAACGCTCTAAAATATAGATTATGGGCACTCGTTAAAACCGCCTCTATGAGGTGGTTCTAACGAGTACCCAAAATCTATAGTTTGAGCAGAAATAAGAAAAATATCACAATTTTTCATCTTAAATTTTTTTTTTTCGGATGACTTTGTATAGACGTGTTTTCGTAATGTATAGAAAATCTTATCCTTCCTAGGCTAGCCTTAACAGAGATACATCATGTAGGATAAAATCGATATTTTCACGTGTTTGACGTGCACTGGTTGAATAGGACGTAACGTATGTCGTCGTTGAGTTTGACGTCACTACGCATACATGAAGTTGTAAACATCGCATTGTTGTCCAAAGTGGCAGACGCCGCCGATCGAACTGACTGCATTATAACAAATCTACTCCCAGAAATGAAAGGTATACAAGAGAAAAAAACTTACATAATTGTGGGGATAGATAAAAAATCCGTCCCTCGGATCACAGTCCGGCATCACTCGGCAAGCCTCGTAATGCCGGACGGTGATCCCCCTGAACTGCATTTAGAACAGCAGTTTAAAGAGTTTAAGAAACATTTTTCTTTCAGTGTAAGATCAATTTTTATTTCACTCATGAACACCAAAAGTTGTATTTTTACTCGTGGCCTCGCCACTCAGAAAATACTTATTTTGACGTTTATTCGATCTAACGCTGAAAAGAAAATCAAATATCCTCTATTTTTTCATGTTTAGCAAAAACACGAAGACTACATGTACATGTATTATAGATGTTTATGACGTCGTTTTATTGTTGTATGCCAAGGAGTTAAAATATGAAATGTAAAAATTAAGGCGGACCTTATATAAACAAATCAAATTACTTTACATGTATACTTTAACAGATAAGTAAATCGAAACTAACTCTGTCTTTTTTATTTTACAGCCCTTTCAAGATTATTGTTCACTTATTTCGAGCCAATTTCTATTCAGAGGTTGGCAAAAACCGGAGTACCCTGCGAAAAACCACCCGAACTTGGCAACTCACATGTTGTCCAAGCGAGGCGCCAACCACAACAGTGAGAGATCTAATGATTAAGGGTCAGCGCACCAATTTGTGTGGTAGACTGTCTTGACAATTACGATAAGTTATGATTGATTGATTGATTGATTTATTTATTGATTGATTAGGGTTTGACGACACGTCAACCCTTGTGGGTCATCTTGTGTCGTCTACAAAAGAAAGGCAGAATAGAGACAAAAATAGCAGAGTTGCAAGTGTTTGTTTGTTTCTTTGATTTGAGGTTTAACGTCCCCGTCAACACTATAAAGGTCATTTCGGACGTTGCTTCCAATTTTGTGGGACTTATACCCTGCCGGCCTATGAAACCAATAGGGTTTATAAGCATGGACGGTCCGACTCGCACCGCTTTGCCTGGGCAGGCTTAGATCCTCTAAGCGGTTTACTAGTACTAGTGTGCGGGTCGGTTTCAGCTCTGCGTGCATGCAGCCCATTTCTTTCTTCAAGCCCCGATGGGCGGGGGCCGCAGAGATGCAAGTGAGAGACCGGGAAGATAGAGGACAATGAAAAGAAGTGTTAACCATTCTCTTGCTGAATATTCATTTAAGCCACACCCATTTCTGTCTATCAACCAATCAAATGACTTGATGTAATTTGTTCTTACAAATCCATCAACTAAATGTCAAACAGTGTAGATCCTGATCAGATGGCTTCTGAAGAAGCCATCTGATCTGGATCTACACTATTTGCAAAGATAGCGGTTGTCGTGAACAGTAAGAAAAGAGTAAAAATAGAAGAACTAACAACACTCCGCCTCTGCTCTTACCTGCTGCAAGGACAGCAGGCCTTGTCCAACTAAGAGCCAATATCAGTTTTAAAAAGGTGTCACTTTTCTCTGAGCTGAAATCTATAACTTGACCTCGATAATCTGTTTACGCATACTTTAGTATCATGTTCTGCAACACATGATCGTTTTGTTTGTTTGCTTTTCAGACGAAAACTGAAACTTTATTATGAATTCATCAAAATGTGCGTTGTTACAACGCATAATGTAGTAATGTAGTAATTACTACATTTTGATTTTTTTTACTACATTATGCGTTGGCATAGTCGACGCGAAATGAAGTAAAAAAATTATTTCATTTCGCGTTGATATGCACCATATCGACGCATAATGAAGTAATGATGGTAGAACATAGCTGTCTTCGAAAAGACTTAGGAAGCAATACAGTTAAATTCCTACAATTTAGACCACATTTGAGACGGTTCAAAAGTGGTCTTTAAGACCACAGTTGAACAGTCCAAAAGACGGTCTTCCACAAAAGCACACTGAAGGTCAAAATCACAAAGAAAAAGGTTTATTGGGCGGCATCTCAATGTCGGGTAAAAGTCCCATGAAATTGGAAGCAACGTCTCCAAAATGACCTAAATAGTGTTGACGGGGACGTTAAACCTCAAATCAAACAAATCAAACAAAAGACAGACAGGCAGACAGACAGGCAGACAGACAGACAGACAGACAGACAGACAGACAGACAGACAGACAGAATGGACAAAAACTATATACCCCCTTGCATACTTCGTATGCCGGGGGTATAAATAGATGGGCTGCACGATGCTTCCACGCAGAGCTGATACCGCCCGTACATGAGTCCTCGTAATCTGCTTAGAAGGTCTAAGCCTGTCCAGGAAAACTGCTGCGAGTCGGCCCATCCATGCATATAAACCCTATTGCTTTTAATTGGACGGCAGCGATTGAGATGTCATTTCATCTCAATATCGGGTAAAAGTCCCATAAAATTTGAAGCAATGTCTCCAAAATGACCTAAATAGTCTTGACGGGAACGTTAAACCTCAAATCAAACAAACAAACTGTTGACGCATAATGAAGTAAAATTAAGTATGCCACCCATCGCCGCAAAATGAAATAATTCTTTCATTTTGCTCAAACCTCTTAGTATCGACGCATAATGAAGTAAAAACGACATTTTATTTCATTTCGCGTCGACTATGCCAACGCATAATGCAGTAAAAATTTCAAAATGAAGAAATTACTACATTACTACATTATGCGTTGTAACAGTGCGTCCACAGTCTAAATAATTACATTTATTATATGACGTCGCGTCTGAGAATGAAATGTCCACATTCTGCAGGTCACAAGTGGATCAAATATGCAAATTAGTTAGATACATGTACCTCCCGAAACGTTACACGTAGGACGTCCTTAACGACGTCGCGTTTACTAATGACTTAACATTCACAATTTTCTACAAAATTCGTGAATGAAATAGATACATGTATTAAATGTCATATTAGAAATAGAATCTTGCATTCATGTTAATGCATTCTTATATGAATAAAAACCCTTGAGGGAAAAGCATACAATGCTCGGGGAAGCCTGGTATTTTATCCCTTTTCCTCAACTCTATCATCTTTGTACAGGTGATATGTCCAAACGACAGCGTAGGCAAAACGTCAACAAGTCCATGTATTGAAAACCAATGTTAAACCCACTTTATGAAGACGAAATTCGGGTTTCAGCCAGGGTGATTAGTGTAACACTCTTGCTAGCAACTAGTTTTTTTAACCGGGCGCTATAAGCACATAGGGGCTACCATCATTTTCCGTAGAGATGCGAGGGCTAAAAATAAACATCACAAACAAGATCGATGCTTCAGAACTAAATGGAGGTTTTACTGTGAAGAGTGCCATTAAACCGAGTCTTTCACATTACGATAACACATCCGTGTCACATAGTGCATTCGTTATGTCTCCAAAAACGGTTAATATTGAGGCGGTTCTAACGAGTACCCACAACCTATGTCTTGGAGCAGAAATAAGGAAAAGGATGTTTACCCACGTAAACCCCAGTTTTCTCTAAATAAAGTGGGGTTGAGGGGGGTCTTTATTTCACGGACTTATTCACGTGATGATTTGCCGGCCTCGGTGACTGGTGACCAGCAGGACGCGGGTTCGACTCCCTCCGGGGTCGATAACATTCTTTCGTGGAGATTGATCATGATTTTTTTTCTACGGTCATTCTCTCCCTTCCGCTGATTGAAGAAGGGCAGTTGTCAGTTTCTGGCGAAAGAATGTGCACTGTACTAGTTAACCGATTACGTATAAGTCTGCCCAGGAAAGTGTTGATAGGTAAACTGACCGGCTCAAAAATGACCTAAATAGTGTTGATGCGTCGTTAAACTCCAATACAAACAAATCACGTGATGATTTAACGTTCGGCATGCTGTCATCTCAGTTATATATCCATGACAAAGGTATTTGGAAAAGACAAATGTACATTCACATTGAAATAATTTTGCCAGTATTATGGCACTTGCTTTATGTACATGTAAGAGACGGCATTTAAGCCCCCGCCCATCGGGGCTTGAAGAAATAAATGGGCTGCATGATGCTTCCACGCAGAGCTGAAACCGACCTGCACACGAGTACTGGTAAACCGCTTAGAGGATCTAAGCCTGCCCAGGCAATGCGGTGCTGGTCGGCCCATCCATGCTTATAAACCCTATTGGTTTCATTGGGCGGCAGGGCTTGAGATGTCATTTCATCTCAGTCATGATGTCGGGTAAAAGTCCCACAAAATTGGAATCAACGTCTCAAAAATCACCTTTACAGTGTTGACGGGGACGTTAAACCTCAAATCAAACAAACAAACAAATATCCATGTCAAAGGTATTTGGAAAAGACTAATGTACCTTCACTTTGAATTTATTTTTGCCAGGATTATGGCGATTGCTTTAGGTACATGTAAGAGACGACATAGTGAAAACTGTTTTCTTATTTTCCCAGACACCAGGAATTGACATTTCTTGCAAGAAAAAATATCAACAATTTGACGTCTCATTACGCAAACACGCCTATACAAATACATTGTCACCTTTATCGCCATAAAAATGAAAATTTTAAGATGAAAAATTGTGATATTTTTCTTATATTTCTGCTCAAAATATAGATTGTGGGCACTCGTAAGAACCGCCTCATCGAGGCGGTTCTAACGAATACCCACTATCTATATTTTAGAGCAGACATAAGAAAAATAAGGTTTACCCCTGTAAACCTAAGTTTTACTATATAAAAGTGGGGTTCAAGGGGTTCAGAATTATATAGGCGCGTTTCCGTGATGTGACGAATAAGCCCAGAGAAAAGTAAAGTTAAACAAAGACAGCTGTTCATTTCTTCATGTCTCTGCAAAGGCATCATAGAGAATACAGAAGAATATATTTGAACATAATCCCCGAACCCCAAGGGTCTCTGCATTACAGTGACTCACATTTACTGCTTTGGACGTGGGATAAGGTTTCTCCGTGACTTTAGGCTGAACTTTGTCTCCGATGAAAAATCGTATTGTTTTTGCTCAATTCTGCTACGATAGAAGTAAAGAATTTAAGGGGAATGGGAAGACCTGGCAGATTTTTCCGCCATATTTCAAAGGGAGATAACTTTTTGGACTTCCTGTTCGCTTTTCGATAAACTTTGTCCCGTGGAAAAAGGGGGCTACTCTTAAAGAAAAGTATTTGCTCCTGAGGAGCAAATTCTTTCCTTTAAGAGTTGACCCCAATTGACATGGGAGACGAAAATACTTTTGCAGGAGTTGCCTCCCCTGATGGTGTATCCATTCCCCTTAAACAATTTATATTTTGAGCAAAACATGGAAAATATCAAATAGCCTTGATAATTCCACATGTTATCATATGAGGGGTATTATTGTGTTTTTTATTGACCAGGCCTTCATTTTTCCAGATGGCTTACTTCGGCTGTTCTCTCTTAAAACCCCCGAAAGCACATCTGTAACAGAAAAAAAAATCTTAAAGAAATTAATTCTCATATAAACCCACATTTTTACATGCTTTTCAATGAAAGATAGAGATTTCTCGGTGAAATCTAAATCGATATCTTCACTGTTTCAAACGATGAAAAAATAGGATTTTTATATTTTTTACTGTTCGTGAATTCGCTTTATCCTAAAATACCATATTGTCTCTGATTGTGAAAAGCCAATTAGCTAAACTTTATAAATGTGTGACAGAATTTACGTCACGCACGTACGCACGTCATTCCAACTTTGATGACGCCACTTTTTGCACCTACGCAACGTAATTAATGGACGCGACGCCAGACAAGCTTAGCATTATGATAACTCACCCGTACGATATAGTGCATTTTTCACATCTCCAAAATGGCCACTTTTCTGATGAAAATCCTTGATATTTTTCTTATAAATGCTCATAACATAGGTTGTGTGTGCTAAATAGAACCGCCTCATTGAGGCGGTTCTAAATGAGGCGGTTCTAACGAGTACCCACAACCTAAATGATGAATACCCCCGTAAACCCCAGTTTTCTCTATATAAACTGGGGTTTAGGGGGGTCTTCATTTCACGGACTTGTTCACGTGATGGCAACTGCGGACATTATTTGAATGCAATTTTCAAGTGATAAAGTTACATTCCAAGCTGTTTTCAGGTACAAACTTTCAGTTTACATCCAATATAATACCCAGTTGACACGTTGAACACCTCTAAATCGGCGCGAAATCATCTTGGAAAAAGCTTGTTCTTTGTGATGACGGCTGACGCTTTGAAATTGCGTTACAAATTACAATTTAAAGCATAAACAAAAAATGATTATTATTTTTTCAGTGTAAGATCAATCTTTATTTCACTTATGAACACCGGAGAAGTATTTTACTCGTGGCTTCGCTACTCGTGAAAATACTTCTTTCTGTGTTAATGCGTTGAAATGAAAATTGATCTTTAACTGAAAAAAAATCAAATATCCTGGATACGTCTTAACAACTAATCGGTACTATCGAAAACTAGTTTGTGCAGAATTCAATGTGTTATTTGTGAGCATCACGATAACAAGTCCGTGAAACGAACACCCACCTAAACCCCACTTTATATAGAGAAAAGTGGGGTTTGCGGGGGTATACATTATATTTCTTATTTCTGCTCTTATACATAGGAGAAGCCTCCGTGGTGCAGTGATTATGCTATTCGCCTTGTAAACCAGGGATTGCAGGATCGATCCCGGGCTTCTCCAGACTTTCGGATGAGTCTTTAAACCGAGGTCCCGTCTCTGTATGACCTTAGCTGTTGGTGGGACGTAAAACTCAAACACTCACTCACTCTTATACATAGGTGGTTCTAACGAGGACCCACAACGTTTGTTTGCAATATTTATAAGAAATACATCATAGGTTTCAACAGAAAGTAGCCATTTTGGAGACGTGAAAAAAGCATATGCCGCACGGGTGTGTTATCATAATGGTAAAAGGTCCTATGGTAGGACACTTTATGTTACATGTTCGACAATCGTAAGAGGAAAGAGTTAGTCGATATATACTAAACAGCAAAAGAAACGCGAATTTTCAAACACGGATTTTTAAACCAAACAATTTTATCATTAGAACTAGCTTAATTCAGTAACATCAGGCACCAGTCCCTCAAAGAAAAAGATGTAATCTATCAACCGTGACGTCTGATTACCAGTGCAGCCATGTCAACCCGTGCACACACCGGACACAGATTTTGTTGTGTTACATGTATGCAAGGTCGTGCCAAGCAAAGACGAAAACTGAAATGTTCTCAAAAGTGTTAAGTCAGAACGTTATGCCAAGTCTTGTGCCTTGGACAGTTGGAAGCTGGTCGGCATGCGAATAACGTTGCCGCTGTTTTTGGGTGTCATTTATCTACGATTTATCATCTGTTTGAGCGTCAACGTAGAAGATGACCGAGGGTGACGTTAAGATCGATTCATCCGTCTGACGCATACGCGAAACAGATTTCAGTCGGCGGTTGCTACCTCTAAACAAACAAGGGGTCTCAAAAACCGACGGATAAGCGTTGATACTGTACGTTGCCACCTACTTAATGTTAGAGAGCTAGACGTCCCTACTGAAGCCCAAGGTTAACCCGTCGACACGGGGCGGAACGCTTACGCTGAAGCAGTAACAACATAAATCGGCGCATTACGCAAACACACCTATACAAATACATTACCACCATTATCACCGAAAAAATGAAAATTTTATGATGAAAAATTGTGATATTTTTCTTATTTCAGCTCAAAATATAGGTTGTGGGTACTCGTTTGAACCGCCTCATTGAGGCGGTTCTAACGAGTACCCACAATCTATATTTTAGAGCAGAAATAAGAAAAAATAAGGTTTACCCCTCTAAACCTCAGTTTTACTATATAAAAGTGGGGTTCAAGGGGGTCAAAATTATATAGGTATGTTTTCGTGATGGTCTAGGAGACTGGCATGATATGCTTTTCGGCGACGAAAAATATTTTCGTTGATCACGCAGATGGCAGTTTCCGGGTATGTAGACGTACATGTGAAAGGTACGCCGTCGCGTGCGTCATGAAGCGGGACAGATGAGGTGGAACAAACGTTTTTCTTACATGCTTTTCAATGAATGATAGAGATTTATCAGTGAAATATAAATCGAATTTTTCACTGTTTCAAACAGTGAAAATACGATTTTTTATTTTTCACTGTTTGGGACTACTTTTTTCTTCAAATCTAACTCTAATTTCAATTTTATCTTTGTCAGATAACTGAACAATACTGAAATGTGTTCTAATTGACGCATAGCCCGTTCATGTGTGACGGGGACGTTACTGACGTCATTTATGACGCTGACGTCACGTCTTTTGTCGCGCGACGTTAGACTTGCCAGCAACTTCTTTGGAAAACTACTCTCTCAATTATTTCATTAATCATTCATAATAATACCATCCCAGGCCATTTCTCAGGTGCAAACTTTCAGTTTCCACCCAATAGTATACCCACTAAACACGATGGCCACCACTAAATTGACGCGAAACGAACAGGAACAAAGATAATTTTCTCCGAATGTGAGCGACACCATTAAAGACGCTAAATATTGCCTTTTGAAGCATGTAAGAAACAGAAAATTTGATTTTTTCAGTGCAAGATCAAATTTTATTTCACTCATGAACACCAAAACTGCTATTTTCACTCGTGGCTACGCCACTCGTGAAAATAACAGTTTTGGTGTTCATTCGATGAAATAAAATTCGATCTTACACTGAAAAAATCAAATATCCTCTATAGGTATGGGGAGGCATCTCATATACAGCCTGTCGTTCTGAACTTTCAAGATTATGGCTACATGTTTCGCTCAGCATCCGGGGTACATGTACCTTTTCCAGCAGGATAACGCGCGGGCTCATAGTGCTGTTCTTACTCAGAACTTTCACCAAGCCAATGACATTCATGTATTGGACTGGCCAGCCCACTCCTCCGATCTCACTCTCATCGGGCATCTTTGAGACGGGATGGGAAGACGAACATGTATCCACAGCCGACGAAGACAGCCTGCGAACGTCAACGAACTCCAAACCGCGTTACGTCAAGAATGGAAAACCATGCCGCAGGCATTTATCAAAAGGGTTTAGACGTCGCTTTTACGCCGTGGTAAACGCTGACGGAAGTCATACCCGATATTAGGTGTTGCCATTAAAACTTTTAACATTTTTAGCATGTTTTTTAATTGTCAGCAACTTCCATTGTGTTGATGACTATGCAAATTGTGTTCAGCTTTTGCAGAATTTATTCATAATAAACATATTCCACGCACCTGATACTTCCACGCAGAGCTGAATCCGGCCCGCACACTAGTACTGGTAAACCGCTTAGAGGATCTAAGCCTGTCCAGGAATTGCGGTGCGAGGTTGACCGTCCATGCTAATAAACCCTATTGGTTCTATTGGGCGACAGGGCTTGAGATGTCATTTCATCTCAATGTCGGGTAAAAGTCCCACAAAATTGGAAGCAACGTCTCCAAAATGACCTTTACAGTGTTGACGGGGACGTTAAACCTCAAATCAAACAAAACAAAATTCCATGCACCTGTTTCAAAATATATTAAAATGAAATCGTTTTTTTTTTTTTTTTTTTTTTTTTTTTTGCGTTTCTTTTGCTGTTCAGTATTTTGTAATATTATTGGTGGATATTATTCCGAGCTGAGAGTGTGATATTTTTCCTTTTAAAAAAAACAGTTTATGGGTGCTCGTTAGAACTGCCTCATTGAGGCGGTTGTAACGAATAACCACAACCTATGTCTTGGAGCAGAAATGAGTAAAATAATATATACCCCTATAACCCCCAGTTTTCTCTACATAAAGTGGGGTTTGGAGGGATATTCATTTCACGGACTCCCGGTATCCAAAAGAGGAATAATATCCTCATTGAGGCGATTATAAAGAGTACACACAATCCAAGACTTGCAAGTAAAAAACGCGCTTCTAGTAAACCACAGCCTTTTTATATTTCAAGAAAACATTATGAGGAGGATTAATACAGGGACGGTTTTATGTGATCCGATGTGTTTTGTTTCTGTCTATAGTTTTTTGTGGTTTTTTTTTTTTTTTTTGTTTTTTTTTCGCAAGCATCACTGTCGTGGTTCATGTTCTTGAATTGAGCCGCGTCTTGAGATTACCTGTTTTATGAGTTGCAAAATAACAATAACAAAGGCGTATGTTTACGTGCCTATCCGCGCAGTCCTATAACGTTTCCATTTTCACTGCTTGAATAGCCAGTTTCATTCAATTCATGTGCCGAACATTTCAAGATTAATGCTAATCTATATAGCTGATCAGGCTAAGGAAAACATGCCTATATAAATACATGTACATTGAAAATTTTACCGCCGGAAAAAAAAAGGATGAAAGGTTTTCACATTTTTCTTACTTCAACTTAATATATAGACTATGGGCGCCCGATATAACCGTCTCATTGCAGAGATAAGAAACAAAAAAAGGTTTACCCCTGTAAACCTCGGTGCTACTATATAAATAACGGGGGTTCAAAGAGATATGATTTATATAGGCGGGTTTCCGTGATGCAAAAGTCTCGAAGACAGTTATTCTCGAGGCGGCGCAGAATTATACATCACGCAAACATGCCTTTGGTTTTGACCCGTTTATAATGTAAAACGGGGGTTTACAAGGGTAAACCTTATTTTTTCTTATTTCTGTGCTAAAATATAGAGTAAGGGTACTGGTTCTAACATATACCCACAATATATATTTTGAGCAGAAATAAGAAAAAATGTCACAATCTTTCATTTTACGGCGGATGAATTTACAGCGTATTTGCATAGGCGTGTTTTCGTAATGCATGAAATCGGAAAGAGCGTAAAGCCATATGGGCCCCGTCAAGCGAGTTTGGTACTTATCGCCTATGCGAGCAGCGAAGGTTCAGGCGAGCCTGCGCATCCGCGCAGTCTCGCCAGAACCTTCACTGCTCGCTCATACAGGCAGTGAATCAAGAGGAACCTTCAGACAGAAAACCATATTCCTGGCCCCTCTGAATAGCTGCGCATGCGCAGTTAACATTTGTTATGACGGAATGCTCGAAGACACAAATTCGCTTGGCGGGGCTCATATTATCTCTTACCTTTTAATGGCTTCGAATTTACACCTGCAAAAGCACATGCCCATCCAGTTGCAGTACCCGCCCTTGAATGATTTCTTGTCGAGCTTGATGCAATCGTCAAAACATTTCTTGTCTGTACATGTGCTCTTGCTCTGGAGTCCAGGAAGAGCAAGAACTGTAATTTACAAGAAATACATGTACTTTGTTTGATTTGATGTTTAACATCCCCGGCAACACTGTATAGGTTATTTGGAACACATTGGTTCCAATGTTGTGGTTTTGTCCCGATATTTAGATGAAATGACATCTCAAGCCCTGCCGCCTAAAGAAACCAATAGGGTTTATAAGCATGGACAGTCCGACTCGCAGCACTTTTCCTGGGCACTTTTCCGAGTGGTTTACCAGTACTAATGTACGGTCTGTTTCAGGTCTGCGTGGAAGTATCATGCAGCCCAATCTATTTCTTCAAGCCCAGATAGGCGGGGGCCAATTACAAGAAATAAACATTTGTGACACATACAACTATATTTTAGCAGTCTGCATGTACTTTCCTTTCAGAAGAAAATTGACGTGCCCAAAATAAGTCAGAGCCGCCTGCTATATCAGGCGATCAAAAAGCGTATCTCATTATGTTGTTGACAAAATCATTTATCATATACATGTATCGTCGCTGTTATTTAGTGGATAAGGCCTAAAAGAATATAAGAATCTTATATGGGTTTGAGGGGTGGATGGAAAAATCTATCCCAAGGGACACTGTCCGGCATCACGAGGCTTGCCGAGTGATGCCGGACAGTGATCCCGAGGGACGGATTTTTTCATCCACCCCTCACACCCATATAGGATTCTTTTTCTTGCATACCTTCCATTTCTAAGCGCAAATTTTAATGCTGCAGTCACTTCGGTTACCGACGTCCGCCATTTTGTGATGACACAACATGAATGTTTAGTGACGTCACGCATGACGACACCGCGCATGAGGTTGTAATCAACCAGTGCATTTATCAAACACGCGATTATATTCGATTTGGGGTCGGAACACCAGGGTCAGAACATAAATTTCTATCCCAGGGTAAAATCACGGATTTCCTTGTCTGGTGTGCAAGAATAGCAGTGTCCGCTAACCCGTCCGACCCTGATGTTTTGTGGCGACCCTGCAATTTTGATTGCCAACCAGAGAAAAATTAAAAAACAAATCTTTCCTACCGACCTTAATATTTTATAGCTCTTTTGATCAAACTCAATAAAACTGTCAAAATACATCTTCGCTGATACTTGAAACCCTGTTGTTTTGCTTCCTTGCTGCTTTTAATCTCATTATTTGAATGTTTTCAGGTAATAACGTTAAAATATAGCCACTGTCATGTGTTTTTGTTTTGTTTGTTAGCTTTTTCCATCTAATAGAATTTTGATAAAATTTAAAACTTTTTGCGACCTACCGATATTTTTTCAGGCCCAATGACATGTCATGAAAGTCATATGCCCACATGTGTAATGACACATGGTAACTGGCGCGTCCGTGGCATCCTATGTTCTGTTTCGAACTTCTAAGGCGATAAAATCAGATGTAAAATCGTTATATGATAAACAGAACCTCACACTCGTGGTCATTTATATGGAATTCATGAAACTCGCCGAAGGCTCGTTCCATTAACTTCATATGAAATGCCGCCGTTGCGACATAGTCCATCTTTTTCAACATGGCTACTTTTCTGATGAAAATCTGTGATAATGTTAGAGGCGGTTCTTACGAGTACCCACAATCTATGTCGTGAAACAGAAATAACAATAATGTATATCCCCGTAAACCCAAGTTTTCTCTATATAAAGTGGGGGTTGACTTCACGGGCGTGTTCACGTGATGCACGTAAGAGCCTCTGTTATGTTGATGGCAATTAATCATATAAGCCACACTATAAGAAAAACGCAGGTAACCAAACATTCAAGTGATTGAGCTCCATTCTCTATACAGAACTGTACAGTTTCAGGGGCATACCCTATTTTTTTGATTGGAAGACTGTAAAACAAGGTAGAACAAACAAAAACAAACACGTGGGCACTTAAAAACTCGGCCTTGACTAGAAAAATAAATGGCATACGACTACGATTCAAGGACTTGAAAAATTATCCACCAACTCTTAATTGTATGATTTATCTATATGCATAAAGATACGGTGGCGAAAATCGGTCGAAAAGACAATAAATAAAACCAGAATTTCTATCAAATTCCTTCATATGAAACGATTGAACACCGAGGTAATCCATAATGGCAAAGAAAGAAACACAATGTGAGGATTCTGCTTCATGTACGATTGTAAAGAAGTGAGGTGATTATTTAAATGAGAGCAATGATGATGCTCGACGGCGGGTTCGCTCAAAATCTGTGACCTCTGATGATACTGGGCTGCGGGGGTATTCGTTCAAAAGGGTTAAGCCATTTCCAAGCGACAGCTGAACAGAAAGAAGAGGGAACCTCCGGCCAGACATTCTGCTGATGCAGTACCAATCTCAAGTCCATGCAGCACAAGTGGTCATGGCAGAAGGTGGCAGATGTGACTACGAACTAATGTCCATTGCCCCTTACTCATCGGATTTCGCACCGCATGACTTTTACGTTCTCCTTTACCCGAAAAGTGATGATGACATCACTGATGCTGTTTCAGAGTTACTTGAAACTCAAGATGAAGTCTTATTTCAGGAAGGAATTGCAAAGCTAGAGCATGGATAGGCTAAGAGCATTGAAGTTCGTACAGACTAATCTGAAAAATAATGCTTGAACCACGACCTCTTCTTGTCGTACCCCAAGCCAAGCCGATGGGTTTTTGAAGACAGTGCGTTATTTTGCTATTTCTGCTAAAAACTCACAAATTCCAAGCACTCGCTAGATACTCTTCAATGCTATGTTTGGCCACAAACATTGTTAAAAGCACAATTATAAAATACTTATCAAGAAATAAAAAATCAAAATTTGTTGGCATTATAGATACCGTTTTCCAGCAAAGAAGGTAAGGACATCCGATTGACATTCCCAACATTGCTACAGCTACATGCATTACCTTATATAACCCTTTTTGTACCAAACGGAATCTTCCTCCTTATATATAGCATGAGTCCATTTCAAAATTTAGGGGTGTCAGGTTGTGTTTTCTTCAAAACTGATTTGGAAAATGACTGAACTTTCAGCAAACAGTGGAGGCCCTGATCTGGGCCTGCACTGTTTGACCTTGTACCCGTTTTGGGGTTTCCAGTACTAAATGGGTTAAATTACTAGCACTATTTAGAACGCGTGCAAAACGGAACGCAATGGTTAAAAAATTGAGCAGCTCTAGCAGGGATTTGTTGAGTGAAAAATCACCGTTTGGAGGTCAGTATTGTAACACACTAAAAATCAACAACAATTTGTTGTTTCCTTCAAATATTCCTTACCGTTTGCCATTGATAGAAGAAATCCCGCCAATATAAGTCATTATATTACATGTACACACATGTATGCCAATTTGTAATATACTCAGTCAAAACAGTAACTATATTAACTACCAGGTAAATTCCAGTAGCTATCCGGTAGCTATTAAGCTAAAGATGGCTGTAGACATGCGAATCCGACGTTTAGCTACAGAATGAATAAACTTGCATTTATCTACACTGTTCTGCTCAAGAGTTGTCTTGCAATATGTGTCTAGAAAAGTTTTGCAAGAATTTTGGCATGGCGCATGCGCAGACTATCTTTGTGTGTCTAAGATGAAAGATCATGTCCATTGAACATCGAAACTCACTTTACCTTTACAGCATCTCATGATCTAGCAATACAATCAAGGCTTTAATTTGCGAAATTCACGGATTATCTCCCTTTCAATTAAACATATAACAATTTTCAAACTGTTGTTATTTCTATACCTGTCATTCAATATCTGCAATTTCATCAAAAAACGCTTTATTGCCACCATTGTTATTAACCATTATGGAACATAATGTAGAAAATGCATGCAGCACGTAGTACTTGCAAATGTATTTTTCTATGGAGTTTCGGTTGAAAGCAGCATTTTGTACACACCTTCAAAGAATCAGAGGCCTATATGTGATCGTCTTTTTCTATTAGCAAATGAAACTAAAGTTCCAAAACTTTTGTGAATAGACACACAGGGTATCTAATAAAAGGTTACATGTATCAAAGTTTAGAAATCTTGTGCTAAGTATAACTTTATGGTGTTAAATCTGGGCTTTTGTAGTGATTTATTCCGCGAAATTGTCACAGTGTACCCTTGGGTGTTAAAACAATAGCCCAGGCTGACGAGTTTACATAAACAATAACAGTTTGGTCTTGTGCATGGAAAAATGAATCCTCTAACTAAAACAAAACAAACTTTGTGCATTTGTCATTTGTAGTAACTAAAGTAACAAAGCAATGTTTTTTGACCGAGTATATTTACATTTCCACTGTAAAGTCTAATGTAAACCTATAAAAAATAATGTAGTACGCATCGAGTCACATGATTTTCAATGACGTCGAGTGTCGTCAGTCTAAACCATGGTTTTCTACGGGCGTTGGTGACGTCAACGCTATTCCGCTCTTTGTAGTCTAAATGTTTTTTTTTTTTTTTTTTTGTTGTTGTTTTTTCAGCTGTAAAAGTTTATAACGTCATGCGATAATGTCATACTCATGTCCATTTCGTATGAAGTGTAAACAAAATTCAAAATTATGAAATGCCACTCGCTTAGAAGACTAAGACAAGAAATACTGTAGCATCAGGAAAACACGCCTATATAAGTTTGACCCCCTTGAACCACACTCTTATACCTTAAATATGTATAACTCTTATATAGTAAAACTGGTGTTTGCAGGGGTAAACCTTGTTATTTTTTTATTCTGCTCGATGCGGCGGTCCTAACGAGTACCCACAATCTATATTTTGAGCAAAAATAAGAAAAATGTCACAATTTTTCATCTTAAACTTTTCTTTTTTTCGGTGATATAGTTTACAATGTATTTGTATAGGCGTGTTTACGGTTGTTGTTGTTGTTTTTTGTTTTTTTTTGTTTTTTTTTTTTTTTTGGTTTTACGGCCCTTTCAAGATTATTTCACACTCATATCGAGCCGATCGTTAATCAGAGGTGGGCGAAAACCGGAGTACCCGGAGAAAAACCACCTGACCTTCCGTTGCAGAACTTGGTGTCTCACATGTGACCCGAGCGAGGCTCGAACCACCGCGGTGAGAAACCTAATGAGTCAGCGCTCTTAACCACTAGGCCACGGAGGCCCGTAGGCGTGTTCTCGTAATGTGTTCAAGTACATGCCATCGATATCATTGTAAAAACCCGACTCTATATTGAGTGAGTGAGCGAGTTTTAGTTTTACGTCCAACCAACAGCAGACGGGCCTCCGTGGCCTAGTGGTTAAGAGCGCTGACTCTTGATCATTAGGTCTCTCACCGCTGTGGTTCGAGCCTCGCTCGGGTCATATGTGAGACGCCAAGTTCTGCAACGGAAGGTCAGGTGGTTTTTCTCCGGGTACTCCGGTTTTCGCCCACCTCTGATTAACGATCGGCTCGATATGAGTGAAATAATCTTGAAAGGGCCGTAAAACCAAAACCAAAAAAAAAAAAAAAAAAAAACAACAGCTAAGGTCATACGGAGACGGGACCTCGGTTTAAAGACTCATCCGAAAGTCTGGAGAAGCCCGGGATCGATTCTGCGATCCCTGGTTTACAAGGCGAGTAGCGTAACCACTGCACCACGGAGGCTTCTAACTTTATATTGAGAAACGTTGGTTTACAAGGGTATATTTTATTTTACTTACATGCTGTTTTGCTTGAACACATACATGTACATTATCGAAACTCGTTTGAGCTGCCCCATAAACGCGCAGCAGCTAAATTAAGTGACGGTCCGACCTGCACCACTGTACCTGGGCAGTCTTAGACCATCCACAACGTCAAGTGATAATATCACTGTCATGGCACTTTCGTATAAATGTTAACAAAAGTCAAAATTATGAAATGCAACTCGTTTGCGATCATCTACTTAGACGACTAAGACAAGAAAAACTGTAGTTGTATACTTACCAACAATAAATGTGAAGAATAGAGCACTATAAAATACCTTCTTTGTCATCACGTCTGGGAGTAAATGCTACGTATGCTATTATAAACACATTACGTTAACTGGTCCATGAAATGAATACTCCTCTAAACCCTACTTTATATACATGTAGAGACAACTCGGGTTTATAGGTGTATAAATTAGCTTCCTTATTTCTATTTTAAGACATAGGTTATGCGTACTCGTTAGACGCCTCAATGAGGCGTTTGTAACGAGCACTCAAAGACATAGGTTGTGGGAACTCGTTAGAACCGCCTCAATGAGGCGGTTCTAACGAGCTCCAACATTCTATATTTGGAGTATAAGGAAAATATCACAAATTTTCGTTGAAAAAAAAAAATCGTTTTGGAGGTACAAAAATGCTCTATTTCTCACGGATGTGTTGTTTTAATGCAGTATCATTGTTACATGTATAATTGAGCCGCATTAAGCGAAAATATGTTTCCGGTCATGCGCGCGCTGCGAAAACATGTAACCCAACAAACCTGCCCAATCAGAAAATGCCTTCCATGTCACCGTGAAGTATTTTTGGTCAATTGCCATTCGTACAGTGCGAAGAATCTGACCAGAGCGCGCGGATTAGAGCCTACGTTGTGCGCGCACATCTGAAACATTTTTAAACGGTTCAAGAAATGTAGAACAAAAGATCACGTTACTATCATGCAATATAAAGCTGGCTATATCGTCTTACAGAAATGACGTTTTGTAGTTTAAGCTCGGTGTCTTCCGTTAGTGGTATTTGGGTGAATCAACAAAATTTAATCAAGCCATTTTTCGTTGTCCGCATGCTTGCAGACACATACGTGTCATGGAATTCCATATGGTACATGTACAAAACAAACAGGCAACTGAAACGTACATGTATCAGTTAACCTTCAGCGGGCTGGAGGCGCATTTATTCGCGCAAAAGGGAAGGCCAACTTGAGCAACTCATCACGCTCATACTCCATGCGTTGAGGTTTTCCTAAACAGGAGGGATTGTCCTTTCTTACGAGGGCACAGGTTTTACCCACGTTACAAGCTGTTTGATTTTACACCCAGAAAAACTTTTTGAAAATTGACGAGCTTTCAGATACCAGTTTTCAACAGGCTCCACTTACCTGTTTTATCACAAAAGCGCCCATCGACCAACTCGATGTGCACAAAAAAGTTTACCTCTATCCATGCGCATTACTGCGGAACTCGGGAAGGGACGTGATTTATTTTTAAAATATGTTGTGCGAACAAGATATTATGTTGTGCAAACAAGATAATATCTTGTCCGCACAAGATATATGTTGTGCGGACAAGATAATATGTTGTGCGGACAAGATATTATGTTGTCCACACAAGATATTATCTTGTGCGCACAAGATAATATCTTGTGCGCACAAGATAATATGTTGTATGAACAAGATAATAACTTGTCCGCACAAGATTATATCTTGTACGCACAAGATTATATCTTGTACGCACAAGATAATATGGTGTCCGAACAAAATAATATTTATCTTGTGCGCACAACATATTAAAAAATAAAAAATCATCTCCCTTCACGGGTTCCGTACATTACACTTCAGTAAAAGGTAGGACATTGAGTCAGCTGTTTAATGGGTATTCACTAGAACCACCTTGCCGTGACGGTTCTAATGAATATCCACAACATAGTTTTATATGGAGAAATAAGAAAAACTTTAATTCAATTATCAAAATATACATACCTTATATGTTGCTATGGTTACAATGACAGAGTATCCTGTCTGATGGCATTGGCCTTTGTCTTATGGACAGAAGCATATGCCACAAAGACATGTCTGTCATGGCGACGACAGGGATCTACATGTACAGGAACGTCCTGTTGGCTCTACAACACATCCTCTTTGTAACAATATTAAAGGGGTCCAAAGCATCAACCGTGTTAGTTTAAAACAAAAATGTATAGAGACCATTTAATCTACACTTTAGAATCCACCTGGAAACAGTGTTATTATGAGGTTGCGGTTTACTCAAATGGTACTATTCGTAATAGTCCTTTTGGGGTCAATTCTTTTTCGGTCGCTCAAAGTTATAAAGCGCATGAGCTTTTCAATGCTGAAGACCACATTACTATCACTGATTTGTTGACTGTAATATCTGTAACATATGTTCCATGTGACCTGTTGATTGACCTCAACATATATCTAGGTGAGTGTGACCTATATTTCTTGCTTCAGTAATTTTACCTTATATCTTGAAGGTGCGAAAAAGGCGAGTTATGTTGCCATGCGACATCTCTTGATGTACCGAATTGAATCTTCCTCCTTATATATAGCAGGGCCCTTTTCAAATTGTAGGGGTGTCAGGTTGTGTTTTCTTCAAATTTTATTTGGAAATTGGCTTAACCTTTTTTTGCAAACAGTGTAGGCCCTGATCGGACGCCGCATCTGATCTGGGCCTGCACTGTTTGCCAAGTATCCCTTTTGGGGCTTCCGGTACAAAATGGGTCAATGTTACTGGGTGTGTACGTCTGTGCGTTTGCAATTGTTGTTCAAAATACCATGCTACGAGGGCTGATTGATATGTTGTGAGCCTCATCATGAAGGATTTGAAGTTTGTCCGACATATTGAATTATTTTGCAACATAATCTTTTTCAGTATCACTACACTTTGCCAACGGTGTTGAAGGGCCTCAATACCACTGTTATAGAACTCCTTTACTTGGCTGTTCATATATCCACTGCATATACGGCGTCGGACTGAAAGTGGGTGCCTGAAATAGTTATTTTCAGTTGTGCATGAAATTCTGATGGAGCGAGATCAGGGCCCAGGATTACAATGCGTACTTAAATTTTAAGTACCTACTTAAACTAAGTATTTACTTAACTGTCGTATAAAGTGAACTACAAAGAATTTCTTTCGTTTAAGTCGATACTTAACCAGAGAATATCCTTAAATATTTAAGGTAACCCAGGTAGGTACCTTAACTTTTAAGATTTGACCTTGACACATGAATGTATATATCAACAACGGCAAACACGAGAGCTTTTATTTGCTCAAAATTACCAGTCATACTCTGTAGCTCAGACGGTAAAGTGTTTGCATCATATACAAGAGGCCCTGGGTTCGGGTCCCGGTCGAGCCACTTTTTTTTCCTCCTTGGAGCGCAAGTCGACTTGGCGATGAGGTATAAAACAACTGGGATTTCACAGTTTTCGACCGATAGAGCTGTATAAAAACTTCCCTTTACATAATACTGTATAATACTGGTAACAGGGCGGTATCACGACTCCCCGAAATCACCGAAATCACCCCGAAATCACCGAAATCACCACAGAAATAACCGAAATCACCACTGAAATAACAGAAATCACCATTGTGGAATTAATATATGGACATGTATAGTGTATTAAGCTTACAAACATTATTTTTATTGTCAATGATGACTTTTGGGTACCTTTTCAGCCAACAACACTTAAAATTGTACGCTCGGGATTTCTTTCGAAATCTTGCGAAATCACCTATCATTAATGCACTATTCTAGGGGCATATATACTGTTTATTACTGAATATTAGTGTTGTTTTCATTCTAAGGTGAGGATATAATGTGCCAGGTTGAATTCAATAAAGAATGTCCATTTTCAGCACAGAAGCATTTTGTTGGTGTGTGTATTGTTATTACCTCAGAAGTGTCCCTTACAGTTATCATGATGAACATTTATCAGACCATAACTTTTAGTTAATGTGTTTGTATCATTGTTTAATTATCTATATTTGTTTCTGTATTTTTTAAGTAGCCAGCTTGATATCAAAGTTAGGCACTGATTGTAATTAACATCATTATTGACACTTTACTAACATCAAGTTAATTGAGGATAATTGAATTTATCGGCTGATATCAGACTGTCATTTAATTACATATCGCGACCGATTAACTGGATTAGGCAATCATCTAACTCGTGGTCAATTAACAATACTGGAAAGCTGAATATACCGAATAATAGATTGTGGGCACTCATTAGAACCCCCGCCACAATCTAAGTTCGGAGCACCAGCACAGCTTTTTGGCGTTCGGTAAAATCGCCTCCCCGAGGCGGCTCTATCGAGTGCTCACAATCTATGTTTTTTTTTGCAGAAATATTAACACAATAACAATTTTTGCACCTTAAAATCATCATATTTTGGTGGTTAAATTTATTTGTATAGGCGTGTTTTCATAATAGAGGCGATTCTCATAAGTTCAAACAATCTATGTTCGGAGCAGGAATAACCAAAAGTGGCATTTTTTATTTCACTACATCGACGTTCCCTCATAATGCAAAAGAGGCTTTGTAAATAAAATAATGCACAGACTGAGCCGAGTTTGTGTTGGGATCCGATTTTAACTGAAGGAATGCCAGTCAGCCACGGAGTCGATTGTAACCTGTTCCCACAATCTTTATAATTAGCAGAAGTGTAAAATACATATATATATCTGAAAATATTCTTATGGTATTGCCATAAATAGTTTTTGAATTTGCGTGTTTTCATACAGATGTATACTTTTTCCCTCACTACTCCCCTCATCCCTTCTTCAGATTCATAAATACTTAATAATGGATGATGATCAGACAAGGTCCGATAACGCATCTTAATAATGTTTTCTGTTTTGGTGATTCCATAGGAGTTTGAACGGCCCACTCAGCAATATTTAGGTCATATTTGAGCCAGTCATTTTATCCATGTACTGTATGTCGGCAAAATGCCGTATCTTTTTATTCTTTTCATATCCCATGCCGGCGAAATGCTATTCCGATTAAAGAGAATGAGTCTCCAATTAATTTTGTGAAATTGCATATGGTAATTAAAGGACGCCTTTGAACTTTTCACACATTCGGTTTGAGTAACATAAACAAGTTTTTCTGAAAAACAATACATTTGTATAAATAGTTCGATTCTAAATTTCCCTTCACAGTACCATCATGGCATCCGAGTTTCCGTGTGCTGTGTGTGTTAAAAATTGCATTCAGGATGTTATTCAGTGCACGAACTGTAAAAATTTGGTCCATAGAAGTTGCGTTCCCATGTCTGTATCTAAATTTCAGTCTTGGTCTTCTGACTTTCTGTGTAGAAACTGTTGTTTCGTAAATGGACATTATGACGCGGCAGGAGCCTTATCCAGGTATTTATTTATTTAATTTTTATTTATTTATTTTTTATTTATTTATTTATTTATTTATTTATTTATTTATTTATTTATTTATTTATTTATAAGAACTGCCTCGCGGTTCTAACGAGTTTCCACTATCTATGTTATGTGCATAAACCTGTAAAAAAGATGTTTAACGTACCCGTCAACACTAGTTAGGGTTCGAACGAGTATCCACAATCTATGTTTAAAGCAAAAATGAGAAAAGTATAGAATACCTCGGTAAATCACGATTTTCTCTCTAAAAGGGAATCATTATGAAACACATCCTTTTCAAATATATTGGAAAAATTTACTACCAAAAAAAAAAAAAAAATGAAAATTTTCTGCTGAAAAATTGCGATGTTTTTCTTGTTTCCTTTTCATGATTTCGTATATATTTCAAACCGTTTTGCATTTACATCATCTTGTTTATGTATGTAAGAAATTGGAGATTTCCCCTATTGTGCTGTCTTGTAAATCAATTTATTTTTGTTTCTTTGTATCATTCTATGTGGCGAGAGCAAGAGCATCACGAAAACACACCTATATAAATTTGACTCATTTAAATCCCTTATATAATAAAACTGGGGTTTGGCAGGGGTAAACAATAGTTTCCTTAGGTTGTGGGTACTCGTTAGAACCGCATATTTGTAGAGGAGTGTTTTCGAGATTTGGTTAAACTGTTTATCTATTGCCCATAAGGTTGTATAAATAAAGGTACAAAATAAATATCTTTTGTTATTCGTTTGTTTTATTTGTGGTTTAATGTCCCCGTCAACAGTGTATAGGTCATTTTGGAGCCGGTAAACCGCTATTCCTACGAGTAAAATATGCACATAACGAAGACTCAGACCAGCCTGTCCACTGGCGCATTTTGGAATCGCGCCTATTCGAGTAAACACAAAACGCGTTTGTTTTGTTTCTTTTCAAGTTTCACGACCCAGTCAACAAAATTTAGGTCATTTTGAGCCGGTCAATTTGTGTATCGATACTTGTAAGCAGTTAATGTATCAGTTTACCTATCGACTCTTTTCTTGGGTATGCCCCCGGATGTAGGGCTATCTGTAAGCTGTTAACCAGCAGTGGAATTTCTCGCCCCAGTCAAAGCTATTTAGGTCATTTTTGAGCCGGCCAATTTAGCAATCTACACTTTTCTTTGACAGGCTTATCCGTTAGCTGGTTACCAGTACAGTGCACATTCTTTCGCAAGAAACTGGCAACCAGTGGAAGGGAGAGATTGGCCGTACAGTTTCCACAAAAGAGCGCTGCCGAATCCGGATCCGAAATGTACCCAAAATAACGGCCGATTTTAATTAGTTTTAATTCCCATTTACCGCTTTCCAATGAAAGGAAATTACCTTAAACTATATAAATTCATGAAATTTGGTCATAATAAAAGCATTTTAATGAGTTTTTTCTGTTTTCATTGTTAATTTCTGTTATTTCAGTGGTGATTTCGGTTATTTCTGTGGTGATTTCGGTGATTTCAGTGGTGATTTCGGTTATTTCTGTTGTGATTTCGGTGATTTCGGTGGTGATTTCGGTGATTTCGGTGATTTCGGTGGTGATTTCGGGGAATCGTGTTACCCGTAACAGGGTAACAATTTATTGTTTGGTGTAGGAAGGTTCTTACAAGCGAAAGGGTGTCTTAAACGACTTGGTTGTTTTTGTCAGGGTAGGTGTGTGTATGTTTGATTGATTGATTGATTGGATGTTGAACGTCCCTTTCAACTATATACAGGCCATTTTGGAGACGTTGCTCCAATTTTCAAGGACTTTTACCCGACATTGAGATGAAATGACTTCTCAAGCCTGTCACCCAATGAAACCAATAGGGTTTATAAGCATGGACGGTCCGACTCGCGCCGCTTTTCCTGGGCATGCCATAGGGGCTTGAATCATGAAAAAAAAGATTCAAGCCCCTATGGGCAGGCTTAGATCCTTTAAGTGGGACCAGTACTCGTGTGCGGTCGGATTCAGCTCTGCGTGGAAGCGTCATGCAGCCAATTTATTTCTTCATGCCCCGGTGGGTGGGTGGGGCCGACAGGTTTGTGTGTCGGGCGATGGGGGTGTTTGGGGAGGGAGGCTGGCGCATATCACTTTTGTCTGTTATTTAAAAACTGATCCTGTGGCACAGCGGGTCCATGTTCCTACGCTTATGCATGTCCTGCTACTTTTACGCATACGATGTTCACAACCATCATATACCGTCTTTATATTCAGTGTCATGAAATAGTATGACGCCACGTGCAAGAAATGACTTTTATTTTTCTGCTGTTCATGAAAGTATGAACGAACAGGGTCGCCTGCAAAGTAAATCAACTCCGAAGGGGTTCATATAAACTTTGCTAGCGACCCGCTGTCGTTCATACCTTCATGAACATCGAAAAAATATTTCTTATATTTACATTATTTTTTCCTCACTTATAAGGCAAACTGTTAAAGCTGAAAAACATTTACACGCAGTTTTCTATAAAGAGCGGAACGCCCAATGAGATCAAAGAGAACCATGGTTTAGACTGGCGTCACTTAACGTCATGGAAAATCATATGACTTGATGCGTTCATGGAAGTATGAACTACATTGTTTTATATAGGTTTACTTGAAATGTAAATAATTTCTATTTTGGCGGGAACAACTGTAACGTATGTCAGCGATGTACATTTGCAGGGCAAATGGTCATAGTAAAGGCAATAAAATCCAATTTAAAATCCAATTCGAAGGCCCGTTTCGTAACTTTCATATGAAAGGACCATTTTTGTAAGATTCGCGATATCAAAATTTATTAAATACAAAGAAGTTTTTTTCTTGGTTGATTTGAGATTCGTCCTCGCAACACTATTTAGGTTTGATTTCGGAAGTGTTGCTTTCAATTTTGTCGGACTTTTACCCGACATTGAGATGAAATTTCATCTCAAGCCCTGTCGCCCAATCAAACTCGTATATGCATGGACGGCCCGACTTGCACCACTTTGCCTGGGCAGGCTTAAGCCTTCTAAGTGGTTTACTGGAGGTCGCGTGTGGTCGGCTTGTGCTGGTTGGGTGAGGCAAGGTGATGTGTATCTTGCGTCACTGGGGTGTCCAACTGATATTGGCCGCAACCAATCATAAGCTTCTACTCCTTGCCTTGAAATGCTAAATAAAAATAAGTTTGAGGCGTACCACCTCCCTTGTTTGTTTAGTATGGAACGCCAGAGCTGTCTGGGCCTCAATTTTGTCATTGCATAACATCAACAACACTGCGCAATGACAAAATTGAGGCCCAGACAGCTCTGGCGTTCCATAGTTTTGTATGATTTGAGGTTTAACGTCCCCGTCAACACTGTAAAGGTCATTTTGGAGACGTTGCTTCCAATTTTGTGGGACTTTTTCCCGACATCGAGATGAAATGACATCTCAAGCCCTGCCGCCCAATGAAACCAATAGGGTTTATATTCTCGCACCGCTTTGCCTGGGCAGACTTAGATCCTCTAAACGGATTACCATTACTCGTGTGCGGATCGATTTCAGCTCTGCGTGGAAGCATCAAGCAGCCCCTCTATTTCTTCAAGCCTCGATGGGCGGGGGCCGTCCACCCCCTTGTAAGCTTGTGCATGTGAGTGATTGAGTGTGTTTGTGAGGTGAGTGAGTGAGCACTTTATGCCTCATCAACTGTAAGGTAATACGCAGATAAGGACCACATTCATAAAAAGTCGGGGCAATCCGAGATGGAATGTACAGAGATTTTATATCACATTTTTTTCCTTTGTTTTACTCCGACTGGAGCTACGGTTTTTCTCCGTGTTTGTCTGCACGATGTTTGATCTAGTCGTTAATGACTATATCAACTACATACATGTATAATAATGACATCCGAAAACAATATTGTAGCCGGGGTTAAGTTTGGGGTGGTTTCTGCGGGAGTCTTCCCTGTTCTTCACCATAGTGCAGAATATATTTATTACTGTACCAGATTGTATTGAATATTATGCAATACGCCTAACGGCATGAGAAGGGTTGAATCATGGACAGACTCTATAAAACCGATTCCGCCCCCACCCCTCGGGGCTTCAGATTTGGCTGCATGATGCTTCCATGTAGAGCTGAAACTGACCACACTGGCACGAGCACTGGTAAACAGCTTAAAAATGACTAAGCCTACCCAGGCAAAGTGATGTGAGTCAGACCGTCCACTTGTTTCTAAAGGGACCCCGTAGAAACAGCGTTTTGAATATGGCGTGGTGCTACATTGTGACCAATGTTTGTCCGCACAAATCGTGATCGAGTGTGATCCTTCATTGAAACACGTTTTATAGTGTATAAAACATTTTTCATGGTTTATGTGGTGAAATGGAAACTAAACAATCATATTTTCTATTGTCTCCATTCAATGAAACAGAAGAAGTGATTTTTGACAGATCGCGGGAAACTTGTGGGCCGCCTACATCAATGTGTAATTGAAACTTACGTGCTGATCGTCGTGAAAATTTCCGTCAAAACTACGACTTTATCCGAAGTTAAATACTTAGCTAAGTAAATGAAATAGGTGGCTTTCGAATGCACTTTTTAAGGAAATACTTTACTAAGATATTAATTCCTCCTTAAATCCTTAAGTCGACCTTAACTTAAGTATCGAATGTACATAAGCAGGAATACTCGTACTACAGGTACTAATCCACACTTATCTGTCACTTCTGTGACGTCACAGCCAGTCGCTAGTTTTCATACAGGTAATACTAGGAAAATGTATAGAGTTATATAGGAGCCCGTCATTTAACTAATAAAATCTTTTATTTTCATTTCTACAAGATATTATTATAACCTCGCATTTGATAGAAAAATGTATCTGCTTCATTTTGGTACCAAATTTGTTGAAATAAAATAATTTTTAAAGTGGCCCAGATTCTAATGAATGCCACTGGGGTATTTCCCTATTACGTCTTTGTATTTTACAACAAAAATGAAAAATAGCCTTAATTCAAAGGCTCAAAAGTCATATTTGTTAAAATTTCTCCGCGCGCTATAACCTCTCACTAGAAAGATCTATTTAATATCTATATTCATGTGGTAAAAAAATTAGAAAAACAGTTTATTAAAAGTGGCCCACAGGTTGTAGAAAATAGCTATATTTGAAGTTTCGGATCAAAAATGTGTAAAGATTACACAGACGCAGGGCTTGTATACACAGGATATTAGAATGAATCGCAAAAGAAGTTAGAATTGAAAATCGGTATCAATATGGATAATATTGTCTAATATTCTTGATAGAATTAGAAAGAATATTTTGCTTTAAGAAAACAAATATACATCTATAATTAAAAACTTTGCACTCATAACTTAATTAATTTATTTTTGATAATGTAAAATTATGTTTTTAATTTGCAACCTTTTGAAGCTTGTTTTAAGATTTGCTTTAATTATATTTTCGCCTAGGAAAACTACTAACTGCTTAATTAGAAAACTTGAATGATGCGATGTATATTTCCACCATTACGAAAACGCGCCTATACAAATACATTGTAAATTTCACGGCCAACTTACAACAATTTAAGAAAAAGTTATTTCCTATTTCTGCTCTTAATTATAGATTGAGGGTATACTCGTTAGAATGACGATGATGACTCGATAGAACAGTCAAACGTATGATTTTAAGCTCAAAAGTTTTTTGCTTTTTTTTTTTATTTTTATCTCATTTCTGCTCAAAATAAAGAATGTGGGTACTTGTTAAAATCGCCTCACTGAGTCGGTTCTAACGAGTAACCACAACCTATGTTTTTAGCAGAAATAAGACAATTATTGTTTGTGAGGATCAAATAATTTTCAGTTTTTGACGGTAAAATTTTCAATCTATATTTGAATAGGCATGTTTAGGTAATGTTTGTTAGATTTTACACCAGTCCTGTAGATGCAGTGTTTTAATTCATGTGTTTAGAAATCTTTAATGTTCTCGACAAGTTATAATTTATATAATACGATGCATATATCCATCATTACGAAAACACGCCTATTCAAATACACTGTAAACTTCACCGTCAAAACTAGCAATTGTAAAAAAAAATATGATGTTTTTCTTATACATATACTGTGTGGGTACACGATAGAACTGCCTCTGCGAGGCGGTTCTAACGAGTACCCACAATCTATATTTTAGAGAAAAAAAATAAGAAAAATGAGCACCCTGAATTTATGGTTCGTGGCTAAAAGTCATACATAAGAAGTAAGAATCTTTCGTCTGGATCGTGTCATTTTTCTCTTATGAAGTTCAAACATAGTGGTTCTTTTTTGTCTCATTAATTAATTTTAATCTTCTCTGGGCCTAGCCGAAAAAAAAATATTAAATTTGGCAAAATATCTCATTTGTGCAATCGTTTCAGAAGCTGTGTTTCTTTCCCACACCTACTCCCTTAAATTATAATATAGGAGGTTTTAGGAATTCCGTTTATGACGTCATTCTTGCACATGCGCAAAGTACTGGCCGTCAATTGAAACGGCCATCGCTATTCAAATGTATTGGCGGAACTTAAAATGGTAACAATATTCAGACATTTTGAGAGAAATTATACCCGTTTTCATTGAAATAATGCCTCGAGAAGGAAAGAATGATATTTCGCTTTTATTACCGAAATTCATTTATCCTAAATCCGTTTTTAATTGACGAAAATAGTTTCGTGAATGACCCATGTCAATGGCTTGAGATACCGTTATTCACGAAAGCTTACTTACAAAATAAGTTTTTGCGTAACTTTCGTTTTATTTTCTCCCTCACTTCGTTCGTCCGAAAATAAAAGTAGTCTTTTCTATGCTGTCCTGGGACGAACTCTTGCATTGTGGTCACAATGCGAGAATCTGTCACATTACAGAATAAGAATTCAAGTAAAAAACGATTGAGTTGGAAATGCCGCTGAACGCTACAGATCGGTTTCCATTTATTATCAACTTGTAACAATGCAACAATGCAACATACTACGCTATGCTGTTCTGGTAATCACATGACTGCTAAAGTAGTCAACTCCTGATCGTAACTGAAGTTATGAAACCATAACATGTCCATACTTCGTATTAAAAACGACAGTTGAACGAAATCCCGTGACGTCAAATACCTGATCAATACAGAGTTATCTATCTTAACTGAGGCGAAATTATGGACGATAGTCGATAGAAAACAAAAATTTAGGAAATTTAAACCGCGATATAACTGAATAAAAGAAAAATCTTCTCAGATTGTCATTTTCTACTTATTTATACATCCATTCAATGATTTCTGAAAGCATTTTTTTTTTTTTTTTTTTTTTTTTAAATACATAAAATCTTGCATAATTCGTCTATGGTAAATGCGCGATACTTGAATAAAACCGGCATTTAACTCAGTTATAAAAAATAAGAAAAAATTGTAAATTATCATACGAATTCTAAAATTATTTTCATTCGATAATTGGAAGAATTTTAATCTCTAAGGTGCAAAATATGAATATTGGAAACAATTCCGGATACTTCCGAAAAACCCCGAACTAATATAGACAACACTCATCAGACCTGTTATGTGACGTCACGGCGAAAGCTCAATACTACCGCAATGTATAAATATTGTGGATAGAGCACTGAGTATTTAATATAAAACAGAATGTCCACATCTAAAAGCGCACGACGTCCAGCAAAAAACAGCTTATCTGAAAACTTGTGTCCAAAATCTATTCAGTGGCTTTCTATATTTCACACTGTGCATTTAGATATGTTCAATATAAATAAAGATTCTTGAATGTGGTATTGACTGTTCGAAATGCTCGTTAGAACTGGCGAAACGTTTTTCAACTCTTGTAAATCGTTCACGATTCTAAATATTTTGATTGACCGACTCATTTCCCTGTCAGGATCACGTTAAACATGTATGGGTTGCTCAATGACTTCTGACTTTGTCAGTTGGAAACAGCCGATGTTCTGATCATTAATTACTGTATTTTCGATCAAAAATTTGGTCTAAAGACAAATCTTCCCTTCTATTCTCTGTAGCGTATAGCGGTCGACTGACGAAAAAACCGTTCAAGGCCTTTTAAATTAACCAATAAACTCACATCACCCAAAAGGCATCATATAAGACGGAAAAAACGTGAATATAGTATGAACAGTGGTCATTGTACATGTCCTATAAGACAGACCGAAAAGAAGAAGGTTTATTCGCTATCAAAGTCTATCTATCTATCTATCTATCTATCTATCTATCTATCTATCTATCTATCTATCTATCTATCTATCTATCTATCTATCTATCTATCTATCTATCTTTCTTTCTTTCTTTCTTTCTTTCTTTCTTTCTTTCTTTCTTTCTTTCTTTCTTTCTTTCTTTCTTTCTTTCTTTAGAAATATGTCCAACGATCTGTCTACATGTGCAATTTAAATGTCCATACTGAAAGTCGAAATAAACTTATGAGTAGACTGACAGAGGGGCGTTGAGTCAATGTTGGTTCGACGTCATGTCGTCGACACCCACTCCAGCTCACTTCATTGTCACATGACCGTTGGCATGAGAGAGACAGAGAGAGAGACAGAGAGAGAGAGAGACTGAGAGAGAGAGGTTTGACTGACAAACTGACAGTAGACAGACAGACGACACACAGACCGACTGAATGAATGACTGACTAACAGACGAATGGACGGACTGTTAGACAGACAAATAAACATACTGACAGTCGAAAAAACAACAACCAATGAGTGGAACTCACAGACGGGCGTCGAGTTAACGTTTGCTCGACGTCATGCCGTCGACAACCACTCCAACTCACTTCAATGTCACGTGACCGTTGAGATGAGAGAGCGCTTTGATTGATCCCTGTATCCAAGAAGCCCATAACCCTTTTTGTACCAAATGGAATCTTCCTCCTTATATATAGCAGGAGTCATTTTCAAAATTAAGGGGTGTCCGGTTGTGTTTTCTTCAAAATTTATTTGGAAAATGACCGAACTTTTTGCAAACAGTGAAGGCCCCGATCAGACGCCGCGTTCTGTCCCGTCTGATCTGGGCCTGCACTGTGTGTCACTTACCCCTTTTGGGGTTTCCGGTACCAAATGGGTTAATGTAGACCTAATGTCTGGGCAGGTTGAACCAATCTACAAATCTACCAGATTTTTTACTGTAAAATCTTGCACTTGCGAAGGAGTGTTTCATTTTTATGCACTGAAAGGGTGTTCTACGTTTGTTTTGAATTTAATGTTCCAATCCCACTGAGTCTTGATGGGTCCGAGCACTGGGCAAATGACATTTTATTAATCGCCAACGCAACGTTCTGACGTTTCATCGACGTTGCAATGTCAAATTCAATGCATCGCTTTGAAGTTGATTTGATGTAGACACGACGTTGTTGACACGCTACATGTCGGTTGACGTGGCGTCATTTAACGACAAACTGTAATTTACATTTGCCTGCGCTCGCATTTGCCTGCGCTCGCTAATTGTTGGTGCGATGAGAGAGAGAGAGAGAGAGAGAGAGAGAGAGAGAGAGAGAGAGAGAGAGAGAGAGAGAGAGAGAGAGAGAGAGAGGACCCTGTTGGGTCGTATGTGCAATATATCATTTTCGTAATGCGAAATTTCACATTTGGCAGCATATCTGTGTTTCTCCCTTTATCTTTCATTAGAATTCGCCAAAAGTTTAAAAAAATTCCACTGCTTTACGCTGTAATTAACACTTTATCTGTCCCACTGCCTTTGAAGCAATACGACAGATGACGGCCAGGGCTTTTCCCGTTCTATTTTTAGAACCGGAAGTACGTCACGAAAAAAGCTCCTATACAATGTTGTCATTTTTAAATGCAAAATACACAATGGTTCACCCGCGAAGGCTATGCTATGAAATTGATCGTTTATGTCAAAAGGTGTGTGTGTGGTGGGGTGGGGGTGGGGGCGTGATATACCGCGCAAGACCACGTCTTGGATTGTTTGATTATCTTAATTACATAGAAAAAAGTGAGGTTTATAATGACAAACAAACCATAAACCAATTGTTTTTTTTTTACATTGCATTAACCCTTATCCTGCTGTTCACGACAACCACTAACATTGCAAACAGTGTAGATCCAGATCAGATTAGTTCTAAAGAAGCCATCTGATCAGGATCTATACTGTTTGTCTACCAGTTTGTGAATTTGAACGAAAACAGTATACAATGTAGTCTGATTGGCTGATAGTAAAGATGTGACTTATATAAATCGCGTTTGAACAGCCTCGTCGAGGCGTTTCTACCGAGAACCCGCAATGTATGTTATGTGCAGAAATATCAAAATTATCAGGATTTTTTAATCTGAAAATTTCAATTTTAGGATGGTAAATGTTTTAATATACATGAAATATAATATAATGTGAGTATAGGCTACTTTCGTTGTGTCTTGTTTAAATCTTAAAGTAAGGAAATTACGATACAAACCCACTTTCTTTATTCTAAAATGACTGAGGATATATCGGTGTATATTGAAATAATGTGAGTTGCTCGCCTAGGGCGTCCGAGATATGTTTATCCAAAGTTTGTGAGTGTTGTGCATTAACCCATTTTGTACCGAATCCCACAAAAGCGGTTATAGCAAAATGTGCAGGCCCAGATCAGACGCCACCGAGCTCGGCTTTTGTTCAGGAACTTCTTTTTGCAAAAAGTTCAGATTTTTTTTTATTTTTCAAATATATTTAGAAAACACTTCACACCATCAAATTTTGAAAGACCACGTTAGTTTTATGAATTGTTTGATTATCTTAATTACATTGACAAAAAAGTGAAGTTTACAATGACAAACAAATCACAAACCATTTTTTACATTACATTAACCCTTATCCTGCTGTTCACGACAACCCCTAACTTTGCAAACAGTGTAGATCCCGATCAGATTAGTTCTGAAGAAGCCATCTGATCAGGATCTATACTGTTTGTCTACCAGTTTGTGAATTTGAACGAAAACAGTATACAATGTAGTCTGATTGGCTGATAGTATAGATACGGCTTATTATATTGTTCTCGTTTGAACAGCCTCGTCGAGGCGTTTCCACCGAGTATCCGCCATGTATGTTATGTGCAGAAATATTAAAATTATCAGGATTTTTTAATCTGAAAATTTCAATTTTAGGGTGGTAAAGGTTTTAATATAATATAATATAATGTGAGTATAGGCTCCTTTCGTTGTGTCTTGTTTAAATCTTAAAGTAAGAAAATTACGACACAAACCCAGTTTCCTTATTCTGAAATGACTCAGGATGTATCGGTGTATATTGAAATAATGTGGGTTGCTCGCCTAGGGCGTCCGAGATATGTTTATCCAAAGTTTGTGAATGTTGTGCATTAACCCGTTTTGTACCGAATCCCACAAAACGGGTTATAGCAAAATGTGCAGGCCCAGATCAGACGCCACCGAGCTCGGCTTTTGTTTAGGAACTTCTTTTTGCAAAAAGTTCAGCCATTTTTTATTTTTTAAATATATTTAGAAAACGCTTCACACCATCAAATTTTGAAATGGACTTGTGCTATGTATAAGGTTGACAAATTCCGGTCGGTACAAAATGGGTTAATCTGATAAAGACGACAGAGCTTTAGTTGCTTTAATTAGCACATCCCAGTGTAGGTATAAGAAATTAGACTGGAGTTTAAAGGCCTTCTCAACACTTTTTTGGTGATATCGAGCTTGTCAGTTTACCTATCCCCACTTTTCTACTGAGTATACGTACGCGATTAACCAGTATGGCGCAAATTCTTTTGTTTGAAACTGACAGCTGCCCTTTTGAAACAGTGGAAGAAAGAGAATGAATGTAGAGAAGATTTCATGAACAGTTTCCACGAAAGAATATAGCCGTCTCCGGCAGCTAGGTATCGAACCCGCATCCTCCTGATCACCAATCATTAGCGCATGCGACTGAGCTACCGAGGCCGGCTTCAGAAATAAGTCAACACCCATGTAAAATTAGGTCTTCATATATGGTTATTTAAAATGAATTTTCCATAACAAAAACAAAAAGCAAAAAAAAAAAAAAAAAAAAAAAAAGCCGCGACGTGATTTTAAACAATGTGGCATTGCCGACTAGCATAGACTCTTGCTTAAGCAAATGCAGTCTGATCAGAGACTTTGGTACGCGGAAACAATGCAATTCATAGAACCGTTATTGAATCAGTAAACATGCAGGCTGATCTTGTTTTCACCCTAAAAACTACCACATTATTTGAAATCCTGTGTCGAAGCTGAATTCCAAACCTACGCCACCGTGTCTACTAGGGCCTATGTTCGGATACATAATTGTTTTACGGCGTAACAGTCCTCAATAGAGGCCAGAGCTTTATAAATGGCATGTCATTACTAAACGTTGAATTTCATTAATTAAATAAATTCTTTTACATATTGTCATCATTACGTTTTTTTTTTTTTTTTTTTTTTAATTTACAAAGGGCCACAATATAAAAAGGAACAAAATTACATGAGTATACCCATGAAATGTATAAAAAAGACATAATATATTTATACAGGTATAAATGTGATCTATTTTTATTTCCCTATAATTTTGGATTAACGGCCCGGCTATGAATATTTAATTTATATCGAGGACAAAACACCTGGTCATCCGTTAGCAAAAGATGCCTTTTTTATATAAAATATCAGAATTTTTCATCTTGAAATTTTCGGTGGCAAAAATATCCATACTAATTTAAACAGGGCACTGGATAGAACACAGATTGGTTTTGTATTGTAACTCAAACCGGGAGGTGTGAAACTATTATTACACACTGTTAACACAGGTAAACGACGCTATTTCGACTACGGTCTAAGGGGATTAACTGATGTCAATCAAATATGGGATATCGGTAATCTGAGTGACAGTTCCTGTAGTACGAGAATTCCTGGTAATGATCCTGGGCCCAGGTGTATAAGGCGGATGTTCAATGAATTTAAAGCCACAGTGGTGAATGGCAGTCATAGCAATGACAGATTTGTGAACAGGAGCACTGATGAAACAACACACATCTAGTGAGCTTTCCGCGTGCTTAAGTTTAACATTTTCCCGTAACTGCTTCAGAAGTGAAGCATACATAGTACATGTATGCGACTGATTGTTTGTCCTTTTTGGAGATATTCTATCAGCAGAATACCATCTGCATCCCTGAAAACCGAGGTCATAACCTTTACAGCTGATGAAACAGTCTTTGCCTTCTTTGGCGGGGGTGAGCCAGGGTGCTTCCATTGTTTTGTTTGTTGTTTGGCCTCTGGGATAAAATGATGAACCCATGTCTCATCCAGAGTGACAAATCGCTGACGAAAGCTCAAAAAGGTTAAAATTAGCACGCCATTATGTGCGCCTGGTGAGCTTCTGATCAACTGTCAGAAGTCTAGGTACCCATCGGGCCGACAGCTTTCTAATTGCAAGATCCTCTGACAGAATGGAATGTACTCTTTCGTGTAAAATGCCAACTATACTGGCTTTATATTTTTCTGTGACTCTTCGAAGAAAAAAGTTATGAATAGAGGATCTTACCTGAGTGCTCATGTATTTTTGAATTTATTCAACGAGTTGAGGAAAAGGGATAAAATGCGAGGCTTTGCCGAGCATTTTATCCCTTTTCCTCAACGAGTTTAATAAATTAATTATCCCCTATGTACTTATTACCGGTGTATACTAATTACCGGTGTATTCTGTTTTGCCCGAATTACTAACGCGTGCATTAACATCATTCGGAATTTCTCACATCATTGTTTACAAGACATTTTTCTCTCTGTCTGTATTAAGAAAAAAAATATATCAGACCTGTCCGTTTCTCAGGGCAAGTGACTTCTTTTATCTGTAATCATAAACAATGATATTTTGTTTTGTGTAGTTAATAAAATGGTATACTTCATAAAACATGCTGTAGAAACAATAAAAAAGCTTTCAAACAGGCCCTTTTTGCTTTCATTTTGAAGGCTAATAACTATTTCATTACAGAACCTCGTCCAATATAGGCTCTTATACCCAAATAACTTTCTACACGATTTGTTTACATATACACCGGTAATTAGTAACACCGGACATACCAGATGGTGACAGGGGTAGTCCAATATAAATAAACAATTTAGCCGGTTGGAGTTTATTTTGAAAAAGTATATTGTTTATTTCCGTTGAAGGAATGAAACAATAGTTTGACTAGACACAATTTATCAGAATCGGTAGAACAGTTTGTTTTATATACTGAGTTGAACAGTTAATACACCGGTAATTAGTAACACCAGTATAATACATGAGCAAGAATGCAAGATTCTATTTATCATATGAAATTTAAAACGCATTTTATTCACGATTGTTTATAAAAAATGTCAATATTCCGCCGTTAGTAAACGCGACGTCGTTTAGGACGTCCTACATGCAACGTTAAGGGGCGTATCTAACTTATTTGCATATTTAATCCACTAGTGGATTATCGAATTTATTACATGGCGTTATTTCACTCTCAGACGTGACGTCATATGATAAACATACTTATCACCATGATCACTATGATAACTTGATCTGCCGCACAGTGTCACGTATCAGAGATGTTCCCAGATCTTAGGCATCACACTCGACTCGACGCCCCGCGTCTCGTGTGATTCGTTGACCTGGAAACATTCACTCGACATGATCCAATGCGGCAGATCAAGTCACATGTGTTGTGGTGATAATATTAGTTATTTTGATTCTTGACGGGGAACATGAGATCACATTCCCCGCCCGAGAGCGAGATTTGCCCGAGCCGTTAGGCGAGGCCAACTATCGCTTTCAGGCGGGGAATGTTATCTCACGTTCCCCCGTCAAGAATCAAAATAACGAATTTGTGATACTGCAAAGCTTTTTCATGACATTTTGTACAGCGTTGCAATGTTTTTCATTTTGTAGCGGACGTCGTTAGAAGTAGACATCTCGTTCGTTGAGCACAACATCATAAATCAGAACAAAAATCAGTAAAGTCCGTGAGACTTGCTGAATTGTACAACCCCATGCATAAGGCAAAACTAATACCTATGGATGTGTTATCATTACCACTATATGACAATGAAAACTTCCACCTCCATGTGGTAAGTTTGGAGTGGTCCATTTCCAATTACGGGTACATTGTATGAGGTTTGTCTTTGTTTGTAACAAAATTTACAAAAATGAATGTTCTTTATGCAAACAGTGTAGATCCAGATCGGACGCCGCAAAACGCTGGGTCCGCACTGTTTGCCAATGTCCCAGAAAAGGGCCGCTAGGCTCATATGGATTAATGTTTCTGGAGTATAGCCAGATTTGAATCAACTTGTCGTCATCGCATTAGCACGTACATGTTTGTTTGTTTGATTTGGTTTAAACGTTATTTCTTTGTATAATACATACATTTTTTACACATATAATGTTGACAAAGAATACAAGTATCATACAAAGGGATTCAGAAAAAAGTCAAATGACTTATTCAAATCTGTATCCCTCGATTACAATATCAATGTACTAAGTATAGTTCCGATTGTCAAGTTTGTTCGAATTTGCAAGTTATTGTGAAGATATTCTAGGTGAATTTCATTTTGGTTACAAAATGAATAGTATAGTAGTGAAATAAAGCATAGATATATGGCTCCACGGGGAATTGATTTTAAGGTAATTATTTTGTTTCATTAGCACTGATATATCAAGTCTTGGGCGTGTGATTTGGGGCTGTCTCAAGAGAAACAATACAATGTAGAAACTCAGTTGCGCTCTTCGAATAGTGATGTGAGACAAAGGCTGAAGATCGGTTCGGTTGGACGCTGTAGCTGTTTAACTCGAGTTAGTAGATGTGTTTTTCAAACTTTTTCGGGTAAGAAGGCGCATGTATTTATTTACGTGTGTAGATATATGTATGTGTGCCCATGTAGAAAAACTACACATATTTATATATCTGTGATAAGTACTAGTAAGGCATTTGAAATCTGTGATTATAAATTTGAGGTACAAAATCTTTTAGACTTAAGAATAAAATCTTGTACTGCTAAGAATATTTGTATGTTATCATTCACAGAGAGATCAGTACTGCCGTATAGAAGGATATTTAAAGCAGGTTGGCAAATAGCTGAGACAATGTTTAACATGTCCTGTCTAAAGTCAGTGTACTGTTCACAGGCCATGAGGTAGTGATGCGTGTCCTCAACAGCTCCACAAGCACATAAAGAGTTATTTAGAATATTCTTTTGAAATAGATGATCGTGTAGCGAGCTGCAATTAAGTCTTAGTCTGGCATGATGTACATGCCGAAATCTTTTATCTGCACAAAAGTATGACGGTGGTTTTCTTTCGTTAGACTGTAGTTTGTGCTTAAAAGCTGCTAATGAGGGTGCATTTTTCTTGTCATCTGGCAAATCGTTCCAGTTGCGAGTCGCCGACGGGAGAAATGATGTATATTAAAGCTGCGAGTTGGCTCGGACAGTCTGTAAATTGGCATTATTTCGCAATTCGTAAGCTGTGCTACTGCCTACCGTGAGGGGTACTAATGAAGATAGGTATTCAGGTGTGAGAAAATTCTGCATTTTGTAATAGAGTACAAGTTTGTGTTTTTGTCTCCGAGCTTCCAGAGATTCCCATCCAAGATCATAGAGAAGAGAGTTGATTGATACTAGTTTTGTTGCCCCAGTAACGATTCGTGCGGCTTCATTTTGGATTTTTTCTAATTCGTTCGCCTCGTATAGGGTGCAATTATCCCAGACAACATCGGCATATTCAAGAAGTGGCCTTATAAAAGAAGTATATATTGTTTGTAGGGATTTTCTATCGAGTGTGAATTTAAGTTTGCGCATTATATTGATCCGAAACCATGCTTTCGTTTTGGTGTTGTCTATGTGGTCATGCCAGGTGCAATCGGTCGAGAAAATAAGACCTAAATGCTTATGAGAATGTACTTCGTTTATATGTTGCTGGTTCATTGATATAGGAGGATGATAGGGTTTATTTATTTTTCGCGAAAACATCATTGACTCGGATTTTGCAGGATTAAAAGAAACAAGCCATTTCGTTGCCCGTGAGTGTATCTTAGCCAGATCAGAGTTGATCTGGGCTGCCGCATGCATGGGGTTCTCCACCACTATGTACAGACTAGTATCATCTGCAAAGAGCCTGATAGAAGAATGTATGTCTACAACTATGTCATTAATATAAATCAGGAACAGAAGTGGGCCAAGGATGGAGCCTTGTGGGACTCCTGCCTTGATAACAGACCAAGACGATGCAGCTCCAGGTAGCACTACTCTCTGTTGTCTATTATGCAAATAATCTGTAAACCATTGCAGTAGCGAACCAGAAATACCAATGCTGTGAAGTTTGTAGAGCAGGCCTTTATGCCATACTCTGTCAAAGGCTTTACTAATGTCGCAAAAGACCGCACGTACTTCTTTACCTTCGTCGAGAGCTTTGCAAAATGTATTGTAAATATGAACTAGTTGATTAACAGAAGAGTCTCTAGGAATAAATCCTGACTGAAGAGATGTTAGTATATTATGGTCACGAATAAAGTTCAAAAGGTGCTTATGAACGATTTTTTCTAGGACTTTGCCTATAGTACTTAGGAGAGAAATTGGTCTATAATTCGTTATGATTGAAGGGTCGCCCTTTTTGAAGATGGGGGGTCACGTTTGCCTCTTTCCACGTATTTGGAACTTTACCCTTACTAAGAGAGAAGTTAAAAAGATCACTGAGTGGTACAGATAGAGGACAAGCTAGTTCCTTAAGAATGCGATTGTTAATTGAGTCAGGACCAGCTGCTATACCTAATTGCAACGACTTTAATATTAATTCAACTTCTGCCGGAGTGGTTGAGATTAAGCTGAGAAAATTCTGAGCTTGAGGAACATCAGTGGGTAGAGAGGCATTGTCATCATTTAGCATTGTTTGTTCTATAAAGAAGTCATTCATTAGATTAGCCTTGTCTTCGTCTTTTGAATAAACATTATCTTCTTTGTAAAGAGGCGGGAGTGTTGAAGATTGATCGGTTTTAATAAACTGTTTTAGAGTTTTCCACCAGTCTTTCCGTTTGATTTCTTCGTTATTTAATTTGTCTGCCAATTTTTCTGTTTGTAATTGCTTAGATTTTCGAATTTCTCCTATAATTTTGTTTCGTATTTGTTTGTAATTGTCAAAATCTACCGTGCTTTTTGATTTTTTGAATTTGTTGTATATACGTTTTCTCTTACGGATCATTTTCTTGATTTCATTAGTTAGCCATGGAGGATCAGATTGACGAATTTTTGCTGTTTTGTTAGGAATGTGTTTGGAAGTCAGGTTGGAATTTTTTTCAGTAATGTTTCAAGCATATGTATCAACGTCGTTGTCTTTTAGCTCATTCCAGTTAGTGTTTTCGACCTCGTGCGAAAGGGATTGATAGTCCCCACGATCAAAGAGCCAAATATGCCTGTGAAAGACTCTTGTAGTGTATTTTCTAAAATTTAGACGAAAAAAAAATTGGACTGTGATATCTAATGTTTTGATCTAGAAAGGGATCACCAACTCCGCTTAGAAGTATAGCATTTTTGTCAGAAGTAAATATCAAATCAATAGCGGAAGACGAATTCTCCGTTTTGTGTGTCGGTTCCGTTATGAGTTGCTCCAAATTGAAATGTTGACATATGTCGCGTATTTTATTACCCGTTGCTTGCTTGAAAATATCGAGGTTAAAATCTTCTGTTATAAAAATATTACTAATGTTTGTGTCAAAAGCCATACCAATGGAATCTTCTATGGAAGCCAGGATTGCAGCAGGAGAATTTGGTGGTCTGTAAAATGTACCCAACAAAAATTTTCTATTATGAATGTTGAGTTCCATCCAAATGTATTCTATATCTGGAATTTCGAGATCTAATCTACGGCGTGAATATACATTGCTTTTTATGTAAACACATATACCTCCGTGACTATCCCCTTCGCGGTCACGCCTATAAAGTGTATATCCCTCTATAGTGACTAAATCATCTGTCACTCCCTGATTTAACCAAGTTTCTGTTAGACAAATAATGTCAAAGTTTTTTAATTCTGCCCCGATTATTTCTATTTTATTTGAAATACTTTGAATATTATAATGAACTATGGAAAAGTTGTTTATTATAGCGGCTTCTTCAATATTATCTGATCCTTAGGAGGAAACGCTAGTATCGTCCCGCAGATCCGTTGGGCCTGGATTCAATTCAATGTCACCTGAGCGCACTAACAGCAATGGCATGAACATTAGATCAAGTGATGTTTGTATAAATGAAGGATAATCTAATACGGGTCCTGGATTGGTTTCTATGTCGCCACACATCACGAGAAACATTGACAAAAATGTTAAGAGTTCAAAATGAGTAAAGTGAGACAAGCCTTTGTGTTTGAGATGTCGATAGTTATGCAGTCCTATACGCATCCTGTGCTCTACAATATCATTCATGTTATACAGTCTATAAGACAGCGCATTTTCTTTATGGATGCAGTGAAAGGACTGCTCATGACTTCCGCACACAGTGCATTATAGCATAACAACATGTTCTTTTGAAGGTTGCGATCCCCGTGGATCAAAGACATAAAATATAAACAATAAGAAACAAACAATAGACAAAACATGTGAACATTAGAAAAGGAACAAAGGAAGTAAAAAGGTGAAAAATATGTTTATGGGTGGAGTGATATACAGCGAAACTTCGACAACTCGAACACGGACAATTCCCCTACCATGGCTAATTTGAACTCTTGGGTCCATAGAAAAGTGTTCATATAGCTCCAGAAATACGTGTGTTTAGGTCAATAAAAGGAGGTTTGTCTCATTTTAACTTAAAAAATAAATAAATAAATAAATAAATAAATAATAAAAAAAATGTAAGCTGTGTGTACTTATGCGCATGCGTGGATGTCGGATATCAAAAATTGAGCTCGCGATTTTTGGATTTTATTTGTGCATTTATAAACACAAATATGCGATAAAAAGTGATTTTGAGCGTTCTTTTTACGGATTATTAGTGGACTTTCATTCACCGATTGATCATGGGAAGTGCCGATCGTCTGTAATTTGTGTTTGAAATTGGGGTGAATTTGACATTTTGCGATGACGGATACGGACAAAGGAACTTCCGGTCTAAACAATATGGCGGGTAAAGGTGTGAGAACAAGAGGTAAATCAAAGAAAGACACAAAACAAACTGCTGATGCTTCAGGTAATGACATTTCAGATGCAATAACCTGTTCAAAGTGCATATCGGTATTTGTGGATGAGGAAGATAAACTGCTGGAATGCGAGAGATGCGAGAACTGGTTCTGCATCGAGTGTGTTGACATGAAAACCGAAGTGTATGCAGTGATGGTTGCAAATAAGAACTTGCACTGGTTCTGCACCGAGTGTGAGAAGCCTGCGCTATCGGCAGCGAAAACGGACAAAGCCATAGAAGAGAGATGTGCGGCCTATATGAGCAGCATAACAGGAAGGATTAGTGATATAGAGGTGAAAGTAAATAACAAGGTGGACAAAAGTGTAATGGAGAAACTTGAGGTGAGGATAGAAAAGCTCGAAAGGAAAGAAGAAGGGAAGCCAAAGGAGGCGCAACCAGACACGGTAACAGTGAATGTGACTATTGCGGAGCAAAGAGAGAGAGAATTCCGTGCGCGGAATATTGTTGTTCAAAACTTGCCTGAATCGGATAAAAGCGAAATCGAGGACAGAAAGGCTGAAGACATGGATTCTATGAGTAACTTATTGGGTGCTGTTAGAGTTGATGAGGAGGGGGCCATCGAGCATTGTGTGCGAATCGGGCAGAAATTTGAGAACAAGCCACGTCTAATGCGAGTCACTGTGAAAAGTCTGCAGACAAGAAAGGATATTCTTAAAGGCGCAAAATACTTGAAAGACAATAGTGAGTACAAGGAAGTGTACATAGGGCCAGACCTCACTAGACTGCAAAGAGAGGAGAGATATAAGCTGAGGAAAGAGTTAAGAGACAGGAAGGATAATGGTGAAGATGATATTTTTATTCGGAGAGGAAGAATCATCCAGGCGAGAGACAAAGCGCTCTGCTTCAAAGGCGGTGCCGCGGCGTCGGGCAAGGGTAGCAGACAGTGAGGGAGAACCCCGTGTAAATAGTTTTAAACGTAACGGTCTTAAATTTTTAACAAGTAATGTGGATGTGATCACAACTAAAATGGAAGATCTAGAGCATTACATACAGGAGCACAAACCAGACATTGTAGCATTGACAGAAATAAAACCAAAGAATTGTAAAGTGCCTCTGCAAGAGACGGAACTAGCCATCGAAGGTTATCATCCACCGATCCACATCCTTGACAAGGATGGACGAGGTGTTTGTATTTACATTTCCACACAGTTAGGGGTGGAGCAACTGAACATGGACACTGAGTATAACAATGCATTCCAGGAATCGGTGTGGGTTAGAATGAACATTGACTCTGCGAACAAATCAATAGTGCTAGGCTGCGTATATCGTAGCCCCTCTAGTACAAGAGATAACAATAGGAACCTAGAAAAGCTTCTACGGTGTGTCTGTGACGGAAACTATCAGGACCTTATCGTAGTTGGAGATTTTAATTATCCGAATATGAATTGGGACAATTGTGAAGCATTGGATATTGATAACTCAGAGACTGACCAGTTTGCAGAATGCATTAAGGATTGCTTCCTTATACAGCACGTCAATAGACCAACAAGATACAGGGGTGATCAAAGACCATCAGTGCTCGATTTGATTTTGACAAACGAGGAGAACGTTATTAGTGACATTCAGTACCATGCTCCATTAGGGAATAGTGATCACTGTGCTCTGATATTTGACTACAGATGTGTGGTTGAAACGGTGAAAAGTAACACAAAGAAACTCAGATATGATAAAGGTGACTATGATGGTATGAGAGAAGTGTTATCAGAAGTTAAGTGGGAAGATGAATTGGACGATAAATGTGTACAGGACGCTTGGGATCGATTCAGCAGCATACTAGACAGCACAATTCTAGATCACATACCAACCTATACAGGAAGTGGGAAGTGTAGTAAGAAGAGACAATCATACATGGATAAGGAAGGCATGAAACTTGTCAAGGCAAAACAACGAGCTTGGGAGCACTACACCGACACACAAGACATCCACGACTATCAGAAGTATTGTACTGTTAGGAACAAACTACGTAGCTACACACGAGAGCTTCGACAACGATTTGAAGAAACACTAGCAACAGAAGTAAAGGCAAACCCAAAGGCATTTTGGAGGTACACAAAATCAAAGTTGACAGTTAAAAGTGGTGTTAGTAACCTGAAAGACAATGATGGAAATGTACATGGGGAAGACAGTGCTAAGGCGGAATTACTCAATGATTTTTTCTGCAGTGTATTCACGAAAGAGGACATGAATAACATACCAGATACTGAGGACAGATCGGGAGGGCGCGAACTTTTGGACGTACACATATCAGAAGAGACTATAGCCAAGCACCTGCAAAAGTTGAAGATAAGCAAGTCACCTGGCCCCGACGGATTCCATCCCAGGGTGCTTAAGGAGGTAGCCCAGTGTATAACAGCTCCCCTAAAGATCATATTCCAAAAGTCTTTGGATTCTGGACATCTACCAAATCAGTGGAAGCTTGGGCAGGTCACACCCATATTCAAGAAGGGCGAGAGATGTTCGGCAGGGAACTACCGGCCAGTTAGTCTGACGTCAGTACTATGTAAAGTTATGGAGAGCATTATAAGAGAAGTGATGAAGCACATGACAGCAAACAACCTGTTCTGTAACGAGCAACACGGATTCGTGCCAGGAAGATCCTGCATGACCCAACTCCTCGTCTGCTTGGATGACTGGACAGAGGCCCTGGATAGAGGGGACCCTCTCGACGCCGTCTATCTGGACTTTAAGAAGGCCTTTGACACCGTTCCACACAAGAGATTATCTAACAAGGTCAACAGCTACGGCATCGGGGGCAAAGTTCAGGCATGGATCACAGACTTCTTGAGCGACAGGTCACAGAGGGTATCAGTTAACGGTCACATGTCGAAATGGTCAGAGGTGTCCAGTGGAATTCCACAGGGGAGTGTACTCGGCCCCATCTTGTTTGTCATCTTCATCAATGACCTTCCGGATGCAGTAGAGAGCGTGACTCGCATATTTGCAGATGACACTAAAATGTACGGGAAGGCAACAACGGATGATGACAGGCAAAAGCTACAGACAGATATAGACAGATTGTCGGACTGGTCAAGCGAGTGGCAACTGAAATTCAACACCAGTAAGTGCAGTGTTATGCACCTTGGACATAACAACCCCAGCCATGTGTATAATATGAAAGACAACGATGGAACGTACAGAGAGCTGATTGTCACCGAGGGTGAAAAGGACTTAGGCGTACATGTCGACAACAAACTTACATTCCATCAACACACGAGCAACACAGTGGGGAAAGCAAACAGAGTACTTGGTGTCATCAAAAGAACATTCGCTACCAGGGCCAACATGGTAATCAAGCGGCTTTACACCACCATGGTTCGACCAGTGTTAGAATATGGCAACGCACCCCGAATACAACAGTTTGCAGGAGACATTGATAAGATGGAAAACGTCCAGAGGAGGGCAACAAAACTGTGCAAAGACCTAAGGGACCTTCCATATGAAGACAGACTTGCAAGAATGAAATTACCATCCCTGCACTACAGACGTCAAAGGGGAGACATGATCCAGGTCTATAAGATCATCACAGGAAAAGACAGGATAGACCGCGATAAGCTACTGCCACCATCACACGAAACCAGAACAAGGGGCCATAGCAGGAAGCTGGCAAAGCGGCACAGCCGGCTCAACATCAGAAAGTACTCCTTCGGTTTAAGAGTGGTCGACGACTGGAACAGTCTACCAGAGTGGGTTGTATGTGCGAAAGACTTAAACGACTTTAAGTCCAAGCTTGATAAGTGCTGGCGAAATCGGCAATATTCGACAAGATCCACGCATGCGAGAGAACATAACACAAGAAGATTTGAGCGGGAATTACAGGCTTAGGCCTTTCTCCTGTAATGCGGTATAAAGGTATAAAGGTATGAGAATCGCCTCGTTGAGGCGACTCTGATGAGTATTCACAGCATATATTTATTTAGTAAAACGTCGAACATATTCTGAGGTCATCCCTATTATGTTTCAGCTAGCAGCGCTAGTATCAATAACCTTCAATAACATGGTCCCGAAGGTGTTCGAGTTATCGAAGTTCGACTGTATATGGCCACCAGAAAACGAGCATCGAATGATATTCATGGACACATATACTCATGTATAAGAAGGCATTTGTTTGATTTGAGGTTTAACGTCCCCGTCAACACTGTAAAGGTCATTTTGGAGACATTGCTTCCAGTTGTGTGGGACTTTTACCCGACATTGAGATGAAATGACATCTCAAGCCCTGCCGCCTAATGAAACCATTAAGATTTATAAGCATGGACGGTCCGAATCGCACCGCTTTTTTGGGGCAGGCTTAGATCCTCTAAGCGGTTAACCAGTACTCGTGTGCGGGTCGGTTTCAGCTCTTCGTGGAAGCATCAAGCAGCCCATCTATTTCTTCAAGCCCCGAAGGGCGGGGGCCGTAGCACGTACATGTAAATCCCTAGAGACCCACAGTACTCACAGCGTATCTTTACTTTTTATCAAAAAGGTATATTGAAGGGGAATGGATACACACTCACGGGGAAGTAACTCATACAAAAGTTTTTTTTTCTCCCGTCTCAATAGCGGTCAGCTCTAAAAGAAAAGAATTTGCTCATGAGGAGCAAATTCTTTCCTTTAAATGTTGACCCCTTTATCGGTGGGACAGGTCTCATCACGAAAACACGCCTATATAATTTTGACCCCCCCCCGGAACCCCACATTTATATAGTAAAACTTGGGTTTACAAGGGTAAACTTTATTTCTTTTTATTTCTGCTCTAAAATATAGATTGTGGGCATTCGTTAGAACCGACTCGATGAGGCGGTTCTAACATGTACCCACAATCTATATTTTGAGCAGAAATGAGAAAAAATATCACAATTTTTCATCTTAAAATTTTCCTTTTTGTCGGCGGTAAAGTTATCAATGATTTTGTATAGGCGTGTTTTCGTAATGATTTACATATATACCCTTACAGACCCACAGTACTCACAACGTATCTTTACTCGGTATATTGAGGGGGAATGAATAAACCCTCACGGGGAAGTAACTCATACAAAAGTTTTGTTTTTTTCTCCCATCTCAATAGCGGTCAGCTTTTAACTCTTTCGCTCATGGGAGCAAATTCTTTCCTTTAAATGTTGACCCCTTTTTCTGTGGGACAGGTCTCATCACGAAAACACGCCTATATAATTTTGACCCCCTGGAACCCCACTTTTATATAGTAAAACTGGGGTTTACAGGGGTAAACCTTATTTTTCTAATTACTGCTCTAAAATATAGACTGTGGGTACTCGTTAGAACCGCCTCGACGAGGCGGTTCTAACGAGTACCCACAATCTATATTTTGAGCAAAAATAAGAAAAATATCACAATTTTTCATCTTAAAATTTTCATTGTTAGCCGGTAAAGTTTACAATGCATTTGTATAGGTGAGTTTTCGTAATGTTATAGAAAAGCGAACAGGAAGTCCCGAACCCCTCTTAAAGCATCCACATTATATGGGCCCCGCCAAGCGATTTTGGTACTTATCGCCTATGCGAGCAGCGAAGGTTCAGGCGAGCCTCCGCATCCGCACAGTCTCGCCAGAACCTTCGCTGCTCGCTCATACAAGCAGTGAATCACGTGGAACCTTCAGACAGAAAGCCATATCCCTGGCCCCTCTGAATGGCTGGGCATGCGCAGTTAAAATTTGTCATGACGGAATGCTCGAAGACCCAAATTCGCTTGGCGGGGCTCATATATCCTGATGATACATGTAGCACATCCATGTGCCTGGCACCAGCCCATCAGGGCTTGGAGTTATATATTGGGCTGCATGGTGCTTCCACGCATATCTGAAACGGACCGCACATGAGCACTGGTAAACCGCTTAGAAGGACAAAGTAGTGCGTGTCGGACCGTCCAGTGCATATCAGACCTATTGGTTTCATTCGGGCTACAGGGCTTGAGATGTCATTTCATCTCAATGTCGGGTAAACCTCCCACCAAACTAGGAGGATACGTCTCGAAAATGACCTAAATAGTGTTAGCGGGAACGTTTGTTAGTTTGTTTTGGAGTTTAACGGCCCAGTCAACACTATTTTAGGTCATTTTTGAGCCTGTCAATTTACCTACCCACACTTTCCTGGGCAGGCTTACACATAAGCAGTTAACCAATACAGTGCACATTCTTTCGCAAGAAACTGACAACTGCCCTTCTTGAATCAGCAGAAGGGAGAGACTGACCGCTGAAAAGATTTCATGATCAATCGCAACGAAAGAACGTTGCCGACCCCGGCAGGTATCGAACCAGCGTTCTCCTGATCACCAGTCAGACTCGCATCCGACTGAGCTACCGAGGCCGGCGTTAGCGGGAACGTTAAACCTCACATCAAACAAACTTCTATGTACAAAATTGTGTCTTTCATATTTCTAGAGTAAGCATTTTGTATACGAAAATCCTTTTTTATTTTCATTTCGATATTATCCGTGTGTCAAAGCCCATTCTTTCATATCTCCAATAGAATATTTCTCTGAAGAAAAGTTGTGGTATTATTATTCGGGCCTCGCCCAGCGATTTTGGTACTTATCGCCTATGGAGCAGCGAAGGTTCAGGCGAGCCTGCGCATCCGCGCAGTCTCGCCAGAACCTTCGCTGCTCGCTCATACAAGCAGTGAATCAAGAGGAACCTTCAGACTGAAAGCCATATCCCTGGCCCCTCTGAATGGATGGGCATGCGCAGTTAAAATTTGTCATGACGGAATGCTCGAAGACACAGATTCGCTTGGCGGGGCTCATTCTTAGTTATGATCACAACATGCAGTAAAATTCCGCTATTAAGAACACTAAAAATTAAGACCACTAAAAATTAAGACCAATTCTGCTATAAAAACTTATTTTTGAACAGTCCCAAAGGTGGTCTTAATATAGGAATTTTACTGTTCATTCTAGGTGCCTGTTAGAATCGCCTCATTGAGGGGGTACTACATGTAACGAGTACTCGAAATGTATGTTTGAGAGTTAAAATAAGCAAATTAATGCTTAACCTGTAATCCCCACTTTCCTCTATAAAGTTGGGCTTACAGGGGTGTTCATTATTTAGACATGGTACCCTGATGCTATGATTTGCATTCGGTGGCTCGAACTAGGGTCCTAAAGATGCTCGAGTTGTTTAGGGGATAACTGTATTCACAATTGTCATTTGGGGAGGGATTCCGGGCTTCTCCAGACTTTCGGATGAGTCTTTGAAAAACCGAGGTCCCGTCTCCGTATGACCATAGCTGCTGGTGGGAGGTAAAACTCAAACACTAACTCACTCATTTAGGGAGGTAATATTACGAAAACAGGCCTTTTCAAATATATTGGAAAGTTTACCATTAAAAAACGAAACTTTACTGATAAAAATATCTGATTTTCGTATTTCTGCTCGACACATAGATTATTGGTACTCGATAGAACCGCCTCGACGAGGCGGTTCAAACGAGTACCCGAATCTGAGCTTTTGGGCAGAAATAAGAAAAATAATATATACTCCTGTAAACCTCAGTTTTTATATATAAAAGTGGGGTTTGAGGGGGTCAAAATTAGAAAGGCGTGTTTTCATGATGAATCGGCGATTTTACGATCGGAAATTTCGTTTTACGGCGACGCGCTTGCGACTGTAAAACCGACGATTTATCTCCCCAAATGACAATTTTCAATACAGTTATCCCCATAGTAATGCATTTTTTTTATTATTTATTATCAATGTATATCATATATGTACCGGTCATCAAGGAGAGGATACGTATAGGCTGAGCCTACATCCAATCCTTTGATGCATATGTATGTACTTTGTATGTATATATGTTGTCAGGAAATTGATAATAAATAAATAGTAATGCATTTATCCAGTTGTTTTGTTAAAAAGTGTACTATTTTGCTCAAAACCAAATGCTACCCAATGAAAAGCGACGTTACATCATGACTTCGGGTTATATCGCTGGATATACCGTCGCAAATTAGACGTTATCCAATCAAACGTCGCGTTACATGTACATACATGTACATTTACGCATGTGCATTAGAATGATGTTTGACTGTATATAGCAAGATAAAGAAAAAAAACGTAGAATGCAATCGTAAACACCATCGGGGCTTGAAGAAAGGATGGGCTGCATGATGCTTCCACGCAGAGCTGAAATCGACCCGCACACGAGTACTGGTAAAACACTTAGAGGATCTAAGCCTTTCCAGGCAAAGCGGCGCAAGTCGGACCCGTCCATGCTTATAAACCCTATTGGTTTCATTCGGTGGCAAGGCTTGAGATGTCATTTCATCTCAATGTCGGGTAAAAGTCCCACAAAATAGGAAGCAACGTCCCCAAAATGACCTTTACAGTGTTGACGGGGACGTTAAACTTTACATCAAACAAATAAACGCTGTTTTTTTTTTCTTTGTTTTTGTTTTGTTGTTTTTTTTTTTGTTTGTTTCCGCTCGGAATTCATATAGAAAGCGAAAATTCGCTAGCAGCGCTGCACAAAGGATTTGGAGCGGTATACGAAAATATGGTATAAATTATTCTTAACCATTAAAACACACAGACGCATGCACGCACGCACATATACATGTACAAAAAGACAGCCATCTCAAGCTTGAAGCTACCGAAACCAATGAAAGCCACAGTAGAAATAAGAACAAAAAATGATACAGATTTTAATCCGATTTGAGATATGAAATACGCCATTTTAGCATCATCAGATCATATTGCATCCATAATCACTGCATTCGTGTTGAAAGATTACCCTGTTATTATCATTATTTTTAATATGCGCACAACAACATGTGCGCGTTTTTCTCTGAAAAATTGAACTTCAACAATTGTCCATACACTCTATAAAGTTCTCAATTAAGGAAGGTCACTGGCATCAATCTGGAGAGCCATAGCGATCTATCTGTCCGCAAGACACCATAGTCACACCTGACATATAAAAAAGAACAACTATTAACACGCATGCATCCCGTAAACAAGTAGGTTCAATAAATATCCTTTTAACCAATGCTCCCGCTGAATATTAATTTAGCCACGCCCATTTATGACTTTGAACCAATCCGATTACTTGATGTTACATGTATTTATTCCGACAAATTTACCAACTGATTTTCAAACAGTGTAGATCCTGATCAGATGGCTTCTGAAAAGAATCCATCTGATCTGGATCTACAGTGTTTGAATAGGTAGGGATTGTCGTGAACGACAGGATAAAGGTTAAACCCCACTGAATGGCACTGGGAAAGCGGGGGGGGGGGGGGGGGGGGGGGGTGTTAAAATGGTATTGTAGTATATTATTTTCCTGATTTTGTCCTGTACTCTTTGAAGCGATTCTAATGTGTACACGCAACACACACATGTACCCTTTCAAGACAAATTCAGACTAACTTCCCAAAATTATCATAACATGCAGTCGAACTTTAATAACTCGAACACTTTCGGGGCCATGAAAGATTGTTCGAGATGGGGATAATTCGAGCTATTGAGGGTTACTTATACTACCAGACCACGAGGTATAATGGGGATCACCTTAGGATATATTTTTGACTTTTTATAAAATCAATGTATGTTATGTGTACTCATTAGAATCGCCTAAATGTGGCGATGCTAATGAGTACACACAATATACCATTTCAAGATAAATAAAACAGTTGGAGTTATGAACAAAAATCTCTAGGCACTTAAGAACGATTTCGAATTAGCCATGGTAAACGAGCAATCCGTGTTAGAGTTATGGAAGTTTTACTGTGTATATATAAATATCGCATTACGCAAACACACCTATACAAATACATTGCCACCTTTATCGCCGAAAAAAATGAAAATTTTATGATGAAAAATTTTGATATTTTTCTTATTTCTGCTCAAAATATAGATTGTCGGCACTCGTTAGAACCGCCTCACCGCAGAAATAAGAAAAAAAACGAGTACCCACAATCTATATTTTAGAGCAGAAATAAGAAAAATAATGTATACCCCCGGAAACCCCAGTTTTTCTATATAAAAGTGGGTTCAAGGGGGTCAAAATTATATAGGCGTGTTTTTGTGATGGGGCACTACGGGGCGAATTCTCCAGGATCTCAAAGGCGAGTTCGAATTGGCAATGGTAAACGAGTCATCCGTTTTCCACCTATTGAAATTTCAATATTCCTGGAAGACCCACACTTTACATGAGACTCAGCATGAGAAAGTATAAAAATATGAAACAAATAATTGCACAATGCAAGAAGCATTAGGTATGCAATAACTGAAATATTAAGATTTGAATTGTCTTTGAATAATTATATTCTATGCGGTTGTAAATGTGGGGAGTGCAATAATAAGCATGGGCAGTGCAATATAGAACAGCACGTTTGTACCTATTCATTATATTATTCATCCGTATTTCCATACACTTATATTTATTGCCAGTCCAGTTTTAATTCTCTGATTGCATAATGTAACATATGTTACCTTGGCGTGGTAAATAGAGATTATCATATGGCATTTTTCATATCATACCCCATATCAGCTGATATGGGGTATGATATGAAAAATGCCATATCATAATCTATTTATCATACATTTCACTTTAAAAAAAAATGTTCAAAAAAAAATATTAATTGCATCTGCCTCTAATACAAAAGTTACAATGAGAATCTCATTATCTAATATCTTCGGTCTAGCTATGTAATTTAAGAGATCCAAAAGTCTGTCAGCAATCCACTGCATCGTTCTTTCGCCCATTTTCCTCTTGCATTCGCTGCGCCGTGCCATGTTCTTTTTTTTTTTTTTGCCGAACAGTTCGAACAGACGAAAGTATTGCAAATTGCAAATGGCGTCCTGAACAACAAATGCGAAATGCCGCATAAGGAAGAACGCCGCGTGTTCCGAATCGGGTGACGTCAGAGGTATGATAAAGGCTTAGGGGTGCGATAAAGGGTTGTGATATGGATTTTTGGGGTATGATAAAGGCCATGCGATATGGCAGCACGTGCAAGCGTGATACGTGCATTGGTGTCACGTTCGTATCTCATATTCAAAAACTAAGTATTTAATACTAAATGTATGATAAAGAGGCTTATGTGCCATCATTTTATGCAACAATATGGCACAAACCAAAGCAGTTCAACAATTAAAACTCTATTTTAGACACATAATTTGTTAGGGTAAGAGCATACACATTTACAAATTACTAGCAATTATCAATAATAATTTCTTGTCCGACCTTATATATTGATGTTTGTTTGTTTGAGGTTTAACGTCCCCGTCAACACTGTAAAGGTCATTTTGGAGACGTTGCTTCCAATTTTGTGGAACTTTTACCTGACAATGAGATGAAATGACATCTCAAGCCCTGTCGCCCAATGAAACCAATAGGGTTTATAAGCATGGACGGGCCGACTCGCACCGCGGTTCCTGGGCAGGCTTAGATCCTCTAAGCGGTTTACCAGTCCTCGTGTGCGGGTCGGTTTCAGCTCTGCATGGAAGCATCATACAGCTAATCTATTTCTTCAAGTCCCGATGGGCTGGGGCTGCAAACAAATTGATATGAATATCTCTTTTTGAATCAGACATTCTATTTAATTTTTTAATGAATGTTATTGTATAAGCTATAATGCTTAATATAGTTTCTGTCCCCTAAATCTGTTTTATCATGATATTGACACTTAATTCAGGGAAAATTAGGATTTTATATAGTAAAATGTACGTATTGTCAAAACAGTATGTTCTTTGTGCATTGTTCCCATTATGTCTTTATCAAACTAATATAAAATATGTTCAAGACTTTTCTACAACATTTTATAACAACGTTTATTCTTTTTCTACCCTAAAGGTACAATTGATTTGCTGTTGTTATGACATTTGCTATAATTATTGGGTACTGAGTTATCTCACTTAATTGCAACACCATGCCCCTACTTTAAGATGCGACAACATTTGAATCTAAACAAGTAAACATTAATCTTTGATACACAGGTATTTCTTATCCTTTCGAATCTATGGCTAATTAAAAAGTATTTCTAGAGGGTTTCTGAGATATATGTCCCCGGCTATATATTTTTGTTTGTGTGTGTTGAGGTTTTACATGTCCGTCAAAACTACTTAGGTCATTTTCGATACGAGTTTTCTATTTCGAGTTACTTTTGACCGACATTGAGATGAAATGACATCTGAAGCCATATCGCTAGCGATTACTGACCGTTCCAAGGCGGTTCTCATTACGATAACACACCCGTGCGTCATAGTGCATTTTTTACATCCCCAAAAACGGTCAATTTTCTGAAGAAAATCTGTGATATTTTTCTTATTTATACTCAAAACATAGATTGTGGTACTCGTTAGAACCGCCTCAAGAGGCGGTTCTAACGAGTACCCACAACCTATGTCTAGGGGCAGAAATAAGGAAAATAATGTATACCCCCGTAAACCCCAGTTTCCTCTATATTAAGCGGGGTGTAAGGGGGTATTTATTTCACGGACTTTTTAGCGTGATGTCTGTTGTGATTTATTATTGTTGTAGTTTGTCCTTGCATGTATGTATTGTTACATTTTTTTTATTTTTGATAGCCGTTTGCCCATATTTGTGGGAAAGTGACTGTCCTAATGGATTTCCATTTGAGAGGTATTCATTATGGTTAAGTTGTTTTATATCGGTATGTTTTGTTTTCCTTTGGTGTCTTGGATGGGAGGCGTGATGCTAATGTATTGTTGCCTGATCATTCCATTCATTTCTGTTTAATATGCAAGGACGGTCTGACTAGCACAACTTTGCATTGGCAGGTTTAGACCTTCCAAGCGCTTTACCAGTGCACATGTTGAGACGGTTTTAGCACTGCCATCACGTGAACAAGTCCGTGAAATGAAATCCCCTCTATACCCCAGTTTATATAGAGAAAACTGGGGTTTCGGGGATATACACTATTTGTCTTATTTTTACTCCAAGACATGGGTTGTGGGTACCCGTCAGAACCGCCTCTATGTTTGCAGTATTTACATCACGAAAACAGGCCTATATAACTTTGACCCCCTTGAACATCACTTTTATATAGTAAAAGTGGGGTTTCCGGGGGTATACCCTATTTTTTCTTATTTTTGCTCTAAAATATAGATCGTGGGTACTCGTTAGAACCGTTCTAACAGTAATAAGAAAAATATCGCAATTTTTCATCATAAAATTTTCATTTTTTCGGCGATAAAGGTGGCAATGTAGGCGTGTTTGCGTAATGATAAGAAAAATATCACGGATTTTCATCAGAAAAGTAGCCATTTTGGAGACGAGAATCATGCACTATGTCGCACGGGTGTGTAATCTTAATGCGCGGAAGCACCATGCAACCCAATTTATTTCTCAAGCCCAGATGGGCTGGTGCGCTGAAAGTTTAATAGTACATTGTTCACAGGTATGTCACATCACGTGAACAAGTCCGTGAAATGAACACCCCCCTAAACCCCACTTTATATAAAGAAAACTTGGGTTTACGGGAGTAAACATTATTTTTCTTATTTCTGTTCCGGGACATAGGTTGTGGGTACTCGTTAGAACCGCCTCAACGAGGCGGTTCTAAAGAGCACCCACATCCTATGTTTTGAGCATTTATAAGAAAAATATGAAGGATTTTCATCAGAAAAGTAGCCATTTTGGAGATGAGAATCATGCACTATGTCGCACGGGTGTGTTATCGTAATGCGCGGAAGCACCATGCAGCCCAATTCATTTCTCAAGCCCCGATGGGCGGGTGCGCTGAAAGTTTAATAGCACATTGTTCACTGGTATGTCACATCACGTGAACAAGTCCGCGAAATGAAGTCCCCCCTATATCCCACTTAATATAGACAGAAAACTTGGGTTTACGGGGGTAAACATTATTTTTCTTATTTCTGTTCCAGAACATAGGTTGTGGGTACTCGTTAGAACCGCCTCATTGAAGCGGTTCTAACGAGTACCCACAAGCTATATTTTGAGCGTTTATAAGAACAATATTACGGATTTTCATCAGAAAAGTAGCCATTTTGGAGATGAGAATCCTGCACTATGTCGCACGGGTGTGTTATCGTAATGCGCGGAAGCACCATGCAGCCCAATTCATTTCTCAAGCCCAGATGGGCTGGTGCGCTGAAAGTTTAATAGCACATTGTTCACAGGTATGACATCCGTATCATCACGTGAACAAGTCCGTGAACCCCCCCCCCCCCCTAAACCCCACTTTATATAGAGAAAACTGGGGTTTAGGGGGGTGAACACTATTTTTCTTATTTCTGCTCCAGAACATAGGTTGTGGGTACTCGTTAGAACCGCCTCAATGAGGCGGTTCTAAAGAGCACCCACATCCTATGTTTTGAGCATCTATAAGAAAAATATGAAGGATTTTCGTCAGAAAAGTAGCCATTTTGGAGATGAGAATCATGCACTATGTCGCACGGGTGTGTTATCGTAATGCGTAGAAGCACCATGCAGCCCAACTCATTTCTCAAGCCCAGATGGGCTGGTGCGCAGAAAGTTTAATAGCACACTGTTCACAGGTATGACATCCGTATCATCACGTGAACAAGTCCGTGAAAAAAACACCCCACTAAACCCCACTTTATATAGAGAAAACTGGGGTTAAGGGGGGTGAACACTATTTTTCTTATTTCTGCTCAAGAACATAGGTTGTGGGTACTCGTTAGAACCGCCTCAATGAGGCGGTTCTAACGAGTACCCACAAGCTATATTTTGAGCATTTATAAGAAAAATATGAAGGATTTTCATCCGAAAAGTAGCCATTTTGGAGATGAGAATGATGCACTATGTCGCACGGGTATGTTATCGTAATGCGCGGAAGCACCATGCAGCCCAATTCATTTCTCAAGCCCAGATGGGCTGGTGCGCTGAAAGTTTAATAGCACATTGTTCACAGGTATGACATCCGTATCATCACGTGAACAAGTCCGTGAAATGAACACCCCCCTAAACCCCACTTTATATAGAGAAAACTGGGGTTTAGGGGGATGAACACTATTTTTCTTATTTCTGCTCCAGAACATAGGTTGTGGGTACTCGTTAGAACCGCCTCAATGAGGCGGTTCTAAAGAGCACCCACATCCTATGTTTTGAGCATTTTTAAGAAAAATATGAAGGATTTTCATCAGAAAAGTAGCCATTTTGGAGATGAGAATCATGTACTATGTCGCACGGGTGTGTTATCGTAATGCGCGGAAGCACCATGCAGCCCAATTCATTTCTCAAGCCCCGATGGGCTGGTTCGCTGAAAGTTTAATAGCACATTTTTCACAGGTATGACATCCGTATCATCACGTGAACAAGTCCGTGAAAAAACACCCCCCTAAACCCCACTTTATATAGAGAAAACTGGGGTTTAGGGGGGGGGTGAACACTATTTTTCTTATTTCTGCTCCAGAACATAGGTTGTGGGTACTCGTTAGAACCGCCTCAATGAGGCGGTTCTAAAGAGCACCCACATCCTATGTTTTGAGCATCTATAAGAAAAATATGAAGGATTTTAATCAGAAAAGTAGCCATTTTGGAGATTTGAATCATGCACTATGTCGCACGGGTGTGTAATCGTAATGCGCGGAAGCACCATGCAGCCTAGACTAGCTACTAGTCGGATATCATATAATTAAGTTAGTATACTTATATATATATGCATATTTTTTTTTTTTCATTTCTTTTTGCCTCTCTAATAGCAGCTTGTTTTATCTTGGGGGAAGTTGATGTCTGAGACAAGACTAAAGATTAGCCACAAAGTCTCATATTTGATGAAACATACAGGAAGATTGATAAATATGACATCAAGGTCTAGGAGCTAGACTACATGCAGCCCAATTCATTTCTCAAGCCCCAATGGGCTGGTGCGCTGAAAGTTTAATAGCACATTGTTCACAGGTACATGTATGTCATCCGCATTACGAAAACACACCCGTGAGACATAGTACCTTTTTTACATCTCCAAAATGGCTACTTTTCTGATGAAAATCCGTGATATTTTTCTTATAAATGCTCAAAACATAGGTTGTGGGTACTCGTTAGAACCGAACTTTATCACGCTCATGTTACTTTTCATGTCCATCAAAATGATTTGGATGCGTGAATGGCGATATACATTACGAAACTACACCCGTGAGACAAAGTCCCTTTTTTCAGATCTCCAAAATGGCTACTTTTCTGATGAAAATTCGTGATATTTTTCTTATAAATGCTCAAAACATAGGTTGTGGGTACTCATTGAGGCGGTTCTAACGTGTACCCACAACTTATGCCTTGGAGCAGAAATTAGAAAAATAATATATACCCCCAAAAAACCCCAGTTTTCTCTACATGAAGTGGGGTTTAGTGGGGTCTTCATTTCATGGACTTGTTCACGTGATGTGTATGACTAAACTTACCGTCCAATACGTAGAAAGAAACACTGGCAAATACACTGGCCCTTCCAAGAACACCGTCCGCTTACAAATGTTTCTGGGTCTGCTTTTATGCAGGCAGCATTGCATTTTACTGTGCATTCGTACCTAGCAGATGTTTCTTTAGGGCTCCAGGCTGCATAAAGAAATGACATTATGTTAGAAAATGTTTTCTTGCACACCAGACAGGGAAATCTGTGATTTTACCCTGGGATAGAAATTTATGTTCTGACCCTGGTGTTCCGACTCCAAATCGAATATAATCGCGTGTTTGATAAATGCTTTGGTTGATTACAACCTCATGCGCGGCGTCGTCATGCGTGACGTCACTACACATTCCCGTTGTGTCATCACAAAATGGCGGACGTCGGTAACCGAAGTGACAGCAGCATTAAAAAATCGCAATAGAAATGGAAGGTATGCAAGAAAAAGAATCCTATATGGGTGTGAGGGGTGGATAGAAAAACTCCATCACTCGGGATCACTGTCCGGCATCACTCGGCAAGCCTCGTGATGCCGGACAGTGTCCCTCGGGACGGATTTTTCCATCCACCCCTCACACCCATATAAGATTCTTATATTCTTGCACATCACATATACAGAAAAAGTCCGCTGTTACATTACGAAAACGTGCCTATATACCTATATAATTTTAATCCCCACGAACCCCACTTTTATATAGTAAAATTGAGGTTTGAAGGGATAAACCTTATTTTTTTATTTCTGCTCAAAAATATAGGTTGTGGGTACCCGTCAGAACCGCCTCATCGAGGCGATTTTAACGAGTACCCACAATCTATATTGTGAACAGAAATAAGAAAAATATCACAATTTTCCATCTTAAAACTTTCAGTTTTTGGGCGCTAAAGGTTATAGTGTATCTGTAAAGGCGTGTTTGCGTAATGAGACCACCTACAACTTATACAAAATCTGCTTTTAAAAGCTATTGAGAAGGTTTCAGTCATTCTTTCTTTGTGTTTACTATACCCAGTGTCACGGGCCTCCGTGGCCTAGTGGATAAGAGCGCTGACTCTTAGTCATTAGGTCTCTCACCGCCGTAGGTTCGAGCCTCGCTCGGGCCACGTGTGAGACGCCAAGTTCTGCAACGGAAGGTCAGGTGGTTTTTCTCCGGGTACTCCGGTTTTCGCCCACCTCTGATTAACGATCGGCTCGATATGAGTGAAATAATCTTGAAAGGGCCGTAAAACCCAAACCAAAAAAAAAAAAACAAAAAAAAAAAATACCCAGTGTCTCCTAATAAGAGATCGCTTTCGGAACTCTTCAAAAGTGTTCATAAAGACCACTTTTAAACAGTCCCAAGTTGGTCGTAATACAGGAATTTTACTGAACATTACCCCGGGATAGAAACTATTATGCAACAAAGGTTATCGTAATGGACTTACTGATGCATTAACTCGATTTTACGCAGCTGCAATCCTCGCCCTTACTGCCGTCGCGATTTAGACACATAATTTGTTCAGTCCGCATGAAGGCCTCCTAACTCGACAGTGCAACATCTCCGAGGACACACAAATCAAACAACCCCAGAGACGAAACAACAGTGAGGATTCGGCAGCAAATGCTGCCAACAGTTAGAAATTAACCCATTATGTCCCTATATACACCATACATGTACATGTACAGTATGAATTTAAGTATGTTCATTACATGGGTTTGTTAGCTTGCTACATGTATGGTGAATTCGCACCCTCCCCTCCCACTCCCCTACAACGCCCGTCGGGGCTTGGAAAATGGATTTGGCTGCACGATGCTTCCATGCAGAGCTGAAGCTGTCCACACGAGTACATGTACTGGTAAACCGCTTAGAAGGAGTAAGCCTGCCCAGGCAAAGTGGTGTGTGTCAGACCGTCCAGTGCATATAAGCCTTTTAGTTGCATTGGACGGCAGGGCTTGAGATGTCATTCATCTCAATATAGGGTAAAAGTCCCATAAAATTGGAAGAAGCGTCTCCAAAAGGACCTAAATAGTATTTGCGGGGACGTTAACCTTAGTATAAACAAACAATTCCAAACAAACATGTATGGTAAAACGCAATCCGAAACAAATAATAATCACAAGGTTTGTTTGTTTGATTTGATTTGATAATTAACGTCCCCGTCAACACTGTAAAGGTCATTTTGGAGACCTTGCTTCCAATGTTGTGAGACTTTTACAAGAAATGGGCCAAAATGATTTATAAGCATGGATGGTTCGATTCTCACCGCTTTGCCCGGGCAGGCTTAGATCCTCTAAGCAGTTTACCAGTATATATACTTATGTGCTGGTCGGTTTCAGCTCTGCGTGGAAGCATCATGCATGCAGCCCATCTATTTCTTCAAGCCCCGATGGAACAAACAATTCAAAACAAACATGTATGGTAAAACGCAAACAGAAACAAATAATAACCACAAGGTCTAAATTAATTTAAATCAAAGTAAATTACAATAAATATTTCTTACAAAATATAATAAGGAAGAGCAATGCATCTCTTATTAGTCCCATCTTAGATTTTTACAACGAACGTGACAGGACAACATGTACACCGGTATCATTTTGCCTTTGCGAAGCTCATTTTACATTATAAAACATAATGCATTTTTGTCATATCTTTAAAACTGCTATTTTTTTCTGATGAAAAATTGTGATATCTTTCTGATTTATACGCCAAATATAGGTCGTGGGTATTCGTTAGAACCGCGGTTCTAACGAGTACCCACAACCTATGTCTAGGAACAGAAAAGAGAAAAATTATGTTTTAAAATGTAAACCCCAGGTTTTCTCTATATAAAGCGGGAGATTCAGGTTGTTCGTTACACGGACGTGTCAACGTTTCACATGACACGCTATGGCTTTAATGTAACAGTAACTCTTTATGCGCCAATTATCAAATAGGTTTGATACAAAATCAAATCAGCATGCTCTTGTCCATATTCATATATTCAAAACTGTTATTTTTCTGATATTGAAAATTTGTGATACATTTATCTTTCTTATATGTACAGAACTAGCATTTTCAGATAAATGTTAGATTTTTTCTTATTTTCTAGTCCTGGTGTTCGTTAGATCCGCCTCGTTGAGGCGGTTCTAACAAGTACCAACAATTTATATTTCTTAGCATGTTTACTTACATTAGCATGTTTGGTTTTGTTTAGCGGACCTCAAGGAATTGTAGCCTGTAGATAGTTGAGCTACCCACGTAAAGGAAAGACTTTATTATTATTATTATTATTATTATTGTTATCATTATTATCATTCTCTCACTTTCCCTCGGCATGCTACATGCAATCGCTTGCATTGTATCCTGATAAACAGAACGAACACTCAGATATAGTTGTTTTTGTTTGTTTGTTTTGAAGATGTTTGCCCCCGTCAACATTATTTAGGTCGTTATGGAGACGTTGCTTCCACTTTTCTGGGACTTTTACCCGACAATGAAATGAAATAACATTTTAAGCCCTCCCACTCAAGCAAACCAATATGGTTTATATGAAGGGGCGGCGGGACTCACAATGCATTGCCTGGGCAGGCTCAGACATTCTAAGCGATTTACCTGTAGTTTCTGCTCTGCCTGGAAGCACTATGCTACCCAATCTATTTCTCCGGGGGCATTTGACCCACCCAGGAGAAAAGAGTATTGATAGCATGACGGACATGCAAAGGCTCGGTCGAGCCTGCGACGGAGAAAGGTCTGCAAGAATCTATGATGATCGCAGCGAGGAAGAGACAGGCCGTAGCGTTATACCTCTAGCCCTCATAAATGTATAAAGGAGCGTGCATTAGAAACATAATTTGTACCCACAGTCAAGGGTTTGGTCAACTATAAAACTAAACCAATTTTTTACATGTTACGTTGCTTTTACTAGGGTGCTCATCCCGCGTGTGACATACGTGTATAGAGGACCCTCGTTATAACGACAGTATTTGTCCTCAAATATTGTGCCATTATAAAGAATGATCCATTATAAAGAATACCAGTTACATGTACGATTTTGGTAGGTAACAAGTCGCCTTTTTTCAGGGCCTACATTGCTCCAAGAAACAAATGCTATAGACATGTATTAGAATCGCTTCGTACGGTTTGTTTCTTGGAGTATTGGGTTGGAGGAATCTTTCATGAGTATGGATTTGACCTGGGCGTTTCCAACCCGAAGGAAGCCAATGCCGACCGCAACACTTTGTGCTAATGATTCATTCGGTTGATTTTGCCGTTATAACGACTGTCGTTATAACGAATGTCTGACTGTATTTTCATCTCAGTGAACGTGAAAACATATCAAAACAGTAGATAATACTTTGAATATTATATTATATTGTGAGGTTGAGTTTTACGTCTTACATGTACCAACAGCTAAGGTCATACGGAGACGGGACCTCTGTTTAAAGACTCATCCGAAAGTCTGGAGAAGCCCGGGGTCGATCCTGTGATCCCTGGTTTACAAGGCGGGTAGCGTAACCACTACACCACGGAGGCGTCTAATTAAATAACATGTACAAATAGATGAGCAAGCATTTTGCAAAAGGTCTAATAACCAGAGGCAGACTCGGGCATTAATTTTCTAGGTCACGGAATTTACAGACAATGGCTGCTAACTACTGATGCCAAAGAAGCAGCGACAATCTATTGTTCACCGTGCCTTTTATGGTGCTTCTCTTCGTTATATGACTTCTGTATCTAATGATTGGTCATTATCCGACATCATTAGTTTGGCAGCGGCATACCGAATACAAAAAAAACCGTTACGCAAGAACAGTCATGAACAAAGAGGACAGGCTTCTTCTTGATGCGTGTTCTTTTGGCATTTTGATAGCAGACCCATGTAACATAGTGCATTCTTTCATATTATCAAAATAGAAGTAAAACAAAGATCAGGAATCGATACAATTAACTTACTCCACCCATCAAATACGCCAAAGGGAAAGAAACACAAACATTAAGCGACCAGCGAACAGACCATAATGGAAACCTAAACAAGGGAAGGCCGTAAGGACAGTTACTTTCCCACAAAATGGCCATATGGCCATCCAAAATAAAAAAGACACGAGTGATACATACAGTAAGTAACAAACAACATCATAAATAAACCGCCACAGAAGAACCGCCTTGGAACGGTCAGTGGAATGCTTTCCACTGGGGGGCTTAAATCGATTTTACGTGGCCACAATCCTCGCCCTTACTTCCGTTGCGATTTAGACAAATAATTTGTTCAGTCCGCATGAAGGCCTCCTAACTCATCAGTGCAACATCTCCGTGAACACAAAAAAATCAAAGAACCACAGAGGTGAGACAACGGTGAGGACTCGACAGCAAGAAACCACTGAAATGCTGGAGCAAAAGAAAACCAACAGTTAGACTCCGATGGGCCCGACCAGAGACAGAGCATCAGGCACCAACCAACATTACCATGAATTAGATCTCTCTAATTCTCAATAAGCCTTTACGTTGGAGCCGTCATAGAATCTGAGGCCTGACCCACCGGCGTGCAATTAAAGAGGGAAGCAAAGTTGCCAACCGTGATTGGGTTAACTACCATGCATGCAGTCTGTCGTATAACATCCATGTTGTACCCAATCTTTTTATATCGAAAAAATGACACTGATATCTTTTCTAATGAAAATATGGATTATTTTTCGAATTTTTGCTCCAAACATAGATTGTTGGTTGACGCTATAATAATTGCCTCAAATCGGCGGTTATGACGAATATAATAGCCGCAGATAAAACTGACTGGGCGGAGCTATCGTTTGCACCTGCCTTGGAATGATCTATTAACATAAAGGTAAAGCAAGTCACCCGGTTGTGTGAATTCAGCTGTAACACAAAAAAGCTGTGGCGTATATGGCCATTTGTTTCGCTTGCAGAAAGCATGCGAAAGGCACTCTACCAAATCTTCTGGCGGACTCAGCAAATTTGTCATATATTGACAACACCTAAATAGCCCCGCCTAGTCAATTTTATCTGCGACTACCATACCGACAATCAATGCTTTGAAACAGAAACAATAAGAATAACGTATATCCCAGTAAACCCATGTTTTCTGTGTAAAAATTGGGGTTCAAGGGAGTTCAGAACGTACGAACCAGTGGAAAGAGCTCTCTTTAGTGGAATTGATATACACTTTTAAAGCTACTACAACAGAACTGTGTCTCCTTTCACATAAGGTTGGCTGGATGGTTTGGAGGTCAAAGGCCAAGTCAGAACTATTAAGGTCATATCGACCTGGGCAGCTTACCCGACCAGACCCTTCTAGGACTGCCTTATACATATAAGCCGTTTACCGCCACTATATAGCACAATCGTACTGACAACTGCTCTTCGTGAATCAGTGGAAAGGAGAGAATGATCGTAGAAATTGTCCATGATCAGTCTCCATGAACGCATATTACCAGATGAGAATCGAATCCGCGACCTCCTGATTACATGCCAGACGTCATCGGACTGAGCCACGACAGTAGGTAAATAGTTGCGATTCCACATAAAAAAAGCACGTCCTGTTAACACAGCGGTGCATTTCTCATTTTCTGCTTAGAGATAGTAAAATAATATCAATAATAATAATCGACTTCAATTAAAGAGGCTAACACATTTAGCAAACTAGTACTTATTTTCCATGTGACCCTCTCTTTTTTCTTCCTTATTCCTGGGTTGAAACGAGTACTAAGCAATGAGCAATGTGAATAAAGTCTCTCGCTCAAGCGAACAACACTTGGCGCTGGCGGGGTACCTTTCGATCTCAAATCCGATGCTTTTCTACTACACCACAGCGCGCTCTTAAGATATGTTAGAAACGCCTCAGTAGTACCAGCCTATATACAGTAGAGTTCCGATTTTAAGACCAGCTAAACTTAAGTCCAATTCTAATTTTAAAAGCATATGCTATTGGTTTCAGCTGTTCCGTCTGTGTGTTTTCTACACCATGAGACCTCTAGAATGAGACCATATTTGGGACTGTTCAAAAGTGGTCTTTAAGACCACTTTTGAACAGTCCTAAAGGTGGTCTTATAATAGAAATTTTACTGTATTTAGTACTTAAATATTACATGTAAATGCCATCTGGGTTTAAGACGTACGAGCAAAATACCGCATATTTTACTGAAGATAAATTTATTTCCCGAAAAAAAAAAAAAAAAACGATAAAAGGTACATGTATTATTATGCATGGATGAATAATTCTAGTATTAGACGCTACGTTCAATTTGTATGCATCACGAGGGGACAGACATTTAAATCGGCTGTGAAAGTAAATACAAATTACAAATTTGAAAATCAGTTCGGCGCGTCATATCAAGAATATAGTTCGGCGGAGCAGGAACATGGTTCGGCATTTCGGTTCTAACCAGCAGGCAAAGCAGTCCATTCCATTTTGACAGTTGGTACATGTACATCTTATAAAATGAAAATCTTGCTGGCAGAACGTGCATACTTGCATTTTTACCAAAGAAGAGAATAAAAATCCTTTTCCAGTAACACGGACCATGACGTTTTTAATGCAAGGAATGAAAGCTTCTTGACAACACTCGACCATGTGTAAATCACATATCCGATTTAACTTCGTTTGCATTTTAATGACTTCTAAGATCACTACAAATGTCACATTGATGAACGACTTAATTCAACAAAATCTTGAGGTCTAATGTTTAGGTTATGGTCTTCTATTTACATTTCCATAAGCTTACATATTAATATTTGACCCTGTACCTGATAAATCTGCATTTCAAATGGATTTTCTTACCCCAAAACATGGTAAACAAACTGCCAACTACAAAATTATACCAAAAAACAAGGGTGTCATGTGGCAATTTCAAGCATTCTAACTGTCTAAGGGAGGTAACCCTGCCTCAAAGTGAAAATCCAGTCTTGGAAATTCAGAGATACCACATGTACAATTATTATCACAACAGAAAATTCAGGAGACAGTTCACTTTGTTTCCTTTATGTGTTTAATGCACATATAATACATTGCAAGAAAAAAAATAACAGCTAAGTATTTCTCATCAGTTTCATAATTATATCCAATCAAATGTGACTATTGTCTCATACATGGCTAAAAGCTGGGTCCACAACCTCCTTTTCCAGGATCATAACCTTAAACCAAACCTTATTTTCTTCATAATCCATCAAACGAATTGCCAAATAGAAATTTAGATCATATCTAATAGTGTAGTCATGCATACTAACTGTTCAGGGACAAAGAATCACTCAAGTTTGCAAAAAAGTTATCGCCTTCAGATTTTATGATGAAAGCCGAACAAACCATATTTTGTGAAAAATCGCAAAGTTTACCTCTTTCTGGACTGGAACCCAGAAACCGGCTTGCATCAGTGGTTCTTCTCCTGTGTCTTTGGAATACTTCAGTCCTAAAATGCACTAAATTATGCCTAAATAGCTTTCCTAAGTAGAAGTTATGGCTGTTCCTACACCTATACCCCCTATTTTAAGTAAAAAAAAGGCATTTTGAGGATATTTTGAAGACAAAACATTGATGAAAATGATCATAAATGCCTTCATGCCATGAGAAACAGCTGAAAATATCTGTTCAGATCCAGTAACATGAATCTAACCAATTAGAACTTATAACGGATGAGAAAACTTGTCGCGATATTGCAGCGGGCTGTTCGGAGAGATAATTTTGAAATTTTGCTTTGGACCAAGCCTATATTCCAGATGGAGTAGATTCTTTTTCTTATGTTTATGTTCATACACCTACTGCAAGATTCTTTTTCAAACAGATCAATGACAACACTGATTTACATGGCTTAAGAGCAAAGCATCCCCAACCCCTAACAACCCCCCCCCCACATTTACATGGATCAGAATCACAAAATAGATCAAATGGCCCAGTTAGACCTAAATTAGCACTAAAGATACAAATTCTACAGTTTTTGAAGCAAAATACATGTCAGGAAGATCCAATTTATGACACAGAATTAGATAGAACCTACACATTTGTTAAAATATTATGTAAATGACCAAAAACAGGACAGAGGTGATGATTTTTTTCTACTTTCGGTTTAGGTTATGGTCTTCTATTTACATTTCCATAAGCTTACATATTAATATTTGACCCTGTACCTGATAAATCTGCATTTCAAATGGATTTTCTTACCCCAAAACATGGTAAACAAACTGCCAACTACAAAATTATACCAAAAAACAAGGGTGTCATGTGGCAATTTCAAGCATTCTAACTGTCTAAGGGAGGTAACCCTGCCTCAAAGTGAAAATCCAGTCTTGGAAATTCAGAGATACCACATGTACAATTATTATCACAACAGAAAATTCAGGAGACAGTTCACTTTGTTTCCTTTATGTGTTTAATGCACATATAATACATTGCAAGAAAAAAAAATAACAGCTAAGTATTTCTCATCAGTTTCATAATTATATCCAATCAAATGTGACTATTGTCTCATACATGGCTAAAAGCTGGGTCCACAACCTCCTTTTCCAGGATCATAACCTTAAAGACGAACTGTATTATGTGGGTCTTGAGGGGCAATTGCTATAGGACTGAAGACAATGAAATAGAGGATACTTGATTTTTTTTTAGTGTAAGATCGAATTTTATTTCATCAAAATACAAGTATTGGTGTTCATGAGTGAAATTAACTTTGATCTGATACTGAGAAAAGCGTCAATTCTAACACCGTTCATTAATTTTCAATCATTTGACAATGGAAAAACTGACCACACAATTAGATTTGAATTAAAAACGTAATCCCAAACAGCCATTACGATAACACACCCGTGCGATATAGTGCATTTTTTACATCTCCAAAATGGCAACTTTACCGACGAAAATCCGTGATATTGTTCTTATTTATACTGCAAAAATAGGTTGTGGGTGCTCGTTAGAACCGCCTCATTGAGGCGGTTCTAACGAGTACCCACAACCTATGTATTAGTGCAGAAATAAGAAAAATAATGTAAATCCCCGTAAACCCCAGTTTTCTCTATATAAAGTGGGGTTTAAGCGGGGGTTCATTTCACGTTTCACGTACTTGTTCACGTGATGGAAAATAAAATTGATATCAGTCACTATGACGATATCGTTTTCAATTTCACTGAGAAATCTCTATATTTCATGAAATAGAGGCTATTTGACTTTTTCAGTGTAAGATCGAATTTTATTTCACCGAATAAACACCAAAACCAGTATTTAACGAGTGGTGTAGCCACGAGTAAAACGCCAGTTTTGAAGTTCATGAGTGAAACACACTTTGATCTTACATGTACACTGAAAACACAACAGCAAATTTTCTGTTTCTTACATGCATCAAATCGGCAATACTTAGCTTCACATATCGCGTCACTCACCCTCGGAGGAAAATAGCTTTGTTCCTGGTCGTTTAGTGGTGTCAATTTAGTGGTGTCCATCCTGTTTATTGCGTGTAATATTGGGTGTAAACTACAAGTTTGTACCTGAGAAAAAGCCAATGATGGCTTAATTAAATAAGATTAAGAGAGAAGTTACGGACTGATCTAACGTTGCGCGACAAAATACGAGGCGCCAGCGTCGAAAATGACGCCATTGATGTCCTTGTAATATTTGAACGGGCTAAGCGTCAATTCTAACACAATCCATTAATTTTCAATTATCTGTCAATGGAAAAACAGACCACAGAATTAGTTTTGAAGAAAAAAGTAGTCCCAAACGGTGAAAAATAAAATTGATATTAGTCACTGTTTGAAAATGTGACAATATTATTTGCTGATATCAAGTTGAACAAATTCTAATACATGTAGGTACATGTACTTGACCTCGCTGATTGACTTTTTGGCCATTTTAATCGGTGTTATTCAAATGTAACTTGGTGATTTTTTTTTGTCAAATTGAATTCTAGTTTGTTTGAATTTTTGTTGTTTTTTTTTCTTGAGAGTTTTTATTCACATTTAGAGCATTTTACCATAAGCACGATTTTGACAAAGATTTTCCTTTACGGATTTGGGTTTGACACCACATGTCCTTATGATAACACACCCGTGTGACATAGTGCATGTTTTTCACATCTCCAAAATGGTTACTTTTCTGATGAAAATCCGTGATATTTTTCTTATCAATACTGCAAACATAGGTCGTGTGTGTTCGTTAGAGCCGCCTTGTTGAGGCGGTTCTATCGTGTACCCACAACCTATAGCTTGGAGTAAAAATAAGAAAAATAATGTATACTCCCGTAAACCCCAGGTTTCTCCATATGAGGTGGGGTATGGGGGGGGGGTGGTCTTCATTTCACGGACTAGTTCAAGTGATGTACTAATAACCTTTCTGAAGTTTGTATAAGTTTGCTGGGAATTAGGTCATTTTGGGCTTAAACGACTGACCTCAATTTCAAATGCTCCGATATTGCCTCACTACAGCATGTTAAAAAGTTCGTGCAATGAGCACCCTATAAACCCCATTTTATATAGAGATAAGAAACGTGGAAATTTCACGACAACCAGACTTTCCAATAATTGCGGAGCTATGCGCTGGAAACGAAAATGAAGTAAAAATATGGATCAGGGGAGATAATTCAAAAACTCAGTCAAGCTGAGTTGTTATTCTTGCACGAGACACTGTTCATTGACCTGTTTTATAATCCTGCCAATTATCATAAAAACATTTCAAATGGTTGCGGAGTTATGCTGTGGAAACGAAATATTGAAACAAATATGGACCAGGGGAGATAATTCCAAAATGAAGACAAGAAGAGTTGGCATTCTTGCACGCGACACCCCGACCTGTTCTGTAATCTCACCAAGTGTTGTTGAACATTTTCAAACGTTTGCCGAGAGTTATGCTCCGGAAACGAATATAAATTAAAAAAGGGGGAGATAATTAAAAACATCAAAGACAAAGTAGAAGTAAAACAAAGATCAGGAATTAATACAATTAACTTACTCCATCCATAAAAGACACCAAAGGGAAAGAAATACAAACATTAAGCGACCAGACCATAATGGAAACCTAAACAAAGGAAGGCCATATGGACAGTTACTTTCCCACAAAATGGCCATATGGCCATCCAAAACCAAAAGACACAAGTGATACACACAGTAAGTAACAAACAACAACATAAATAAATCGCCACAGAAGAGCCGCCTTGGAACGGTCAGTGGAAGATTTCCACTGGGGGGGCTTAAATCGATTTTACGTGGCCACAATCCTCGCCCTTACTTCCGTCGCGATTTAGACAAATAATTTGTTCAGTCCGCATGAAGGCCTCCTAACTCATCAGTGCAACATCTCCGTGAACACAGAATCAAAGAACCACAGAGGTGAGACAACGGTGAGGACTCGACAGCAAGAAACCACTGAAATGCTGGAGCAAAAGAAAACCAACAGTTAGACTCCGATGAGCCCGACCAGAGACAGAGCATCAGGCACCAACCAACATTATCTCTTTAATTTTCAATAAGCCTTTACGTTGGAGCCGTCATAGAATCTGAGGCCTGACCCACCGGCGTGCAATTAAAGAGGGAAGCAAAGTTGCCAACCGTGATGGGGTTAACTACCATGCATGCAGTCTGTCGTATAATATCCATGTTGTACCCAATCTTTTTATATCGAAGAATGATTTTACGAAATTGGGTGCTGAAGTCATTGCGGTTATATATTTTTCTGAATTTATATACTAAGTCACCATAAAATTCGGGTTCCGATAGACCTTGTTGCAGTAGAGATTTAAGTCCAATATTGAATTTTGAAATTAAATCAGAATGGCGTCTATAAAATTTTGAAAAGGCTTTGCGTAGTTTATGGTACCGATAACCCTGATGAAGGAGTTTAGCCGTTAATAATTTATTACGAGTGTTGAAGTCAGTTACATGACTACACACTCTAGCCATGTTGAACTTTTTCCTTCATTCGCCGGAAATTACCGAATTGAATATCGATTTCCGTAGGAAATCGGCAGTTAAAGTTACCTGTATATTTTGAAGGTTTTTTATATTAAAATTATGAAGGAAAAAAATCTTAACTCCTCGTATCTTCTTTATCCTTAACACTAGAAAAAAGTCACTGTTATCCTCATGTAGGAAAATAATTCAGTTTTTATTTGGTGCATTTCAAAGTGATGAATAATTAATTCTTATTGCTTCCATCTGCAATTTAATGGCATGCCTATATGCTCCATAGACGGCAATGTATTTTTAAAAAAACGTTCAGATTTCCATGTTTGGTTGCCAATATTAAATATAAATGATTTGTTTGGAATTAAGTCACTGTTATATAGTGTTAGACTGTTGTTCAAAGTTTACGATGATATAAAGTTTTTTTTCTACTGAAAAATGATAAATTGCTTCCCCGAGAGCTTAGAAATCGTTTATAAGCTGTTTTTCAGTACTGCAGTTCATGATGCGAAAATCGCTAAGTCCACATTATATGTACCAGAAATCGTATCAAACCTGTAAAGCTGTTTTGTATAAATTTTGTAATTACTAGTAATAAACAACATGCGGATAATATACTTGATACAGTGGTTATATTTCTCGGATTACTTTATTTTATTTTGTCTCAGTTTTGTTACATTTATGTTTTCATTCATTATGAATGGGCGGCAAATATGAAAAAAAAAAAAGGACAAAAATTGTCGAAATCATTTACTGTGAAATGGCGATTAAATGGCAATTAAACCCACCATGAAAAGTTAATTGGCAGTCTGAAGCCACTGATTGATTTTGTTTGTTTGTATTGGATATTAACGGCCCAGTCAGCAATGTTTAGGTCAGTTTTGAGCCGGTCAGTTTACTTGTCCACACTTTTCCTGAGCAAGCTTATACGTAAGCGGTTAACCAGTACAGTGCACATTCGCCTCATCGAAGGGGTTCAAACGAGCACCAACAATCTATGTTTTGTGCAGAACAAAACATTGTTTGCTATTCTGTTAATTTCTGTTAATGAATTTCAACTCTGCCTGTCCGCACAGTTACTTTGCAAACAGTGTAGAGCATGGTGCGACTGCTCAGGATGAGCCGTCTTTTCGCCAGATCTACACTGTTTGCCATTCTGTTGATGACTTTGACTAAACCACCATCAATAAAAATGGAATTGTCTAAATTCACATTACGAAATCACGCCTATACTGACAAATTTTACCACAAAAAATGAAAATGTTTAGATAGAAAATTCTACTATTTTTCATACTTCTGTTTATAGGAACTCGTCAGAGCCGCCTCGGTGAGGCGGTTCTAACGAGTATCCACAATCTTTGTTTTGATCAAAAATAAGAAAAAATAATTTATACTACTGTAAACCCCAGTTTTACTGTATAAAACTTATTTATCTTCACTGCAGCTGGTGCTGTGCCGTGTGGCGGTCGTAAAAATCCACCCCGTACATCCATCATAGTGCAGATTATATTTTCTGGTCCTTTGGGATCATTGGGTTCATTTAGAATCATTTTGAAAATAGAGTTCAGCTTAAGCCGGTGCTAGAGGGCGTGGCCGGTGTCGCACATTTCAGTACTGGTCATGAACTTATTTAAGGAGTCACAATAATATAGGTGTGTTTTTGTGATGAGAGCTGGATCAATCAATTAATCAAATGTTGTATTCTCTCAGTCCATCATACATAATGGCAATATAATGCGATACAAACAATTGTTATAATAATTCAGAGAAACCGTGCTCTGTCCGAATTTTCCACTATTTTCCGCATATCAAAGGTATGTCTTTTGTTTAAAGGTTAATTAAGGCATTTCTTTTGCTTGTTTGATTTGAGGTTTTAGAGTAACAGTCAAATAAATAATGTATACCCCTATAAACCTCAGTTGTACAATATAAAAGTGGGGTACACGTGGGTCTGAATTATATAGGTGTGTTATCGTGGTGACGAAGTTAACAAACGTGCTTTAATTTAACAATGAGTTGGCGCGTGCCCGTTGTCCCCCACTATGTGTTAATCTTTAAAATGTCAATCATGTGTTATCCTTAAAGTGCCAATCATAATATTGAAGATAACAAATTGATTAATTAAATTAAATTAAATAAATAAATAAATAAATAAATAAATAAATAAATAAATAAATAAATAAATAAATAAATAAAGTAACAGTCTCATCGTTGTTTACTTTTTTGTGATTGATTTGATAGACAATTTTTTGGTGTCTTGATTTATGTACAGTTTTATTAACTCTTAAAGTGTAAATCATAACTAGTGCAGATGACATTTTCCAGGTTTTGAGTTGATTAATTTCGAAAACACGTCTATTGAAAAATATTGAACATTTTACCACCAAAAAATGAAAGCTTTCAGATAAAAAAAAATTTCTACTTTTCGTATTTCTTCTCGAAACATAAATTGATGGAATTGTTAGTTCCACCTCAGCGAGGCGGTTCTTACGACAAACAACAATATATGTTTTAGCAGAAATAAGAAAAATAATGATCCATATTTTACTACATAAAAGTGGGTAATATGGGGTGTTTTTGTGATGTGATCATAAAACTATTGCAGCCCATTCACATATTAATTGCATGCCTCATTTTAATAAATAAATAAATAAAAAATAAATAAATAAATAAATATGCCGTATCTGTAATCATATTCTGTGACCGAATTTTAAGGCACTTTTTATATCTTTCTTGAATTCTTAAAGTGTCAACCATAGCTCGACAAACAACATTTTTCGAAATTGTGTTAAAATTGTTTAGGACAAACATTACAGCCGATTCAAATATGAGTGAAATGTCCTTTATAATAAATAAATAAATAGATAAATAAATACATAACTAAATAAATAAATAAAAAGGCTTATCTGTGTTTACACATTATGTAACTTTTATGGCGTCCTTTCAATTATTCAGGGAATATCTTATACAATATACTGTATATCGGTGTAGTGTTAACTCTTAAGGTGTCAATCATGACTTGGGAAGACAACATTTTTCAAAATGTGTTTACCTATAAGTTACTTTTTATGGCGTCCTTTTAATTATTCAGGAAATATCTTATACAATATACTGTATATCGGTGTAATGTTAACTCTTAAGGTGTCAATTATGACTGCGGCAGACCATCACGAAAATTTGACCCCCTATAACCCCACTTTCATATAGTAAAACTTAGGGGGTATACATTATTTTTCTTATTTCTTCTTAAAAACATAGATTGTGGATACTCGGTAGAACCGCCTCGCCGAGGCGGTTCTAACGAGTATCCACAATCTATGTCTTGAGCAGAAATAAGAAAAATATCTTCTTTTTTTCATCTGAAAATTTTCATTTTTTGGTGGTAAAATTTACAATGTATATGTATAGGCGTGTTTTCGTCATGGAACAAAATTGGTTTTAATGTAAGAACTTTCTCATTTCGGCTCCCGCCCATAGGGGCTTGAAGAAATAGATGGGCTGCATTATGCTTCCACGCAGAGCTGTATCCGGCCCGCACAATAGTACTGGTAAACCGCTTAGAGGATCTAAGCCTGCATATCCAGGAACCGCGGTGCGAGGCGGATGCTAATAAACCCTATTGGTTTCATTTGGCGACAGGGCTTGAGATGTCATTTCATCTCAATGTCGGGTAAAAGTCCCACACAATTGTAAGCAACGTCACCAAAATGACCTTTACCGTATTGACGGGGACGTTAAACCTCAAATCAAACAAACAAACAAAATCTGAGTTCATCTTGATCGAATCTTATAGGCGTGTGTTCGTGATTGGCTAACAATATTTTACATGGGGTTATTTATTTAAATTAATAGATAAAATAAATGCATAAAAAGATCGGAGTCAAGCGATTTCAAGTATCATATTTGACCTTAATCCTTATTTAAAATCACTGGACAAGAGACTGACAAGAGATATAGACCCAATATCCTACATGTCAAAAAAATAAATAAATAAATAATAATAATAAAAAAAACACTACTACTACTACTTATAATAATAATATTGATAATTATAATTATTATTATTATAATTATTATTATTATTATTATTATTATTATTAAGCAATTCTACATAATGTAGCTCTTCAATATGTTAAATATTTTCGTTCATACTAAGTGGCTCGAAATGAAAAGGCATGGTTGTTACTTCAAGAAGTTCTTTCTCACATTTAGCCTTAATTTGAGCACTACTTAAGCGCTCCTTTGAATACCTAAAGGTAGATCAAAGTGTCATATCTGCAGATAAATGATTAATGATTCCCTGAGGTCAGCGACTAGAGAAAAAATATCGGCTATTCTGTACCTTGATCCCAGTGGTGTACCGGGAGATAACTCGAATATCTCGCCCAGATAGGTTTTAACGGAAATTCACGACTTATTCCGATCGCCGCCTATGAAGGAAAAAGTTCGGTATGCAAATCGAATTAATTGCGAAATATAAACGCCATAGGATGGCGCACGAGGAACATCACCATCCAAAAAAGGAAAATTTACAATCTCAAAATCAAAGTCATCGCGTTTATCATAAATTTTGCACGAAACAAATCCATCTACAATAGATAGATGTAAATCCAAAAACGGGGCCTCGGTATCAGAAGAATTTGCTTTATTTAACTGAAGTTCTAGGGGGTAAATCTGACTGATCAAACCATCAAAATAGGTATTATCAATATTTAATAAATCATCTAAATATCTAGAAGTAGAGCTAAAAGCTTCAATAATTTCAGATTGGTTATCAATGGAAAGCGACAAAATGAAGTCTCTTTCATAACAATACAAGAACAGATCAGCCACAAGAGGTGCGCAATTAGTACTCATCGGAATACCCACAATTTGTCTAAATAACTTAGTACCGAATCTAATATAAATATTGTCAAGTAGAAAGGTGAGGGCATCACACACTTTCTGACATGACCAAAGTGTATAATTCTTATGCTCTTTAGAAGTGAAAAATGCATTTCTGACATTACATGCAAGATAGAGAGAATCTTCTCTGTGAAGATTGTTGTTATTCTTGCATAAGACTGTCCGCACTGACCTGTTCTATAATACTACCAAGTATCAATAAAGAAACGGTTGCGGAGTAACGAATCGGAAACGGAATGTTGAAAAATATGGATCAGGCGAGATCATTCGAAAAGTTGCCATTCTTGCACGCGACACTTTGCAATGACATGTCTTGTAATCCTACCAAGTATTGTTGAAATAATTTCAAATAGTTGCCGAATTATGCCTCGGAAACGAAAATAAAGTAAAACTATGGCTCAGGGGCGATAATTCTAAAACAAAGATAAGCAGGGTTAAAATGCTAGTACGAAATACTCCGCATTGACCTCTTCTACAAATCTACAAAGTATCATTTTAATATTTCAAACGGTTGCTGAGATACGCTCCAGAAATGAAATGTTGAAAAATATGGATCAGGGGAGATAATTCGAAAATCAAGACAAGTATTGTAGTCATTCTTGCACGCGACACTCCGAAATGACCTGTTCTGTAATCCTATCAAGTGGAATTGAGATATTTTAAACGGTAACCGAGTTATAATCCGAAAACTAAAATGAAGTAAAATATAGATCAGGGGAGATAATTCACAAACGAAGAAAAGCAAAGTTGTCATTCTTGCACACATCACTCCGCATACTACCAAGGTTCATTAAAATATTACAAACGGTTGAGTTGCGGAGTTATGCCCCGGAAACGGAATGCTGACGCCCGCCCGCTCGTTCCCACACCCACCCGCCCACCCGCCTGCCGACGATCATCATTTTAATAAGCACGTTTTTATTCCGTTGGAAAACCTGGGTTCACAAAGAGTACATATACATGCATGCATGATTATATTTTCTTATTTCTATTTCAAGGCAAGTTGTGGGAACTCGTTAGAACCGCCTCACCGAGACGGTTCTAACGAGCACCCACAACCTATGTTTGGAGTAAAAATAACAATAATATCACAAATTTCCACAAGAAATTAAACATTTTGGAGATATGAAAGAATGCATTATGTCACACGTATGCGTTATGGTAATGAATAACGTCAGTTTTTGATACCGCATTACGTGTAATTCTGCCGCGAAATGCAAAAATAAGTTTTCGAACTTTGTCCACATCAAATACTCGGTTCGTGAGAATAGCTGTCGACATAACCGTAAAGCTTGTAAAGATTCTTGACATTTTGTAACTTAAGAATATAACGACAGACATAATATCTGTCTTCCTCACAAAGCTGGTATCAGAAAGACATAAATTCTAGCATCACGAAAAATATCTTATGTCGCAAATCATTAATTTTGATGTCTCTGGTGGTCTTATATTCCGTCTAGCATTGTAATTTAGGGAGATATATTGCCAACAAAATTGTCTTGCGTCTTTAACCTTTACTGGCGGAATTGAGGAAGCGGAGATTATTATGTTGGTGTCTCTAAATGAGTCAACTGATGGCAAAAGGGGCATTATCGTATAAGCGGGCGGCAAAGGCTCAGGCGAGACTGCGCAGGCGCGCAGTCTCGCCAGAGCCTTCGCTGCTCGCAGTCAAATAGTGGAGCCCTTTAGGATGCCTCATGCAAAACGCCATGCATCTGGCCCAATTAATTGCCTATGCACACTCGGCGCAACTTTGCCTTGTTTCTTCTGAGAAAAGTAGCCTTTTCTTATGAATTGGCTAAAAAGATCCCCATTGCTGAAAAGAAGACTGTCCATTAGTCTCTGCTGAGAATATACATTTGTCATGTGGCTTCATTTCCAGTAGACTTTTGTGTGTTCCGGCGGAAACTCATTAGGCATTGATTAAAAATAAATATATTGCACCCCTATATAACAATTTTTCTGTACGTGATGCCTGTAAACCAAACAGGTCATACCTCTATAATTCTGGTATAACAGTACCAAAACTTCCACCCATGTCAGTCAGACTCGACTTTATCAGCAATGTGGGGGGCGGGGTGGGGGGGGGGGGGGGGCTATTTTCCATGTGTGTGTGTGTGTGTGTGTGTGTGTGTGTGTGAATTCGGGTTTAACGTTGCTTTCAACAATTTTTCAGTCATATCACGACGGTGTCTGGTTGCGACAGGGAGCTCAATGCTCACGTTTATAGTGCTGCCTCACTGAAGTATCATGTTAGAACCAGTACCCACAATCTATATTTTAGCACAGAAATAAGAAAAATAAGGTTTACCCTTGTAAACCCCAGTTTTACAATATGTGTGTGTGTGTGTGAATTCGGGTTTAACGTCGCTTTCAACAATTTTTCAGTCATATCACGACGGTGTCTGGTTGCGACAGGGAGCTCAATGCTCACGTTTATAGTGCTGCCTCACTGAAGTATCATGTCCCAGACACATTACATGATACCACACCCAGTCACATTATCCTGACACTGGATCGACCAGTCCTAGCTCTACCCCGTAAATCTGAGTGCCAAGCGAGGAGCAGCTAGTACCATTTTTAACGACTTTGGTATGTCGTGGCCCGGGATATTTTCCATGTACCAACCCGTATAAGCAGAGCATCATTTTAAACAGTGAAGACCCAGATCAGACGCATATCGGTGTCTACTCTTTTTGCATTAATACAGAAAACCTTTAACCCTTGTCCTGCTGAATATTCATATATGCCACACCCACTACCGATTATCCACCAATCAGATTACTTGATGCAAATTATTACAACAAATTCACAATCTGAATGACAAACAATGTAGATCCTGATCAGATGGCTTCTTCAGAAGCCATCTGATCTGGATCTACATTGTTTCAAAGAAAAGGCATATCCGGGATCAGCAGAACAAGGGTTAAAACCTAGTTCAATTAAAATAAAGAAGATAACCCTTAAATGGAAATCTAATAGTCGCATATGAGTTACGTCAGTGTGATGATCAGTCCTATAAATGTCATTTTTGTAGAGACAAACGGTGTCTCTGGTGTGTGTGTGGGGTGGAGGGGGGGTGGGGGGGGGGGGCTAGTTGTGTTAGTTTCTGATCATTGCCTTTACTTATGTTCTACTGCCGTGTACAATATTTTTCTCTTGTTTCTGCTCAACCATTCGAGACGTTGAATACTCGTTTTGACACTTAATTTAGCTGGTTCAAACGCGTCAGGTTATCAACAGCCTCCGCCCTTCTGGGCTTGAAGATATAGATGGGCTGCATCATACTTCCACGCAGAGCTGAAACCGACCGCACACGAGTACTGGTAAACGGCTTAGAGGATCTAAGGCAAAGCTGTCACGGCGAGTCGGACCGTCCATGCATATAAATAGAAGTGGAGGCAATGAGCAGGAACCGATACAATCAACCAAAAGCTCCCATCAGAGACACCAAAGGGAAAGAAAGCATTGGACGGTCTGACTCACACCACATTGTAATAGGATATAACATCCATGTAAAATACCTGAAGTTACATATTTCCTGTCTCCAAAACTTTTTTTACGAACTTTATTCTTATTTAAGCTGCAAGCATAGATTTTGGGCACTCGTTAGAATCTCCTCATTGAGAGGATTCTTACGACATTGAGATGAAATGACATCTCAAGCCCTACCAATAGGGTTTATATATGTAGGAACGGTTCGACCCGTACCACTTTGCCTGGACAGGCTTAGATCTTCTAAGCGGTTTACCAGTACTCATGTGCTGTCGGTTTTATCTCTGCGTGGAAACACCATGCAACCCAATCTATTTCTCCAAGCCCCGATGGGCGGGGTCAATCTATCATGCGTATGCAGACTGATTCTGAACTATCTCGGAATTCTGTCAATGATGCATGTACAGTAAAAAGCCTATATTTGGACCCCCATGGGACTATTCAAAAGTGGTCTTAAATAGAAGTGAAAACAATGATCATGAATCGATACAATCAACCCACAGTTCCCATCAGAGACACCAAAGGGAAAGAAACACAAATATGAAACAGCAGACCCTAATGGAAACACCAACAGCGGAAAGCCAAAAGGACAGTTACTTTCCAACAAAATGGCCAATAGGCTATCCAAAACCAAATAATATAAGCGACACAAACACCCAAAGACAAACCATAACAAAAGTAAACCGCGATAGAAGAAGCGCCTTAGAACGGTCAGCGGAAACGAATTCCACTGGGAGGGGGGGGGGGGGAGGGGGAGGCTTAAATCGATTTTACGTGGCCAAAATCCTCGCCCTTACTTCCGTCGCGATTTAAACAAATAATTTATTCAGTCCACATGAAGGCCTCCTATCTCATCAGTGCAATATCTCCGTGTACACAAATAATCAAACAACCAAAGAGATGAATCAACTGTGAGGACTCGACAGCAATAAACCATTGAAATGCTGGAGCAAAAGAAAACCAACAGTTAGACTCCGTTAAACCCTATTGGTTTCATTGGGCGACAGGGCTTGAGCTATAATTTCATCCCAATGTCGGGTAAAAGTCCTACATAATTGGAAGCAACGTCTCCAAAATGACCTATACAGTGTTGACGGGGACGCTAAACCTCAAATCAAACAAACAAACAAAATCAGGTTATCAAGTCTGTGTGATGAACATCCTTCTACACCAAACTTGGGCTTAATAGGAATAAACCTTGCTTTCTCCCCCACAATGACAACCAAATGTCACAAGGATGGAAAAAGAATATGACTTGACCGGGACACGAACCCAAGGCCTTTCGCATACCGTGCGAACACTCTACCGACTGAGCTACCGAGCCACATGGTCGATCTATTACATTTATTTGGGTGCGCACAATCAGAATCAGAATTGTTAGCGCTGACACGTCAAATGACATTCATACAGCAGAACCTGTGATACGGGAAGTTAGTAAAGAGGTAAACTTAGCTACACACTCTTCAGAGCATCCAGCTGTCGAAATGATCGAATCGGGAATGGCATTTCAGTCTCTAATGGTTCGAGGGAAGGACGATTCTTTATTTACTCTAGTTCTTGCAGTTAGGGTCTGAAACGCGAACGATTTTGTTTGATTTGAAATGATATCTCAAGCCCTGTCTGCCAATGAAACCAATAAGGTTTATAAGCATGGACGGTCCGACTCGCACCGCTTTGCCTGGGCAGACTTAGATGCTCTAAATGGTTTACCAGTACTCGTGTGCGGTCGGATTCAGCTTTGCGAAGAAGCATCATGCAGCCCATGTATTTCTTCAAGTCCCAATGGGCGGGGGCCGTTCAAAGCGGTTTACCAGTAATCATGTGCGGTCAGTTTCAGCTCTGCGTGGAAGCATCATGCAGCTTTTTTATTTCTTCAAGCTCCAATGGGCGGGGGCCGTTTTAATCGGTTTACCAGTACTCATGTGCGGTCAGTTTCAGTTCTGCGGGGAAGCATCATGCAGCCCATTCTATTTCTCCATTAATTATGGTGAAGTTGCTCGTTTTCAGATTACATGTAATACGAAAACACGTCTTTACAAATATATTGCGAATTGAAATTTTAGATGAAAAATTGTGATATTTTTCGTATTTCTGCTCAAAATATAGATTGTGGGTACACGTTAGAACCGCCTCATTGAGGCGGTGCTAACGAGTACCAACAATTTATATTTTAGTCAAAATATAGATTGTGGGTACACGTTAGAACCGCCTCATTGAGGCGGTGCTAACGAGTACCAACAATTTATATTTTAGACCAGAAATAAGAAAAATAAGGTTTACCCCTGTACACCCAAGTTTTAGTATATAAAAGTGTGGTTCCAGGGGGTCAGAATTATATAGGCATGTTTTCCTAATGGTTTAAAAATAGAAGAGAAGGCAATGATCAGGAATCGATACAATTAACCCACAGCTCCCAACAGAGACACCAAAGGGAAAGAATCACAAACATGAAACAACTAGACCCTAATAGAAGCATCAATAGCGGAAAGCCAAAATGACAGTTACTTTCCCACAAAATGGCCAATTGGCTATCTAAAACAAAATAATATGAGCGATACACACACTCAAAGACAAACAATAACAAAAATAAACGCGACAGAAGAACCGCCTTGGAACGGTCAGTAAAACGAATTCGACCGATTTTACGTGGCCACAAACCTCGCCCTTACTTCCGTCGCGATTTAGACAAATAATTTGTTCAGTCCGCATGAAGGCCTCCTAACTCATCGGTGCAACATCTCCGTGATCCCAAAAATCAAATAACCACAAAGATGAAACAACGGCGAGGACTCGACAGCAAGACACCACTGAAATGCTGGAACAAAAGAAAACCAACAGTTAGACTCCGATGGCCCCGACTAGAGACAGAGCATCAGGCACCGACGAATAGTACATAGAACTCGATTCTCTCTAATCCTTAATAAGCCTTTACGCGGGAACCGCCATAGAATCTGAGGCCTGACCCACCGGTGTGCAATTAAAGAGGGAAGTCTCATGTTGGAAGCTTGCCTGACATTTCCGTGTCTCGGTCTCAACCCCGTCATAGATGCTATCAATCACAAATTGTAGTGTGATCCTGATGTGCTAACATTGTGCAGTGAAACGCAATGAGATAAAATCAAGGCAGTCGAATTAGAACATGCACATATGTGTGGTCTTTTAATAGAAGCAGACACTTTCAGAATAATGTAGTTTATTTCAAGACTCTTTCAGACATTCAATAAATCAGCACATGTACATGCCAAGAAAAAGTAGTAAAGCTGTAACTTGATAGATTGAAAATAGGGATTTTAACAAAATCAATACACTGTGGTGGAATTAAAAGCATAAAAGAGAAATGAAATGAATGTTTTATGTCACATTTAAATGAAATTACTTCAGATGAAGGACATGGTTGCGAGTCGAGATAATAAAAGGCACATTTGAATATAAAAAGGTTAATGAAAATTTTGCTTCAAATTAACTTTTCTGAAGTGGCATATGTAATAGTCAGCGAAATTTGTGTGAAAAGGAAACCAAACCCGTGAATAATTACAGTGTGTTATCAATTATTTTCTCCACATTGTCGGGGCATCGCCAGTCACTATCAATTCGATACATTTTAAACTAACCAGACCGAAAATGGAGAATGTAAGACAATTGTTGCTTGTCGTTTCATTCTTGTTTTGTATTGGCGCCCATACGGAAAGGAATAGTACGACATCTTATAATTATTACACAGAAGTCGCATAAACTGCCTTGTATATGCACACGAGCATTTTTCCCATAAAATTACCCATTTTAAATAGCTTTGTACATTGCGGAATTAAAATAAAAACATGAGTCCACTTTGCACGATAGATGGTCAGCGGTTAAACATCATTTTTGAACGTTGATTTGTAAAATCAAGTTTTTATGTCAACGCAATTTGCTATTTTGTTGGTTTAAACATATTTTATTTCAAATTATGTCATACTCGTAAACATATTTTACACAAAAACAATAACTTACAAAGGGATTCAGAAAGAAGCAAAAAGGCTTATATAAATCTGTCTCCCATCTAACTTGCATATTACAAATACAACCGATGAAATGGATAATACAAAGACAATCATGGAACTATTTACACCAAATCTCAGCCATATAATAGTGAAGCTGAGAGATCAAAGATAGGGTAGAAAAAGAAGAAACTATCACTGACGAACGCTAGTTCAAGTAGAGAGAGAGAGAGAGAGAGAGAGAGAGAGAGAGAGAGAGAGAGAGAGAGAGAGAGAATTTTCACTGTCTGAAGCGCTTACTATCAGTGATAAATTTTTGTACAGCAAGGAAGATCTCACAGTTTTGATTGTATGTTAACTCAGTGTGGCCAAACAAAAGAGTGTTAGTGGTTGGTTGACAGTGCTCTGTAGCCTTGGCCATCATTTCAATTCGTATTCTGTTGTATTCTTGTTCTTGACCCATCCTTTGCTGTCACTTTTACATTCACTTATTAAAGTAGCCCTTAAGCCCCATAGTTCTTAAGCCCTAAAATGAGCACGAATTGTAGGAAAATACTGCCTTTTAACATGCTTATTGAATAGGGCTGAATTAGGAGTTCTGAATATCAGGAACTATTCTCCTACGCGTGTTCCGTTCCACTGTTATTTTAGCTCACCCGAGTCGAAGGCTCCCGGGGAGCATTTGTAAGCAGCCACCGTCCGTCTACGTCGTCCGTCCGTAATTTCTTCCACTAACATCGCCTAAACCACTGGTTGTAGTTTGACCAAACGTTACAGGAATGGTTGGTTCCGGCCCATTTTACATCTAGGTAACAGGAGCCAAAATATTTGTTTTAAATGACAATTAAAAAGATCTTCTTATCCGAAACTGCAAGTCCCAGGTCTTTGATATTTGGTATTAAGCTTCAACCAAAAATATCCTCGTCCCGGGGCCACATGTTTTACATAGACTAACGTTAGAAAAACTTTTAAAAATCTTCTTCTCTGGAAACAACAAGGCCCCGATCTTTGACATTTGGTATGAAACTTCATCTAGTGAAGTTCTATAAACAAAGATATTCACATTAAATAAGTTCTGAATAGTTAGATCCTTTGGAAGCAAAGAATACACCAAATAAACGAAAATAGCAGACTCGGTTTTATTGAGTCTGTTCATGACCAGTACTGAAATGTGCTACACAGGCCACGCCCCCTAGCACCGGCTTAAGCAGAACTCTATTTTATAAATGATTCTAAATGAACTCAATGATCCCAAAGGACCAGAAAGTATAATCTGCACTATGATGGATGTACGGGGAGACTTTTTACGGCCGCCACACGGCACAGCACCAGCTGCAGTGAAGATAAGTAAGTTCTGATAAGTTAGATCCTTTGGAAGCAAAGAATACACCAAATAAACGAAAATAGCAGACTCGGTTTTATTGAGTCTGTTCATGACCAGTACTGAAATGTGCTACATAGGCCACGCCCCCTAGCACCGGCTTAAGCAGAACTCTATTTTCAATATGATTCTAAATGAACTCAATGATCCCAAAAGACCAGAAAATATAATCTGCACTATGATGGATGTACGGGGAGACTTTTTACGGCCGCTTGTGGGCCAAACATTGCCCGCCTTGGGGCTCACATGTTTTACATAGAGTTATATAGGGAACACCTTTAAAATATTCTTCTCTGAACCACAATGTCCCGGTCTATGTATATCAGGCAAGAAACATCCTGGTCGATCTCTACTTAGATTGTTCAAATTATTGCCTTGGGACCAAAAATGGCCTGACCCCGGGGCCCACATGTTTTACATGTGCATAGACTTGTATAAAGAAAACCTTTAAAAATCTTCTTCTCTGAAACCAGAAGGCCCAGGTCTTTGAAATTTGGTATGAAGCTTCATCTAGTAAGCCTCTACCAAGATTAATCAATTATAGCCTTGGGACCAAAAATGGCCCCGGGATGGCCCCATCCGGGTGCCCACATGTTTTGCATAGACTTATATAGGGAAAACCTTTAAAAATCTTCTTGTCTGAAACCAGAAGGCCCTGGCCTTTGATATCTGGTACAGAGCTTTGTCTGGTGGACCTCTGTAAAGATGGTTCAGTTTATATCCCTTGAGCAAAAAAAAAAAAAAAAAAAAATGGCCCCTTCGGGGTGCCCACATGATTTTCATAAGCTTATGTAGGAAACATTTTTAAATCTTCTCTGAAACCGCGAGGCACAGGTTTTTGGTATTTGGTATGAAGCTTATACAATGGAGCTCTACTAAGATCGTCCAGAGTATTGCCTTTAGGTCAAAATGTCCCCCGCCCCGCCCAAATGTTTCACATAGACTTATATACAAAAAAATCTTCTAAAGGCTCAGGCATTCGGTATTTGGTACAGATCATCGCCTAGTGGACCTCTGTCAAGATTGTTCAAAGTATAGCCCTGGACCAAAAATGGCCATGCCCAGGGGCCTAATGTTTGACATAGATCCATGTAGGGCTAATCTTAAAAAGCGTCTTGTCTAATGATAGATGGCGTGGATCTTAGATATGTTTTATCCAGCTTCGTGTAGTGGACATCAACCGAGATTTTTCAAATTATTGCCCTGGGGTCGAAAATGGCCGTGTCCTGGAGGCATTTCTTTGCTCAGGTGAGTGATATACTCTTGCATAACTGGTTTTATGACCTACAGTTGATTGAGATTTTACACTTTCACCACTGAGTTTATTGACAGGACTCTTCTAGATTTGATATTGGGTGTAGAAGGGGTTCTTGTCCAGTCCATTTACATGATGACAAACAGTATACAGTCAAATTCCTATATTAAGACCACCTTTGGGACTGTTCAAAAGTGGTCTTTAAGACCACTTTTGAACAATCCCAAAGGTGGTCTCTGACCAGAGGGCACTGTATGCAGAAAAGACAAAGAAAAATAACTGCAGCCTACTAAATAAGCTTTTAAACTCATATTCTAGACAGGATTTTAATTATTTGGACCCCATATTGATTTATATCAGTCTTTGAATCGACTGCCTGTTCGAAATTCCCAAAATTACAGTTTGTTTCCTCTGGCTTTCTTTGCCGGATCATTACAGGGTCACTGATGAGGCTTTATTAGCCGAAACTACGTAGTATGGCCCATCTTCTTTCTTATGAATGTTTTCATTGCTCTTAAAGGAACTCATTTTTGATTTTTATTTAAAAGCAGGCTTAGTTTTAATTCATACAGTGTTGTCACGTTTATTCCATAAACTGTCAGTTTTAAATCCAGTTCCGTACTTAAAACATATAGTGGAGATACATGTACCTATCAGACGCCACTTTCTGTGGCCTCTGATCAGGGTCGTCACTGTTTCCGAATGTACCAGTAATGGACAATTGGCATTTATGGGTCAGTAAGCGACAAATCAATCAAAGTCGAAGTTCGCTAAAGACACTAACACTGTTTGTAACTGTGCCTCACCAAATCAACTGTCCTCAGTTACAGTTCTTTGATTTTTAATGACAGATTCCATCTTCTTGCTGTGCTACACGTTTAAAGTAATTCAGGCTTCAGTTCTTCCGGCTTTGACCGCCATAGAAATATGAGTCCGCACAAAATGTAGTCCGGTTTGGCGCAGTAATCAAAATTGTACAAGCGTATTGCAGACGACTTAACGATTCTATCTTACGATTCAGCATTTCATATGAATCAGCTTTATCATGCGACGGGTTTGGCGACGACTGTACGGCGTCTCCTCAGCAGTCTGCTCAGGTTTTACACTGTTTTCTATCAGTGCTGTCAATATTTAATCCTTAAAGTCCAGCCTGCCGTTGGACCAAATCAGCTGCAGACAAGAATATTAATGGGTTTACTTTCAGACTTTCGAGGTCAAGTTTAGGTCAGTTACAACTCGGTGTATATTGACTTTGCGAGGAGAAATTGGAAAGAAATGCTGTCCCTTTCAACCCTGAAATATGGTACAGATAATTAGTGTAGGTCCTGTGATATAATTCTAGGTGCCATATATTTAGCTGAATGGACAAGCCCAACTTCAGTGATGGAAGAGTGCACTCCAGAAACTCAAGGCAGTGAATAAATCAAAGCACTGACAACACGCATGCTGATTGTCTCTAAACACAGGCTGGTCGTGAACGCGGACTTGAACTGATTCGTTTAACTAATGCAAAAAAGTGTAGGACAAGATCAGCACCGTGTTCTGTGGCGTTTGATCTGAGTTTACATTGTTTGCCAGATCCAACATTTGATTCATGTGCAGATTTACAGATAACACTTACATGTACCCAACACTGACAAACGACGCGGCTATGTTTGGGTTGATTGTTTGGCATTCGACCCGAAGTTGCTAATAAGAAAAGCGCTTCAGTGCTAATGTCTACGTGACTATCACTGACTTGTCAGAATAACCATTTGTTTTGTAGAAAATAGCCGCAGTGAGATCAGGGTAATCCATTAGACGAAAGAGTTTTTATCCTGGAATCATAGGGTGAGCTTGGCAAATAGTGTAGACCAAGATCAGACGCTACAGAACGCGTCTTCTTATCAAAGCCTTCACTATTTGTTTGGAATTTCAGATTTAAATGAAACAGTTTAAATCTCAACCCAAGACTATTACTCTAACCTAGACCCCACACTCTCAGTGCTTTGATTCTGAAACCAAACGATTACAACACGCTTAGGCACCATGCCCTTAAGCTAAAAAGGTTAAATCAATCAACCGTGACGTCTGGTAACCAGTCCGGCCACGTTGATCTTGTGCACCAGATTCACACCAGTACAGATACAAACCAAATGTTCAGGATCAACCTTTTAATGTGTAATGTAAGGTCGTGCCTAGAAAAGAAGAAACTGAAATTTGTTTTCAAAAAGCATTAAGTCAGAGCGTATAGTAGCATTTTTCATTAAAGGAACGTAAGCGCGCCCCTGGACAGTTAGAAGCTGGTCGGAAAGCGGATGACGTTGACTCTGATTTTGGGTGCCACATGTGTGTGATCTATCTTCTATTGGAGCGACATCTTACTATATACAGAAGACGCTAGTGGACGTCGACGTAGCGAAAGATCGACGTTAGTACGTCGAGATCGATTCAACCGTCAGACGCATACGCAAAACAGATTTCCGCCGGCAGCGGCTACACTGTACCTGTAGATAAACAAGGGTTCTGAACTACCGACTAATAAGCACTGGCACTGATCGTCGCCCTTATGCGATGCACGTTTGAGAGCTAGACGTCCACGTCGTGACCAAAGTTTACGCGTCGACACAGTACGGAACACTTGCGCTAGTGCATGAAATAAGTAAATTGGCGTCTAAGCGACTGACATATGCTTTTAAGTGACAAATCGCACTTCAGCGTGAATCACGCCGATTGTCGTTTCCGGGTGTTTCGACGTACAGGTGTAAGTTATGCCGAGGCGACGCGTGCGTAATAGAGCATGACATATCGGTGAAATAAGCGTAATTGTGTGGCGAGCTATTGCATGTAGTTGGCGAACGCAGTGTTGTGTCATTAAGGACATTCAGTATATGGATGTCCACAACCGACCAGACAAAAGCTGTTACTTATGGGCAGTAGCATTGTTAAAACTTGAATTTTAATGTTTGGTTTTGAAAACGTAAATAGTTTCTTTCAAAAAAATTGAAACATCGAATGGCGTTTCATCATACCACCGGTCTATAGACATCTGCAAACATATCATATATTGGAATTTGCAGAACTACCTTTCTAAATTTTAAGATCTTTTTAGAAAGGTTTTCTGTAAGTTATTGCCGTTTTATTTTTAGCGCACTATACTTGTATGGTTTGCCGGGGTATGAACACCAAGGTAAGAACAGAATTTCTATACCAGGCTTCCTCCCAGGATTCCTATTCTGGTATGCAAAAAGCCATCTTGGTTTAAACATATTTTATTCGTATAGCAAACATACAAATACAAAGTGTAAAACAATGACATAATACAAAAGGGATTCAGAAGCAAGTCAAGGACTTAAACGAATCTGTATCCCTAGATACCTGTCAGTGGTACAACAGAGAAAATTCAAAGCAATTGTCGATTGCAAATGTTTTAATTTTGCTGTTACAAAGAGATAGTGGTTCCCAAATGGGTCGAGGTTGGACATTATGGCGCTGCATCAACAATATTTCGACGTCACAACGTCGGATCATCGCCGATGCAGCACAGCTCTATCACAAACGCCCGTTGGGAACCATCACACATTTGCAGCATTGTTGGTGTTATACGAATATCCAGAATATACAAGAGGTCATACAGTAACATGAGACTACGAAACTAGAACTGTATGTGGTGGGGGGGGGGAGGAGCTCCACGGGGACCAACTAACTTCCAGTTCCTACTGGTATCTAGTGCGCTGCTGACCATGCTTATCAAAGGTACATATATCTTTGCATATGCTATACTTGAGCACGTAGAGTTTACTAGAACTCTAGACAGAATACATCGGCTAAGATTAATTTGTGTTTGTTTCTTATGTCAACTTATCGATTGACTTGAAACCTTTTAGTTTTCAAAATATAGTTATGAACAGAAATAAATATTTGCGTATTTTCATGATGATTAAGATTTGGATCGCCGTAGAGGAGGACAGCAAGGCTGGGCTGACAAAGCTGAGAAACAGACCGTAACATATCGATCCTGATGTTGTGATAGAGAGGACAGTGAAGAAGAACATGTTTGGTATCTTCGATAAGACCACATGTACACGATGCATTTGGAACAATGTTCTTTGAGAATAAGTGTTGGTTTAGGGAACTGCAGTTGGTCCTCAATCGACAATGAAGAATTTGACCGAGGCGCTTCCCTTCATTGTAAAAGCGAGGTGGAGGGTTAACGTCCTGGTTTAGATGCTGTTTTAGTGATGCTGTAGAAGTGCAAAGTCTGGTCTCCTAAGGTAAGGAATTCCAAGTTCTCACAGCACTTGGAAGAAATGAATTATAGTAGAGCTGCGAATGGCTTTGAATCGTACGAATATTGTTGGGATTGCGAAGATGTATGAGACGTTGTCTCCGATCGTGGGTGGTAAGAGTGAGGACAGATATACTGGAGATATACCATGATACATTTTGTAAAACGTTGTAATTTTGTGCTTATGTCTTCTGGAGGCCAACGTTTCCCATTCTGTTTCAGCATAGAGATTATTTAGCGATACAAGCCTGGTTGCGCGGGTTACTATACGGGCTGCCTCGGTCTGGATTTTCTCTAGTTCGTTGCCTCATACTGGGTGCAATTGTCCCAGACGACATCGGCATACTCTAAGAGGGGTCTAATGAATGAGAAATAAATAGTTTGAAGAGATTTTCTGTCGAGTAAGAATTTTAGTTTACGCATGACATTGATTCTTTTCCATGCCTTGGATCTAATTTCATCCAGGTGGTCATGCCACGTACAGTCACTAGAGAATATAAGACCTAGATGTTTATGTGTGTTGCCTTCAATAATGGCTTGATTGTTCATGGTGACTGGAGGTTTATTGACTTTGCGAGAAAGCAGAAGAGATTCGGACTTTGCTGGATTAAAGCTGACTAGCCACCTTTTGGCCCATTGGTGTATCTTCTCAAGATCGGCATTTAGAAATTGAGCCGCTTCGATCGGGTTATCGACAATAATATAAAGACTTGTATCGTCTGCAAACAACCGAATTGTACAGTGGATAACGTTAACGATGTCGTTAATATATACTAGAAACAGGAGGGGACCGAGAATGGAGCCTTGAGGCACACCTGCTTTTATTGGTTTCCAGTTTGAGCTGGCTCCTGGAAGAACGACTCTTTGCGAGCGATTACTTAAGTAATTCGTAAACCATGACAGGAGAGAGCCAGTTATGCCTGCTCTGCTCAACTTGTAAAGCAGTCCTTTGTGCCATACTCGATCGAAGGCTTTGCTTATGTCGCAAAATATGGCATGCACTTCTTTGCCTTCGTCGAGAGCTTTGCAGAAGGCATTTTAGATGTCAATTAGTTGGTTCACAGTAGAATCTCCTGGGACAAAACCAGATTGAAGACAAGTGATTCTTCTATTTTCAAGGAAGAAGTTAAAGACGTGCTTATGAACAAGCTTCTCAAGAACTTTGCAAAAAGCCATCTTAAACATCTGTAGTCGAACTAACATTTTTCAGGTGACTAAATTTATATTCACAATCAGAGATCATGGGTAACTCTTTAATAGAGGATCTTATATGAGTGTTCATGTATTATTGAATTTATTAAACGAGTTGAGGAAAAGGGATAAAATGCGAGGCTTGCCGAGCATTTTATTCCTTTTCCTCAACGAGTTTAATAAATTCAATAATACATGAGCACGAATGCAAGATTCTATTTATCATATGACATTTTATTCACGATTGTTTACAAAAATATCAATATTCCGCCATTAGTAAACGCGACGTCGTTAAGGACGTCGTACATGTAACGTTACGGGACGTATCTAGCTAATTTGCATATTTAATCCACTAGTGGATTATCGAAAATAATGCATGGCGTTATTACACTCTCGGACGCGACGTCATATGATAAAATAATTTTCCCATTGCTGCAGATATCAACCATATACGAGAGATGTTCAAATTAAAATGAAATGTTTTTTTTTTTTTTTTTTTTTTTTTTTTTTTTGTGTGTGTGTGTTTTGTTTTAAGCCGTCAACATTCGCAGCATCAGCTCGAATTAATTAGCTTTAGTTTTCAATTGTGTTGATGGGTTCATAAAGGCAGTACATTTTTGTTCCGGCATTGTGAAATATTCATAAGTGATAATGTTACTGAAATGAACAGTTTTCATCCAATTGTGTAGATTGTGCATACAATTCAATGAAATATAAAATACAAATCTAAAAGCTGCATCTGGTTTTTATGACATTTAGATGCAGGAAATTATAACTGTCACAGACCTAATTTTAGCTGACTGTTTTCAGTAAGTCAGATTTCAACTAGACACAGTAACCTTTATCTAGCTGATATATATACATAAAAAATCTGAAAATACATGTAACATAAAATATAATTCCAAAGAAGAGCCCCGATGAAGAATTTTGATATATGACATTAAGAGATGTAATATGTTGATATAAAGCGATATTTGTGGACAGTAAAGTGTATTTCGCACTGATGTTTGGGGATTCCAGTCCTTCATTTGTTTTAAATGGAGTGGAATCCGGACGGTGTGTATCATACTTTATATTATACTCTGCGGTGAAATCAATGCATACCTGAAACAAATTTATGTTCTCCTGTATTTTGCACTGATGAGTGAGCAATTATTCCAGCGGACCGACAGAACCAAGGCAGGGATTGTGGCCTCGTAAATATCTCATTAGTAAAGCCGATTAGTTATAAACTCATAAACCAGAATTACATGAACACAGAATTTGCAGTATCAAATTCCGGTTGTACATGTACATGTTTTGTTCTTTTTGGTCAAATACCATAGATAGAATATCTAAATTAACGTGGAACCCTGTGATGAATTTAGCAATGTATATTCCACAGAGCTGAATTCGACCATGATTGATCAGTGAACACAGTCTTATAAACACCATATTTTCCTGTTCTGTGGTGTATTCCTTGCTTCCAAAGGACAACCCTTTCTAGAACATATTTAACGTCACTACAGCTGGTGTCTGGGAATGTGTGGCGGCCGTAAAATAACTTTCTGCCTACATCATAGTGTAGTTTATTTAAGAAATGAAATTTATTTTTCTGCAGTTCATGGAAGTATGAACGCAGTGGGTCGCGTGCAAAGTAAATGAACCCCGAAGGGGTTCATGTAAACTTTGCTCGTGACCCACTGTTGTTCATACTTTCATGAAAAGCAGAAAAATTAAGTTTATTTTTTATATTTACATTATTTGCCCCTCATCAATGGCCGAAAAAATGCTTGTAGGGCAAACTTTTAAAGCTGAAAAACATTTACACGCTGTTTTTCTACAAAGAGCGGAGCAGCGTTGACGTCATCAACGCCCGTAGAGAACAATGGTTTAGAATGACGTCACTTAACGTCACTGAAAATCATGTGATTCGATGCGTTCATGGGCGTATGAACGCAATTGTTTTATATAGGTTTACATTAGACTTTACACTGGAAATGTAAATATATTTTATTGTCCTTTCGGACCATTGATTCCATTGTGGAATTTTGAAAGTATTTGAGGGTCACTGATCCGACCTACTTGTATTTACTCTATTTGTACAGTCATGTAATTTAATTAGAAGCCTACGTGGTGTAGTGGTTACGCTACTCGCCTTGTAAACCAGGGGACACATGATCGATCCCGGGCTTCTCCAGACTTTCGGATGAGTCTTTAAACCGGGGTCCCGTCTTCGTATGACCTTAGCTGTTGGTGGGACGTAAAACTGAAACACTCACTCACTCACCTGCCCAGAAAACATATACACTCCATATTTATCAGTTCCGTGGTGTATGCTTGCATCGAAAGGATAACCCTTTCTAGAACATATTTAGCGAAATTGTTATCAGCAAAATGATTGGTCTCCTTTATACTTAGGACCATCCTTTCCAACATCAAGAACAACACAGTATTATAATTATTATAATTATTATTATTAGTATTATTAGTATTCGTTCGTTATCATTATCATTATTGTTATTGTCAATGTTCTTTCCTACAAACAATATTAGCTAGTGTTTATCCACTTTATTTTCATCACGTTAATAGTAATTACAATAATAATAGTTTGAGTAGTGGTTGTAGTTAAGTGATAGAAGCAGCAGCAGCAGTAGTCGTAGCAGTAGTAGTAGAATGTGTAGTGGTAGTAGTAGCAAGATATAATTATTAGTACCATCGTTTTGATGATTATTGTTAAAATAGTAGTAGTAGTACTGAGTTTTGGTAGTGGGGGTAGTAGTAAGATTTTAATTATTATTGTCATCGTTTTTTTTTTTTTAAGAAAATTATTTTCGTAATTATGAAAAGTACCATCAGTAGTTGTGGTTTGTTTGTTTGTATTTAGCTTTTATTTACCCGACAGCATTATTAACCGACAACATTATTAAGGTCATTTTAGAGACGTGACTTCCAATTTGTGAGACTTTTACCCGACATTGAGATGAAATGGCATCTCGAGCCCTGCCGCCCTAATAAACAGGACGGTCCGACTCTTATCACTTGGCCTGGGCAGGCTTAGACTTCCCAAGCGGTTTACCTGTACTCATGTGGGGTCAGTTTCAGCTCTGCGTGGAAGCATCCTGCAGCCCAAACTATTTTTTCAAGCCCTGATCGGTGGAGGTCCAATAGTAGTTTTGCTTGTGTGTTTGTTTGTTTGTTTATATTGGAGTTTAACGGCCCAGTCAACACTATTTTAGGTCATTTTTGAGCCAGTCAGTATCCACACTATTCCTTGGCAGGCTTATACGTAGACGGTTAACAAGTACAGTGCACATTCTTTCGCCAGAAACTGGCAACTGATTTCTTTAATCAGCGGAAGGGGGAGATTGACCGTAGAAAAGATTTCATAATCGATCTCCACGAAACAATGTTGCCGACCCCGGCAGGTATCGAACCCGCGTCCTCCTGATCATCAGTCAGACGCGGATCCGACTGAGCTATCGAGGCCGGCGGCCATTAGTAGTAGCAGTAGTGGAAAAAGTAGTAACAATATAATTACTATCATCATCGTTTATTTTATATTAAAATTATTATCAGTAGTAGTATTAGTGGTAGAAGTAGTAGTAGCATCATAATTATTATTGTTATTATTATTATTAAGATTATTATTATTATTGTTATTATTTATGTACATTCCTACAAACAATATTGGCTAGTCATAATGAAAACAAGCCAATATATTTTTGATTCTCTTGAACCCCACCTTTATACAGTAAAACTGGGATTTACAGGGGTAAACCTTATTTTTCTCATTTCTGCTCTAAAATATAGATTGTGGGTACTCATTAGAACCGCCCCGATGAGGCGGTTCTAACGAGTACCTACAATCTATATTTTAAGCAGAAATAAGAAAAATATCACATTTTTTTAGGAAAAGTTTATAATGTATTTGTATAGGCGTGTTTTCGTAATGTTTATTCAATCGTATTTTTATCACGTTAACATACGCATATAATGCCCTTGTAAATCCTATATTATGTCAAGAAAAATAAGTTTTCATTTAGCCCTCAATTTACCTGCAATTGTATCGTTAGAGAAATACCATTTACACAGCATAATTATGGGTAAATAGCAAACTGTTTTCAGTCCCTTTCAATTAACTGTTATAAACTTCATTTGAAACAAATAACTGAAAAATATTACAAGAAACATAATAAAACGATAGCTTGTGGACAGCTTTATATTTATCTTTGTGACTAAAGTGCTACATCTTATAAGTTAGCATATTGGATTGCCTTAGGCATAGCACTATGTACATGTTGGCAAGTTTGAAACACAACTTCCCATTCAAAAACGCTGTTGTTTAATCTCTGTGGTTGCTTGATTGTTGTGTTCACGGAGATGTTGTTGTACTGACGAGTTAGGAGGCCTTCATGTGGACTGAACAAATTACGACGTAAATATGGGAGAGGAGTGTGGCCACGTAAAATCGATTTTGCCCCCCCCCCCCCTCCCCAATGGATTTCGTAAGGCGGTTCTTCTTCTGTCGCGGTTTATTGTTGTTGGTGTTTTGTCTCTGAGTGTGTGTATCGCTAATATTATTTTGTTTTGGATAGCCATTTTGTGGGAAAGAAACTCCTTTTAGCTCTCCGCTAATGATGTTTCTATCAGGGTCTAGTTGTTTTATGTTTGTGCTTCTTTCCTTTGGTGTCTCTGGTGGGGAATTTGGGTTAATTGTATCGATTCCTGATCATTGCCTTAACTTCTGTTTTAAGGGGGTATGCATTTTTTTTCTTATTTCTTATCGAAAACAAAGGTTATGGGTACTCCTTAGAACCGCCGTTCTTACGAGCACCCACTACATATGTTTGCAGTACAGATGAGAAAAATATCACTTATTTTCATCAGAAAATTAGTCATTTTGGAGATCTGAAAAAAATGTAATATGTCGCTCGGGTGTGTTATCGTAATGAGATTCAAAATATATTCTAACGTCATACCCATCATGCCTCAGGGCGTGTCGCTATGATTAACCCTCGGTAGTTCGAACTATTCCTATCTCGAACACATTTTCATGGTCCTAGAGATACTCGAGTTATTGAAGTTTGACTTTGGTAAATTTTTATGTAAGTACACCCCAACCTCTTTTTCACACTGTAAATGGGGTCCAAAGCAGAAACCGTGTTAGTTAAACAACCATGTTATATCCAAACAAAAATGTATAGATTATATAGAAAAATGACCATTTATGGTCATTTTTCTATATAATCTATACATTTTTGGGATCCATCTTGAAACCGTGTTATATTCAAAACCGTGCTATAATGAACCGCGTTATAATGTTCAAAGGCAACTTCTGTATGTATCTGAAGGTAAACTTTCATTTGCCTTTGTAATAAAGATGTCATTTACAAGACTGACACTGATGAGTGGCATTCAATCACGGTAAATTCAGTCTACAGGGAAATCTTTACTAAAACCTCCGAACCTACATTACTATACAGTGGAACATATTCTTTAACTCGTCCCTGGAGACAACCCAATTCGGTATGTCCGATTAATTGCCTGCTTGTAGTCAATGGCATTTATTTGTCACATACTATTTACGACATTTCTATTCAAACCTGTGTTGTGATCACCACTAATGGAAAAGGACACCACATTGCGCATCACTCATTACGCATAATGCGCATGGGTGTAATGTTATCATGTTTGCATCAAACCAGTACTATCTAAATGCAAAAACATTTCCTTCTATTACATACATGGCTGCTCTAAAACGAAATAATTTGCTACCGTGGGGAGCATATAAGAATCTTACATGGGTGTGAGGGGTGGATGGAAAAATCCGTCCCGATGGTCACTGTGATGGCCACTGGGATTTTTCTATCCAACCCTCACACCTATGTAGGATCTCTTTTTCTTGCATACCTTCCATTTCTGAGCGTGGGTCTTTAATACTACAGTCACTTCGGTTGCCGGCGTCCGCCATATTGTGATGACACTACAGTGATGTATAGTGATGCCACGTATCGTACTGTGACGTCATCCTTTTCGACGGCGCATATGAGTTCGTATTCAACCAGTGCATTTATCAAACACACTCTATTTTCGGACTCACCTGTATTACTGATAATTTGTGATAATTTTATAAGTGCAAAGAGATAAAATGTGACTGTTGTTTAGAGCGGCCACATCCTATGTCTTGAAGAGAAAAGTAAGTTGAATCCTTTACTCCTGTGTTCAATTCAGGGTCTTGTTTCCGTCGATTCTATGATTCTAGCAGTCAGTCGAAAAGCCTTAAGCTGTGTTTGCACATATACAAACCATTTTTGTCCAGCTGAACTTTAAAACAGGATTTGAAATAATACATACAACACTCTCGCGTCGCCATACTTGATGATAACATATTCAAATTCTTTCTGAACTTCCAGTCAGCGTTTGGAATCCTATTTCTTTCTTTCTGATTTATATTTCATTATTTTTCTTTTCTTTCTTTCTTTCTTTCTTTCTTTCGTGACTTTCTGTGTGCAGATATTTGTATGACAGAATACATGTACGTGTGTCTGCCAGAGAAAGATGGAACATACGCTAGCCTGTAGACAGTTTTGCATTACATACTCTGTCATAGACAGCCCACGCAATATTCCCAGATTAATTTGAGTAATAGAATGACAGGGAAATTAAAAGATAGTCCTTACAGTTTATATATATCCATTCTGAATTACATCTATACTCGATACCGAGAGACGTGTTCTACGTATATGGATCGATAGAATGTACTTTTCACTTTTCTCTTGAAATATGCCTTTCGAGCCTCACCGTCATAGATGTATCAAGTCCATTGCGTGCCGAACCATGAGAAAAGCTTATTTTCCCATTTGCGAACAACAAACGTGCTGATCTGACTACGCGCATACGCGCAGTCTGATCAGTACCTTTGTGTTCGCTGTTTGAATAGCAATGTACATGTACCCCTGTGATGCGATCAATGGCCTCCACTGATATGAACTACCCTCCATTGAACTACTTTAGCCATACAGTCAGGGCGTCGTTCTGGTTGTCATGGGCAATGCCCCTGGAACTGGACTTGAATGGACCTGGAACTGGAATGGAGTGTCCTGGAACCTGAACGGGATCGCACCGGAATGGGAGCCGGACAAAACGTCCCGTGGACAAAACGTCCGATGCCATCTTTGGCCAGGATGACAAAATATCCCACATCATTTTTTCAGGGTGGACAAAACGTCCCACAAAATTTTGACATGGTGGACAAAACGTCCCACATCATTTTTTCAGGGTGGACAAAACGTCCCATATTCAGTAAGAAGGTAGAGTTTAATTCAGTATACTTAATAAAAAGGAAATATCCAATCTATCTAATAAATAACTAATTGTTGTTTGTTGAAATGATATTAGAAATGAAATTAGTACAATATTACAAACTGGGAATACATTTTTACTAATTACAATTAACACATTCTGAGGAATGCATAAGTTAGTGTAGTTAAAGAACAAAGTGAATTGTTTTGACTATTAAAAGTGTTGACAAGTTCAGCTTTTTCCACATTCATTTTTGTGGTGTTCATCCTAACTAACACCACCTCAAGAATATGGGACGTTTTGTCCACCCTGTAAAAATCATGTGGGACGTTTGTCCACCCTGAAAAAATCATGTGGGACGTTTTGTCCACCTTGAAAAAATGACATGGGACGTTTTGTCCACCTGGTCAAAAATGGCATGGGACGTTTTGTCCATGGGACGTCTTATCCTACATTTCCCAGGAATGGAACAATACAAGCGGTCCATTCCAAATAGTGGTCCTCACTTGGGGAATGGTTATATCTAAAAGTAGGATCGAGATTTTCGAACGAAACGTTATATTATCTTGATTTTCGGTTGACTTTTTTTATCATTTATCTCGGATTGATCCAAACACATTTACTTGTCCCTAATGTCATTTATTTAGCCCAGACATTGCTTATAAGACTACATTTAGTTGTTATCTGAACCTCAAATTTACTCTGTTACACTTCCGCTAGCGAGAAACTCTACAGCGCACACATAACGTGTCCAAAATGACCTATACAATGTTGACGGGGACGTTCTTCTTTAAGTTCTTTTTTTTTTATTTCCTTCTTTTTATTTCTTCAAATTTTCCTTGTTTCAGATTTTTTCGCTTTGAACATAACATAACTGATCGTTTCCAGTCAGTTACTCATTTATATTTGCCTGGGGTAAAGGGTAAAATATAGGTACTGCATATTGATTGAAGTTGACTTTCAAAATGCAGGATGTATATTGACCAAAAAGTTTATGACATCAAGGTGCAACCTGGGGGTACAAAGATAGCTGTTTAAAACAACACCTCATTATCGTCACTTATTCTAGATGTCCAAAATAATTCATGTTCTTTCACTCACAGAAGCGGTCCTTTTTTTAATCAATTAGTTTTGTAATTTTCATTTATTTTGTTTAATTAACTCGGAGAATCGGGTTGTGTATTTCGAAATTTATTCGGAAAACGCCTGATCCCTTTGCATATAATATAGGCCCTGATCAGAGGCCATATTCTGCTGCGTCTGATCTGGGTCTGCACTATTTTTTCCATTTGGCGACAAATGAAATCTTCCACCTTGTTATTAGAACACGTCCATTTCAAAATTAGAGAGCTCAGAATGAGGTTGCGTTTTCGTGTATATTTTTGCAAATCAATGTCTGATCAGACGCCTGCTTCTGCTAGTTCTGATCTGGATCTGCACATTTTGCCATTTGGCGTCAAATGGGATCTTCTATCTTGTAAATGACACAAGACCGTTTCAAAATTTAAGAGTGTGAGGTTGTGTTGTCTTCAAAATTTATTTTGAAAGTGTCTGAAGCTGTACATACAACCAGCACATAATTAAAGACATTAATTAACACCAGCCGAAAAAGTTTACGCCATACCGGCGGGGCCTCGTCAAGTTATCGGGGGATCTTTAAGAAGAACAGAACAGATGGCCACCAGAGCTAAAAATAGAAAATAGAGAAAAAATCTTTAAACGACATCTTCTGTACGCTTGGGCCAATTTCATTCAAACTTCGTAGGAATGTTGCTTAGGTGACTCTCTACCAAAATAGCTAAAACTGTTTTGCTCTGATGAGCAAAATGGCAACCATGGCTAAAAATAGAACAAGATGTGTTTGTGAAACACTGATGCCCCCGGACAGCGCATGTTAAATATGAAAGCAGCAGCACTAAGCAATCGAAAGGTATGGCCAATGTTCAAGTCTTAAAAAAGTAGGTCATGGTCGCAACGGTAAAATTTTGGGATTGTTGAAAAGGTATTGTTACATAGTATGCGCATGTAAAATATGAAAGCCTTATCAGTTACCAATTGAAAGTTATGGCCAATGTTAAAGTTTTTAAAAAGTAGTTCAAACGTCAAGGTCATGAGGTCCAAAAATATGGTACCACTGAAAAGTTCTTGTGAAAAAGAATGCACATGTGAAATATGAAAGCCCAATCATTTACCAATCAAAAGTTATGGACTATGATAAAGTTTTTAAAAAGTAGGTCAAACGTCAAGGTCAAGTTCACAAGGTCAAAAATTATAATAGAAAGGTCTCGTGACAAAAAATGCACTTGTGAAATATGAAACAAAGTTATGGCCAATGTTAAAGTTTTTTAAAAAGTTGGTCAAGCATCAAGGTCACGGTCACAAGGTCAAAACTTATGGTACCACTAGAAAGGTCTTGTGACAAGGAAAGCACCGGTCATGTGAAATATGAAAGCCCTATCACTTACCAATCAATGTTAATGTTTTTAAAAAAAAATGAAAAAAAGTAGGTAAAAACGTCAAGGTCACGAGATAAAAAATTATGGTACCACTTGAAAGGTCTTATGATAAGGTATACACATGTGAAATATGAAAGCTCTATCTATCACCATTCAAAAGCTATGCCCTATGTTAAGGTTTTTGTAGACAGACAAACGGACAAACAGACAGACAATCCTAAAACTATATATCCCCCGAATCTAGATTCCGGGGGCATTAAAACATCGTTAATTTGCTTCAAATGCGAACTCCTCTTTAACACTTAGGTCAATTTCATTCAAACTTCATAGGAATGTTACCCAGATAACTCCCTACAAAAATTGCTTAAATCGTTCCACCAGGGCTAAAAATAGAAAACTCTTCAAACGACACTTCCTCCTGTACCCTTGGACCAATTTCATTCAAACTTCATAGAAAAGTTGCTTAGGCGACCCTCTACTAAAATAGCTAAAACGATCCCGCTCTGTTGAGCAAAATGGCCGCCATAGCTAAAAATAGAAAAACATCGTAAATTTGCGTCAAACGCGAACTCCTCCTCAACCATTGGGCCAATTTGATTGAAACTTCACAAGAATGTTATGTATGTGACTCCCTACCAAAATAGGTAAAATTGTTCCACTCTGACGAACAAGATGGCTGCCAGAGCTAAAAATAGAACACACTCTTCAAACGACAACTCCTCCTGTACCCTTGGACCAATTTCATTCTAACTTCATAGGAATGTTGCTCAGAAAAATAACTTTAACGATCCCGGTCCGATTAACAGAGTGGCCGCAAGAGCTAAAAATAGAAAAAGATCTTAAATGTGCTTCAAACGCCAGCTTCTCCTAAACCATTGAGTCAATTTGATGCATACTTCGCAGGAATGTTGCTAGGGTGACTCCCTACAAAAATAGCTAAACCATTTCGCTCTGATGAACAATATGGCCACAAGAGCAAAAAAAAAAAAAAACTTGTTTGATTTGAGGTTGACTTTTATATAGGTAATTTTCAAGGTGTTGCTTTCAATTTTGTGGGTTTTTTTTCTTTACGACGACACTGAGATGAAATAACACCATAAACCCTGTCCCCCTACTCCCCAAATGAAGTAAATATGGCTTATATGAATGGACTCGCACCACTTTATCTGGGTAGACTTAGATCATCTAAGCGTTTTACCAGTACGCATGTACGCAGGTTTCAGCCATGTACCATGTATGTAGGTCAATCTCTTTCTCCAAGCCCCGACGGGCGGAGGCTCCTTTTGTGTTTGTACCCTATAACGGAATATGCCAGATTCTCCGGGAATGTTTCAACCCATTGTATGCGAATACCCTAAAGGAGACCCTGACAAACAGCGCATGTCCGGTACGTCTGATCAGGGTACACCACGTTAACGCGTGCGTGAAATGAACACCCCTTCAAACCCACATTATATAGAGAAAACTGTGGTTTACAAGGGTATACACAATTTTTTCTTATTTCTGTTCGAAGACATAGGTTGTCGGTACTCGTTTCTAACGAGCACCCACAACCTATGATTGAAGTATAAATGAGGAAAATATATTAAAATTCCAACAGAAAAATGACCATTTCGGAGATATAAAGACTGCTCTATGCCACACGGGGGTAGTATCATAATGACTCGATGTTTGCAAAATATTAAGCTATTTTAAAAATAACGAAATAAACATCGTGGTTCGGGATGTGATATTCCTCGGTCCACCCCACAGTACCATCTGCCATCATAACAATATCACACCCGTGCGACCCAGTGCATTTGTGTTTCCCATCTACAACATGGCTAATTTTCTGATGAAAATGTTTGATATGTTTTCTTATTTATACTGCAAACATAGGTTGTGGGTGCTCGTTAGAACCGCCTCATTGAGGCGGTTCTTACGAGTACCCAAAACCTATGTCTTGGAGCAGAAATAGGAAATATAATGTTTACCAATGTAAACCCAAGTTTTCTCTATATAAAGTGGGGTTTACGGAGGTGTTCATTTCACGGATGCGTTATCGTGCTGCTACATGTATGTCTAGTTGCAGATTCTATTTTTATTTATTTTTCGCTGAAACCAATACCTTAGGCTTCTATGCCATTATCAGAGCCACTGATAGGGTTTCTTCTGACATGTTCCATTACATGTAATTTGCCTCAACTGGCTGAACCAACTGTGGCGAAAAGGGCCCCATGTGCCATACTTTCTGCTGTTTCAAAGGTCGGGACAAAAATCTTATGAAGTATGAAAGGACTAACGAACTATCGGGTTGTCAGCGCCTCGATAGCTCGGTGGTTAGCGCATTGGACTTATGATCGAGAGATTGTGGGTTCTAATTCGGCCCCCGGAAGCGAGGTGTGTCCTTGGGCAAGAAAGGTAATGCCACTGCCCAACACTCCACGCAGGTGTACATGGGTAGCAGTGGTGTACAAGTCACTGCCTTTCTCTCGCACGTGCGATAACATCCGGAATTAGTGTTCGAGAGCGATTCAAGCAAGTTCGAAGCTTTCATCGCAATCGAAATAAAATTAATTAGTTTAAAACTAAACAAATATGAATTTCGTTTCATGAACACCGCTTATCCATGTGAGTTAATAATAGTTCATGTTTCAAAAAAATATATATATTTTGTTGTTTTTTTTGTTTTTTTTTTGTTCTGTCGAAAACGTACTATTCTGATTGTTTCTCCGAACATAGTTTGCGTGTGCTTGTGAGAACAGCCTCGTTAAGGCGGCTCTAACGTTAACATGATCTATGATTCGAGACATTACGAAAACACGCCTATACAAATACACTGCATTTTTTACCGCCGTAAAAATGAAAAAAAAATAAGATGAAAAATTGTGATATTTTTCTGACTACTGCTCAAAATATAGACTGTGGATGCATGTTAGAACCGCCTCGGTTCTAACAAGTACCCACATTCTATAATTTAGAGCAGAACTAAGAAAAATAAGATTTACCCCTGTATTCCCCAGTTTTAATATACAAAAGTGGGGTTCAAGGGGGTCAAAACGATATAGGCATGTTTGCGTGATGTGGTTATCTGTACATGTGACGGAGGATTCGATAGTTGAAAAATAAAGTGAAGGCAATGATCAGGAATCGACAGGATTACCATATAATTCCCATTAAAACACTAAAGGGAGAGAACAACTTCAACATATTGAAACATCACAAGGACATTTATTTTCCATTAAATGGCCAAACGGGTATCCAAAATAATAATAAAAAACATATTAGCAATACATGTTCATACATGTACGTGCAAAAGCGAAAATAATACCAATGCATAAATATCTATGCGCAAGGCTGTTTGAAGCCATTGTCAAATGGACCGAAGCCGTGCTCAAACAGCAAAAACCATGTTCAAATCATGAAATTCGCGTGCGGTTTGAACATAGATTTTGAGCTTTTGATATCACAAGACGGGCCTTGCTTTGTTTACGTAATGTTGAGCGACGTAACGTTATCGCCCTGAACGTAGCGTTTTAGGGTTCTATGATGACGTCACTGCATGACAACGTCATTGTAAACAACATTCTGAACTGGCCGCCATTTTGGTTTGCCTGTCGCATTTGAAAAGTTTATATGGAATTTATATGGAGCCTTTGGGCGTTTTCGTCAAAATTTGTTGTCGGAATCGTAAGTTATGCAAGAACAACGATCATCCATGGTTATTTCATTGCGTTAACATTTGCCGGATCCCTCGGAAGATATTTGAACATTCGGCCTAGCGCCCTCATGTTCAAACAGCTTCCTCGGGACCCGGCGAATGTTAATGCATGAAAAACCATGGTTGATCCCTATAGGATAATAAACCACAACAGAAGGAGAAATAATCATTTTTTTGTGCAACTGAAAACTCTGATTTGCAGAAACATGAAATTAAAGTTTAAAGTTAATGTGATTGATTGATTGGATGATTGATTGACTGACTGACTGACTGATTGGCTGACTGACACTGGCTGACTGGCTGGCTGACTGGCGGACTTACTGATTGATTGATTGGCTAATTGAGTTATTGATTGATTGAGTGAGTTATACATGCGAAGCTTACTTCTATCATTCTTTAGACTGCATGTACGTCCTTCGAATGCGATGCACTTGTCAACTTATGAGGCTAGGCGCATGACTGCAGCTACATACCTCAGTGCCTCGTCCGCGAGCACCAAAGTCTCCCACGGGCGAGTCTGCAAAGACTAGCCTGAGCCTTTACGACATTACGATAACACAGCCAGCTGACATTGTTCATTCTTTCATACATGTATCTTCAAAACGGTTATTTTTATCTGATGGAAATTTGTGAAACATTACGCAAACACGCCTATACAAATACATTCCCACCTTTACCGCCGAAAAATGAAAATTTTAAGATGAAAAATTGTGATATTTTTCTTATTTCTGCTCAAAATATAGATTGTGGGCACTCGTTAGAACCGCCTCGATGAGGCGGTTCTAACGAATGCCCACAATCTATATTTTAGAGTAGAAATAAGAAAAATAAGGTAGACCCTAGGAAACCCAAGTTTTACTATATAAAAATGGGGTTCAAGGGGGTCAAAATTATATAGGCGTGTTTTCGTGATGATTTGTCGTATTTATACACCAAACATAGGTTTTGATGATGACGATGAGTTCGTGTTTAACTACGCGTCAACTCTCTGTGTGGGTCATAAGCGTCAATCTGTTAATGGTCAAATGGTAGAAACATAGATTGTGGGCACATCTTTAAGCAGAAATAAGAAAATAAATGCACACCCCCGTAAACTCCATTTTCTCTATATAAAGGTGTTCTTTTGTCGGGGGTACATTTGTTACCGTGATGCTTTACGATAACTTTTCTTTTCTTTAGGAAAACACGCCCTTACAAACACATAGTGATATTTTTTCCCGAAAAAAAATGAAGATTTTATAATGAAAAATTGTGATATTTCCCTTATTTCTGCTCAAAATATTTTTTGGGTCGACATTAGAACCGCCTCAGCGAGGCGGTTCTAACGAGTACTCACAATGTATATTTTAGAGCAGAAATAAGAAAAATAATGTTTACCGCAGTAAAACCCATTAGAATGGTGTTAAAGGGGGTTAAAATTGTATAGGCGTGTTCTCGTGATGTCATGAACTGACCCATTTATTTATTTATTTATTTATTTACATGTATTTATTTCAGCGATCACGTTTCAACATCTTTCAGAATCATTTGCTTATCATTGTTGAACATGAATAAAACATAGCATTCCTTTAATACCTATAGATTTTTCTTCTTTTACAGCACCCATGAGTACTAATGTTTCACCGCATATGTAGTTTGTGATTATAGTGGAACATAAACAATGTTTTCTATGAATATTTATTTTCTCTGACAGCACTTCCATCTGTCGTAGACTCCTTTGGGTAATTTGCTGTAATTTAAGAAGAATGTGTACACGGTAAGAAAACACGCCTATTTAAATACAGTAAAATTCCTATATCAAGACCACCTTTGGGACAGCTCAAAAATGGTCTTTCAGACCACTTTTGAACAGTCCCAAAGGTGGTCCCTGTCCGGAGGACACTGTGGGCAGAAAAACACAAAGAGAGATTAAGTACACTCTTCAAAATAATCTTTCAAAAGCAGAATTATTTTTAATTTTAGATGGTCTTAATAGCGGAATTCCACTGTATATTGGTAACTGTTACCATGGTTACCACAAAGCAAAAAAAGAAAAGTTCCAGAAAAAAGATCTGATGTCTTTCATAATTCTGCTCAAAACATAGATTGTGGGTAGCGGTTAGAACCGCCTCGGCGAGACAGTTCTAATGAGATTCCACATTCTATGTTTCTGAGCAGAAATAAGAAAAAAAACTAGAGCCAGTGTTTATAAAACGCTATGCCCCCAACTTCTTGACACTTACACTGCTTGCCCCTAACAGTTATTGAGGGTTCGATACCTGCCGGGGTCGGGGAGATTGGTCATGGAATATTTTCTATGGCCATTCTCTCCCTTCCGTTGATTCAAGAAGGGCAGTTGTCAGTTTCTGGCGAAAGAATGTGCACTGCACTAGTTAACCGCTTACGTAAATGTATAAGCATGCCCAGGAAAAGTGTAGATAGGTAAACTGACCGGCTCAAAAATGACCTAAAAATGTTGACTCCAATACAAACAAACAAACAAACACCCTACAAACAATATTAGCTAGTGTTTATCCACTTTATTTTCATCACGTTAAAAATAATTATAATAATAATAGTAGTAGTGCAGTGTTTTATGTAGTAGTAGTAGTAGTAGTAGTAGTAGTAGTAGTAGTAGTAGTAGTAGTAGTAGTAGTAGTAGTAGTAGTAGTAGATGAGGGAGGAGAAGCAAGATAAAATTATTATTACCATCATTTTGATGATGATGATGATGATGATGATGATCATTATTATTATAGAGTACTGAGTTGTAGTAGTTGTAATAGTGGGAATAGTGGTAAGAGTGTAATTATTATTGTCATCTTTTTCATTTTTAAAATTATTATTTTCGTTATTATATGCAGTATCATCAGAAGTAGTGGTTTGTTCGTTTGTATTGAGATTTTATGTTCCCGACAACATTATTTAGGTGATTTTGAAGACTATGCTTCCAGTTTGTGAGACTTTTACCAGACATTGAGATGAAATGGCATCTCAAACCCTGTCGCCCAAACAAACCAAAAGCTTTATATATACACCAAAATGTTTGTATATAGGGACAGTCCGAATCACATCAGTTTACTTGGGCAGGCTAAGACCTCCTAAACGGTTTACCTGTACTCATGTGCGGTCAGTTTCAGCTCTGCTTGGAAGCATCATGCAACCCAATCTGCTTCTTCAAGCCCCGATCGGCGGGTGCCCAATAATGGTAGCAGTACTGGAAAAAGAAGTATCAGTATAATTAATATCATCTATGTTTTATTGTTAAAATTATTATCAGTAGAAGTAGTAATATTTGTAAAAGTAGCAGTATTTATAGTAGCATCATTATTATTATTATTATTCATCCCAACAAACAATATTGGTTAAAATGTTATCAAATTTTATTTTCAACACATTAACATGCTCATGTTATGCCCTTGTAAATCCGTCAAGAAAACTAAGGTTTACATTTCAACCAGCAATTTACCTGCACTTGAATCGTTAGAGAAATGTCATACACTGCTTAATTATGGGTGAGTAGCAAATTGTTTTCAGTCCTTTCAATTAACTGTTATAAACTCCATTTGAAACAAATATTACAAAAAACATAATAAACAGATATCTTGTGGACAGCTATACATTTATCTTTGTGAGTAAAATGCTACATCTTTTAAGTTAGCATATTGTATTGCTTCTCTCAAAAGTCAGAGCACAAGTTTGAAACACAACTTGCCATACAAAAACTCCCATGGTACTGAGTCCACTATGTTCCTTTGCACCCTTATCAGATCCGTCAAATACTCTTTTAATACTGTATCCAAAATAATCAGAACCATTTTTTCACAAGTGTCTATGGAAAAAAAACTTTTAATTGCTGTCAATCAGAGTGTGACATACAAATCCTTTTCTCTTACTGAACTATTTGCATGCATTTGTGTAAAGAAAATGTTAAAGAATTGTCGTGTTGGAGTATTAAACAATAGTATACGTGGCATATGAAGAGTGTAGGTCAATCAAAAGTTCGAATCACAAAAATCCCATATATTACTCTTATTTATACATGTACTTCACACATAAGTTGTGGGTGCCCGTTTGAGTGAGTGAGTGAGTGAGTGAGTTTTAGTTTAACGTCCCACCAACAGCTAAGGTCATACGGAGACGGGACCTCGGTTTAAAGACTCATCCGAAAGTCTGGAGAAGCCCGGGATCGATCCTGCGATCCCTGGTTTACAAGGCGAGTAGCGTAACCACTGCACCACGGAGGCTTCTAAGGGTGCTCGTTTGAACCGCCTTTATCAGGAATAAGCAAAACAACGTATACACCCGTAAAAGTGTTCTCTATATAGTGATGTTGAGGGGTATGTATTTCTTGGACTTGTTCACGTGGTGATGAGATAAGGATTTCCGTGCTTAAATTAAGTTTTTTGTTTGTTAGATTTGATTTGAGGTTTAACGTCCCCGTCAACACTGTAAATGTCATTTTTGAGACGTTGCTTCCAATTTTGTGGCACTTCTACCCGACATTGAGATGAAATGACATCTCAAGCCCTGCCGCCCAATGAAACCAATAGGGTTTATAAGAATGGACGGGACCGACTCGCACCGCATTGCCTGGGCAGGCTTAGATCCTCTAAGCGGTTTACCAGTACTCGTGTGTGAGTCGGTTTCAGCTCTGCGTGGAAGCATTATGCAGCCCATCTATTTCTTCAAGCCCCGATGGGCGGGGGATAGTATACTTGAAGTACCACAATCATAGCGCACAAGGTACCTGTACAAATGATATTCCATATCTTATAATCTCAAAGGTGATCAGAAGCTTCATGAAATGTTTAAGCATTTACTTACATGTACATACATGTATATGCATAGACAAACAATGGCAAACGGCCGCGGGCGAAGGCCGTTTAAAATTAGACTAAATATGCGTATTTTACACAGTAGAAAAATGTTTCGACGTGGCACTTCTCGGAATCTCAATATACATGTAGGAGTTACACTTACATGTACGTTCATCGTTTCATTGATTCCCCCAATGGGTGTTTCGTACAGAGGTCGTAGCAATGCCCGTACACGGACAGGAAATAGTTGTGCTTTTGTGGTTCGTGTTTTTCCTAGAAAACTTTTCATTCATTTTTTACGGAGAAGATCAGCTCTAGCTGTGATTTGTTGAGTAAAAAATCACAGTTTGGAGGTCAGTTGTAAAGTAGATCAAATCACGAGCGCGTAGCGCGAGTGTATTTTTATTTATTTACATCTGACTGACAAACTGTGATTTATTACTTAACAATTCACATACTAGTGCTGATCTATTTCGATTCTAACACACTCAAAATCGACAAGATGGTTGTTTTTCATTCAAATTCTCCCACTTTTTCAACATTGTTAGAGGAATCCCGCAAAATATATTGACTGTCGCGCATTTCAGTCTCTTTGTAACGTTTTCGATGCAAAAAATGGCATTACACCGTCGAGAGTAAATAAAACTAGACATGACGTCATAAAACCGCGGCTATTTGCGTCACGCTCTTCTTCGCTGTGATTGCAGAATATATCACAGTTTCATTCCATTGCCTGCTGTGTTAGAATAGCATCCCGAAAACACACCTATATAATTTTGACCCCCTTGAAACCCACTTTTATATGAGCCGGCTCATAACAAAACGAACAATAAGACCGGTGTGACCAGCACAGACTCACATCAACCTGCGCACCCATGCACTATGACAAGGCATTATGCTTATGTCTCTTTGCATAGATATTAGCCTATAGTAGGTACATGCGATCAGAGAAGACCCTGATCAGACTGCGCGAATGCGCAAGCTGATCTGAGTCTTCGCTGTCGCTCAAGACTTCTTGTAGATTTCGTCATGCGCTGGCTCATATAGTAAAACAGGGGTTTACAGGGGTAAACTTCATATTTCTTATTTCTGCTGTAAAATATACATGTAGATTGTGGGTACTCGTTAGAACCGCCTCCACGAGGCGGTTCTAACGAGTACTCACAATCTATATTAGGAGCAGAAATAAGAAAAAAAATCCCAATTTTTATCTTAACATTTTCGATTTTTCGGCGATAAAATTTTCAATGTACATGTATTTGAATAAGAGTGTTTTCGTTTGTTTGTTTGTTTGTTTGATTTGAGGTTTAACGTCCCCGTCAACACTGTATTGGTCATTTTGGAGAGGTTGCTTCCAATAATTTTGTGGGACTTTGACCCGAAATTGAGATGAAATGACATCTCAATACCTGTCGCCCAATGAAACCAATAGGGTTTATAAGCACGGACGGTCCGACTCGCACCGCTTTGCCTCGGCAAAGAGTGTTTTCGTAATGGACATTCTACCAATATGGGATAATCATGGTTGCATTAGCTAGGAAAACAGAGTATACCATTTTGTAAGTCAAGGAAACAAAACAAATGTAAGTCAAAAGTAGGTTGTTTCTGTATTTGAATAATACCATATAAATAAAAAGCATGAAAATGTTATGCGTCATAAAAGCTACGTGAAATATTTCCTATCGGAAATACTAAAATTTCTTCGCGGTAAAGTTGTATCAATTATCCTACTGGAATGTCCACTACCGGAAGCACTATCTGAATTGTTTGATGAATCGGAACATGTACTGATCTGTCTGTGTTTAACTTTGCGATTGCTAGTAACTTGCTCTGTACTACTGTTATTCTTGGAATCATCCATCTGTTGCAGCTCGCTACGCCACATCTTCAAATTTAATGTCTCTGTGTCAGCTTGCGAATTCAAAGTATCGTTATAGCACGACGGGTTGAATACGTATCTGTAGCCTTTTATTGCGTTTGAATTTTGTTTGTCTGTATTGCTTTCTTTTGATTCCTGTTCAAGAGAACTACTAACTTCCTGTGAAGATTGTTTAGTATCAAACTCGAATCCTGTATACTTTGAAACCTTTTCAGGCGTAGTATCACTATAATAACCTTTATGTAGAGGTCTATCACAACTACTTTCCTGATAATTCACCTTATCACTACTACATGGTTGGTAAGTGGCTTTTTCAGTCATGAAATGGAAATCCGGAGCTCTGTCTTGATACCTAGAATGAATGGACGCTATATTTGTTCGACTGTTTCGCCATGGCATACTATTATTCGCGTAATGATCTGAGGATGAGACACTATGAAAATTATTCCTCGTATTAAATCTTGCGGAATGATCAGACATTTTACCCGTGGAATTATAAGAACAATCATTATGTTGATCACTAATATACTCGTAGTGATGCGATCCGTTAATGGAACCACCATACACAGAATGGTCGCGATTTAACGACATCCGAATATTCTCCTGCGAAGGCACTCGTTTCACAAAGAAGTCACCGTCTTTCCAATATATAATTTCATATCCAAGTCGATTTCTCCGCCCACGCATTGAGCCTTGGTGTGATTCTGCCAAACACTGTGAGCAGAGTTGTTCGGAGCTATACTCCTGAAGCTGATTTTCTTGTATAGCCTTCAGAAGTCTTGCTTCCACTCCACTGTTTGTTAGTCGAGCCTGAAACAGATATTAAGCAAGCTCTTGAGAAAAGGACATTTATTACATTACGAGTAGGGTTGAGCCGAGCCTGTGGAACAATTCAGTAGGGATAAACGCGTGACGTCTTCCTCGAAGCCCCCGAATGGTCTCTATAAATGCTTGTGAACAGCAAAGGCACTGATGAGTCGACAAGTATGCTGGCCATCTAATGCGATAATTTGCGTGCTAAATTTTTTACTCACTACACCCATACAACAATATAGCTACACAGAAACCCCACTTTTGTTGTGGAGCTTCATTGCAATAGGCATCTAAAACGATGCCTTCCGAAACAAAGAATCTACAAAAGGGCAAATAAAAATAAAATCGGAGTATCTGTTTTATTCCGTCTATGCATACGCAGCAATAAGAAACCAGACTCAGCTATAGTCCTTTTGTAATTTGTTCATGTCAAGGGATAGTTTTTTTATAATATCTAATTACTTCGGTTTTATCGTTAGCCTGATCTTATACTCCAGAAAACATCCATTACTTAACCTACTGTGTACTAATAATGTTAAATATCTAGTTTGCAGAAATAGACCAAAATATTCTCATTTAATCACAAAAATTCCAAATGAACGTGAAAACGTATAAAAAGAGTCAAAAATGGTTTTAATATATTCTCAAAAAGGAATGTCGTATGGGAACGCCATTACGGTATAGGTGGAAACGTTGTGACTCCCCGTTGCGCGATATTCGATTTTGAAAACATTCCCAACGGACTCCGTGACACCAAATTCCGTGACACCAAAGTAAAATGCACCCTATTTTACCATTAGCGAAAACAAAAGTGCAGGCCGGCATGCGAATCCGCGTAGTCTGATCATTATTTTATCTTTTTTTCGGCAGTCTGTTTTTTTTCTATCGTTTACGACGTTTTGTTTTCAGCCTACACTCAGAGACAATCATCAGTACTGTCAACTCTTTGATTACTTGTCTGTTCCGATAGAAGAATGCTGGCGCATAACGATTACACACACACACGTGTGACACAGTGCATAGTTTCATATCTTCAAAACAGTTACTTTCTGATGAAAACTTTTCTGATTTATGCTCCAAATATAGGTCGTGGGTGCTCGTTAGAACAACCTCATTAAGACAATTAAATTGAATTGAAAGACGTCATTTTTTCGCGTGGTTTCCTTTCATAGACGGCAGCTACTAACTGAATAAATAAATATTCAACCGTGGCCGTTGGTAGGTTCTTTCATACGCTTTCGAAAGAATTCCTAAAATTTTCCATTTTGGCGGCATGTTTTAATATTTTTTGATGACAAAGTTAGAATTATAAGGAATGAATTATCATTTTTGTGGATTTTATCGATGTGTAAACATGCAGTTTGCGAGTGATTCGTCGGAGTTTACACATCGATAAAATGCACAAAAATGAAATTCATTCCTATAATGCATGTACTTCCAATTCTTAATCATTGTGTACTTTTTGAGCAATATGATTGGTTGAAAAAATAGTTTTATACTTCGATGGTCAAGACTCTCATAACTATTTCACACAACGACAGGCAGTAATATAAAGGGACGTCAAAGAGCACGTTTATAACCAGCGCGTTACGTCATTGTATATAAAACGACATCAACAGCGTTCAGTTAAAAGATAGTCAACTATTGAAAACGTAAATGTTAGAAGATAAATAAACAGAATTTAAAGACTTGACTTTTTTGGGCTTGGGTTTCGCAAAAAGATGACAGCTTCTAATTGAATAACCATTCCGCCGTGGTCGTTGGTAAGTTCGAAAAAGAGTTCCTAAAATTTACCAATTGACAAAGTTGGCATTATAAGGAATGAGATTTCATTTTTGTGGATTTTATCGACGTGTAAACTCCGGTTATCAGTCACACATTTGGGCTTCTTGCAGTTTGCGAGTGATTCGCTGGAGTTACCCATCGACAAAATCCACTAAAAAGAAATTCATTCCTATAATAGCATAGACTTGATTCTGGCCTCATTTTCAAGGTCAAATGATTGATTATGGTGGGGTAAATAGCTTTCTTCTGAAAACATTTCTAGTTTCCACTTGTTTCGCCAACTAGATATTATGGGTGCTCGTTCGAAACGCCTAAATGGATGGTTCTACCGAGTACCTACAATCATTCATTGTAAACTCACTATCCTCTGTACAAAGTGGGTTTTAAAAGGTTGTTCTTTCAATGTATTTTAACATCCATATTGACTTGGATGCACTAAAAGGGGTTCTATATATTCATAGCACTGGACTTCAGATAGCAATTAGTGTTTATTTTCGGCCCCGCCAATTGGGACTTGACGAAATAGATGGGCTGAAACCGACCGCACACGAGTACTGGTAAACCGTTTAGAGAAACTAAGCCTGCCTAGGCAAAGCGGTGCGAGTCCATGCTTATATAAACCCTATTGGTTTCATTGGGCGACAGGGCTTGAGATGTCATTTCATTTCAATGTCGGGTAAAAGTCCCACAAAATTGGAAGCGACGTCTCCAAAATGACTTATACAGTGTTGACAAGGATGTTAACCTCAAATAAATCAATCAAGTGTTTATTTTCGTATTTCAGCGTTACATTTAACGTATGAGTTCTTGTCATAATAGCTCCGTTGATGCGGTTCTAATGAGTACGCACGAGCAGAATTAAGAAATTTACGTACCCTCATGAGCCCCACATTTCTAGTATTTACCCACTTTGTACCGGAAATCCCAAAACCTGTACCCTGGAAAACAGTGCAGGCCCAGATCAAACGCCGCAGAATGCAGCGTCTGATCAGGGCCTATACTTTCCGCAGCTTCCAAACAAATTTTAAAGATAACACAACCTGTCACCCCTGACTTTTGAAATGGACTCCTGCTATATATAGTGAGAAAGATTCCATTTGGTACAAAAAGTGTTAAGTGGGGATACAAGGATGTTTAGTCTAAGGAGTTGTTAACGTCATCACTAAAACACGCCTATGCAAATACATTGAACAATTTTTGACGCCGAAAGATCGAAAATTTTAAGGGGAAAAATTGTGATTTATTTCTTATTTCTGCTCAAAATATAGATTGTGGGTACACGTTAGGACCGCCTCCAACGAGCACTCACACTCTATATTTTCGAGCAGAAATAAGAAAATTAATTTAACCCGTATAAACCCCAGTTTGACTATACGAATGTGGGGTCCATTGGGGTCAGATTTATATAGGCGTGTTGTCGTGATGGTGATTGTTCGCCTGTGTCAGGACAACTTTCTTATGCTTTGGTTTAAAATGTTAACTTGTCTTCTTACCTCATATGGTAAGCCACGCCCGTGAGGAATGCCATTAGGTCCATACCCATCCTGATTCTGAGCATACTCCTTATCATTATGTGTGTTGGTTACAGTGGGGCCGGAAGAAAGCACCTTTGTACATAGAGCGGAAGACTGTTTTTCCCGTCTTCTGGAAAAGTAATATAAGATTAAGGGGAATAAATTTTCTTGAAGATTTTTAATCAACAGAGATAATTTTCGTTCTTTCCATTGCTGTAAAGCGAGTCCTTCTGAAGAAGGAAACGCCTCCTTAGGAGTAAATTCTTTCCATTAAGAACCGACCTTCATTGACAAGGCAGAAGAAAATAACTTAAATGTAAATCTCTTTTTAAATTGAAACAGCATTTTATGGGACAATCGCACAAGACAGAATGTGTAATATGTAGATTATATAAGTTAATTGCATAAATACTTTACTTATTGTAACCAAACAAGATTTTCACTTATACTTTGAAGTACTTATTTTATATGTCACATGCTACATTGTACCAAGACAATAACTTTAGCGAGTTTAACTTTCAACTACAGTAAAATTCCTACATTAAGACCACCTTTGGGACTGTTCAAAAGTGGTCTTTAAGACCACTTTTGAACAGTCCCAAAGATGGTCCCTGTCCAGAAAACATTGTAGGTAGAAACGACACAGAAAAACTAAGTATACACTTCAAAATAAACTTTTTATAGCAGAATTAGTCTTAATTTTAGGTGATCTTAATAGCGAAATTTCACTGTTTAAGTATCCAACAACAGCTGCCTTGATTTGAACTCATTACATCTGACTCAATAGATGAATGTAGCCATGTAATGATAATGGAGACAGACCTTTTTAAAGACCGTTGCCGTCCTTGTATGTTTTCTCCAGCCATCAAACAATATACTTACACGTATCTGACGCAGACGATGACTAGAAGAAGGCAGAATAGAACACATATACCAGCGAGAATAAAGGCAATAAAGCAGTTTGTCCCACATAGTACTCCAGCCTCAAAGAGTTCCCCACATTCCGGAAGTGATGTGGGCAGGGAATTAAGATTTCGGAAGTCAACATTACAACGCCTTGCCACTCTTTGAAAAGCTTCACATCCAGATTTGGTCCCTAACTTTCCAGTCCAGTCCAATTCTATTAATAGTCTAGCGTGGTCGGTGCCTGGTGGGGGACAAGGAAAGCGATCCCAGAGAATCATTGGATCACGTAGATAGTCGGGGGCCGCTCGCCAACGTTCACATCTCTGGCATCTGGGACACACCTCGTCTTCAGAAGGGCTTCCCATCCTGTTGACAAAGCCTACAACAGACATGTTAGCACTTTTATACAGTTTTACGTAAACGTAATAGGCGCAAATGTCTGAGACAGTCATATATGCACATCACGTTAACATGTCCTTGCAATGACACACCTGTATACTCCACTTTATAAGACGGCATGGGATGCGCGTCTGACTGGTGACCGGGAGGCCGTGGGTTCGATACCTGCTGGGGTCGGCAACATTCTTTCGGGGAGATTGATCATGAAAACTACGGTCATTATCTTCCTTCCTGTGATTTAAGAAGGGTAGTTGTCAGTCTTGCGAAAGAATGTGCACAAATACTGGTTAACCGCTTACGTATCAGCATGTCCAGGAAAAGTGTGGATAGGAAAACTGACCGGCCCCAAAATGACCTAAAATAGTGTTGACTGGGCCGTTAAACTCCAATACTAACAAACAAACTCAATTTTATAAACCCCACTTTGTACATGGAAAAAGGATTTTGCAGAAGTATATATTATAACAATAGTTATTATTATTATTATTTCTGCTCAAAGACACAGGTTGTGGGAACTGCCTGGAACCGCTCTGAAGAACATGATCGACATATATTTGGACCACTAATAACAAAAATATCACAACTTTTCAGAAGTAATGTTATCCTTTTGGAGATGTGACAGAATGTACTATGTAACACGGATATGTTATCGTAATGTTTTAGACAGTCGTATAAAATAAGTGTAAAATATGAACATGCAGTAGGTGCTAACTGTCTCATCGCGTAAAAATCCGTGAAATGAAGACCCCCCCCCCCCCCCACACACACACACACAAAAAATCCTCAGTAGTACTTCATAAAGAGAAAACTGGGGTTTACGGGGGTATAAATTATTTTTCTAATTTCTGCTCCTAGACATAGATTGTGGGTACTTGTTAGAACCGCCTCAATGAGGCGGTTCTAACAAGTACCAACAACCTATGTTTTGAGCATTTATAAGAAAAATAACAAAGATTTTATTAGAAAAGTAGCCATTTTGGAGATGTGAAAAATGCACTTTGTTGCACGGGTGTGTTGTCGTAATGTGTTGATTGAAGCAAGGCGTGTTTTAACATTACATAACGTAACGATAGCATTTCAAGGTGATACAATCGTGCTCTTCACGGTTCTATAATAAGAATTTAAGATGGAGTCTTGGGGTAGTTTTCTTGCATGAATTGCTGCACCAGACACAGATCGTGGAGTTCCATTACGAAAACACACCCGTGCGACATAGTACAGTTTTTTTTTCCATCTCCAAAATGGCTACTTTTCTTATGAAAATCCGTGATATTTTTCTTAAAAATACTGCAAACATAGTGCCTTGGAGCAAAAAAAAAGAAAATAAATGAATACCCCCGTACATGTAAATCCCAGTTGTCTCTATATAAAGTGGGGTATAAGTGGGTCTTAATATCACGGACTTGTTCACGTGATGTTTTGCAGCGCTTCATTGTCATCGTTAAAAGCTCTAAGTGAAATAAATGGTCGCCTCTGTCACCGACAACGGCGACAGCAACGACGATGGGAATGAAAATGGCCGGCCTCGGTAGCTCGGTAGCTCGGTTGCGCGTCTGACTGGTGATAAGGAGGACGCGGGTCCGATTCCTGCTGGGGTCAGATTGATCATGAAATCTTTTCTACGGTCATTCTCTCCCTTCCGCTGGTTCAAGAAAGGCAGCTGTAAGGTTTTGGCGAAAGAATGTGCACTGTACTGGCTAACCGCTTACATTTAAGCCTGTCCAGGCAAAGTGTGGATAGGAAAACTGACAGGCGCAAAAATGACCTAATAGTATTGACTGGGCCGTCAAAGTCCAATACAAACAAACAAAACAATGTAAATGACGCCGAGAAAGAAAGAAAGAGAAAGAAAGGACATAACTGGGTTGTGTAAGCTAATAATAACAATAGAAAAGCTGTTACATTTAATAGATTAGCTTTATGCTTGTTCAAATATAGAATTAATGAGACTACAGAGAGAATTGTATACAGATGTTGCCGGAATAAAACATTTTTGTTGAACAAGAACATGTCATTTGATTAATTTTGTAGAAGCTGAGCAATTATATGTGCCAAGTATTGATCATAAACACTCGACTGGGTTGCGAGAATAAAGAACCTAGAACATGTAGAATAAGCTACATGTACACAATGTACAAACTACAGTAGAACGTCGATGGCTCGAACACCGATGACTCGTTTACCACGGCTGAGTCGAACCCATTTTTGAGTCCCTAGGGAATTCCTCAACATTAGAAGTAGTGTGGGATAATTAAGGACATTTTCGACTTTACTCTTGCAAATGTATGTTGTGTGTGCTCATTAGAATCAACGAAAAGATGTCACAAAATTAACCCCGTTATGCCACCTGAAAGTAACCCTCAGTGGCTCGAACTACCCCTATCTCGAACAGATTTTCATTGTTCTAAAGGTGTTCGAGGTATTGAAGTTCGACTGTACATGTTTATATTAGAACGGTATATTTAACGCTGTTGAAGGATTGTGGCAGGCTGTGCCTGCGTTGTACGTAAACAAAACTATTATTATCAGATAACACGGTTCAGGTGCGAGAGACAATGTCAAAGTTTTATAAAATGTGTTGTTGTTAATAAAGGAACCCAATTCCGCAATCCCCACCTTCAATAAAATGTTTACTGGTCGTTCCGATGCGGTGCTTCTGTTGTTTTATATTATTTCCATCGTTTGTCTTTGCATGTACATGTATGCCTTGGAAATGCCTTTTATTTTGAATAGCCGTTTGGTCGTCTTTTGTCCCAGTTTTTAGAATCATTACGATTTATAAGATGATGTGTTTATATTTTGTGGTTCCTTTCTGAGTCTGAGGTCATCCACAAGAACAGCGGAGACTCGCTAATATAATGTACATTTTAATTTCATATGTGTTTTCATATGTTCGGTCATCATGTGCTCACAGTTTTGTTTTATCACCATAAATGTGCTCACAGTTTTGTTTTATCACCATAATAAAAGTAAAATGAGCATGTGTTTGTACTTGTTTCCCCTGTATTGGATGGAATGCGCAAGGTTATGGTATAGTTTCTTTTCATCATATTCATGAACGTGGTAATGACAGGTGAATATTATTCCAGCTCTTCCTTACACTTGTTTCCGGATCATATATGTGATTAATACGATTGCTACATGTATGTGATGTTTACACGAACACCGACGTAAGCGATCACGACATTAAACAGTCGTCACCATAACGCAACATCAATCGAACGTCTCGTCTCGTTGACAAGTCAAAACTTGCGCTGGTCTTATTTCTGGATCATTATGTCTAGGTGTCAATTATGCAAACTACCAGTGGCAAAAATAAGTATCGACATAAGCACTAACGGCATTAAAACGTCTTCGCCGTAACATGGCACCAAACAAACGTTTCATTGACAAATCAAGGCGTGTGCTAGTCACGAAAATGTCACATGATCAACTAATAAAAAATATGGTGTGAAAACTTTCATCTAAGGAAGGTGGGTAACAAATGTGAAAATAATAATACGAAAGCAAAATTCAACACTGTCATTTGTTAGTGTCGGCAGTTTTTGTGCCGACAATTTCAGTTTATAGCGACGTAAGCGGAGCCATAATTTGTGACCATAATGCCGACGACTTTACTCCCCAAATAGCAGTTTTGAATTTAAAGCACATTTTTAAGATTAAACTAAAAGATGTACATTATTGCCAAACCCAAAGAAACAGGATCTGCCAGCTGCATGGAAACGAATGTCGGCCAGTGAAAAGCGGCATTACATTGTGACGTCGCATTTCCGACAGCAAAATTTGATGTTGTCAAGACAGACGTCACGTTACATTCGCAAATGCATTATGAATGCACTTTCGTATGTGACGCGACGTCTGATTGGATAACGTCAAAAATTTGCAACAGTATATCCTGTGGTAAACTATCGGAAACCCGACGTCATCATGTAACTTCGCTTTTCATTGGCTGGTATTTGTTTTTATGCAGCTCACAGCGCTCGTCGCATTGAGCAATATAACACTTTCTAACAAAACAACCAAATAAGTGCATTATAATGGGGATAACTGTGTTGAAAATTGCCATTTGGGGAGGTAAATCGTCGGTTTTACGGCCGCAAATTCCATTTTACTCTCCGCTGATGCATCGCCGTAAAACGAAATTTCCGACCGCAAAACCTCCCATTTACCTCTTCTAATGACAATTTTGAATACAATTATCCCCTAATTAGTAACATAAGCTGAGGGCTATATCATTTTTATGGACTGACGGGTGGCCAGGGCCTCGACTGTCGGGCTGATACAGCCCGAGCCCTAACTTAAGGTTGCTATTGCTTTCAGTGCAATAACTGTAAAATGATACAACACAAACGTTCGATCATTGAAAAGTAATGGCCGTGTTAATAGACTAGTTTCCTACAATTCATCGGAGCGACAACCCGAAATGAAAACCAGCAAATTTATCGTACGCGTCCGTAAAAAGATCCGGTTATCTCCGTAGCGGGACTTAAAATGTTTAGTGCCCGGTGTGCATCTGCCGCATATTAGCGACTTGCAAGTGATGCGTTTCTAGCCAGTGAAAAAAAGTGTGTCATTTGTGATATGCACTAATTTAGAATATGATGCGGCATGACTTAAAATGTTTCTTTTACGTCTGAGAAGCTTTAATAAGTCTGAGCAAATAAGAAAGATACAAACAGCAGAACCTGTCTTAGTTTCACCTACATGTAAGCCTGCTATCAGTGTCCGAACAAAGCACCAGAACCAAGCAAGCACCTGTTTTAAACAAGCATAATTTCATTATCCTCTAGGTATTTGCTTAGTGTGCCCTTGTAAGACGCCACTTTCCCCTCCATCAAATGGGATTTTCGACGGAGTTCATTTCAGCGACTTGAAAACAGGATGAAATAAAACATTCCTGTCTAATTATCAATGGTGTGAAAACAACAGGGAGAACGAAGCCAAAATTTTATCAACTTTTCATTTACTTCAGGGTATCATGAAACTTTCATAGTAATTAAAGGAATGTTTACATTATCGATTCTGAAGAAAATTCAATCAGTAGTTTCTCATTTATTTCATTTACTGCCAATTCTGTTGTTACAGGAAGCATAAAACAAACAAATATCGCGATATTATTGCCATGCAATATGCTCTTATTTACTTTCCAATTTCCGAATTACCATGGGCGCAAGGAATTTACCTCGACAAAGCGAAAAGGCTCTTTGAATCTGTGCATTCAGCGAAAACTCATATCAGCCTGTTAACAAAGGTACATATGTAGCTAGGGTACAGCCTTCACTGACTACATGGAGCCTACTCCCAAGTATGCGATAAATTAATGTACCTTTCTCTCATAGGTTAGTTGTATTTCATCTCTTTCTGAGATATATCGAAGTTTTTTTTATTGTGTTAGCTTGTGTTGAGGAATATTACCAGGTCATTTCGGAGACTTTCCTTACAATGAGATGAATACAACCCAAAGTAACCGTTAGGGTGCGTGTATATCTGGGGCGTTCCGACACGCACCACTTTGCCTGGGCAGGCTTAGACCGTCTAATCGGATTTTGGTCGATTAAGCATCATGCAATACAATCTATTTCTCTAATCCCCAATTGGCGAGTGCGGTTTATCGAAGTATGAACAGCATTTGGTAGAGTGCAAGAAAGCGTGCATGTACACTTTTCAAGCAACCCAATAGTGTTCACAATTCGATAATCATCAGGTAAAATAACTTCATTGCGAATATTTACATTCCTTTGTATCAAGGAGCTTATGACACACGTGTGATGAGCTCTTGGTTATATCCATAATTTGATGATTAAAACCGGTCAAGAGCATGCTTGTGATCTGGTAAGTGAGTGAGTGCGTGTTGGAGTGTTACGTCTAACCAACAGCTAAGGCCATACGGAGACGGGGCCCCGGTTTAAAGACTCATCCGAAAGTCTGGAGAAGCCCGGGATCGATCCTGCGACCTGTGAACTGGTAAGAGGATTGAAAATGAAACGATTACGTAGTTACAAGAAGTTTCTTTTTCGCCATCAGCGCAATGTCACCAACGTCCAACCATGCCACATGATGACAAGCGGTATTTGCGCGGATCAATGGACTTCTGGATCATTTATATACTTTGGGTCGATTGATTAACAATCAACCCAAGAAGGAGCGCCTACAATATATTACGCGAAAAAGCCCGAGAAATGAACACCCCCTCCCCCCCCCCCCCCCGCTAAACCGCACATTACATGAAAAAACTGGTGTTTACGAGGGTATACATTATTTTTCTTATCTCTGTTCTAATACATAGGTCGTGGGCACTCGTTAGAACCGCCTCAATGGGCACCCACAACCTATTTTTGCAGCATAAATTAGAAGAATATAACGGATTTTTATCAGAAAACTGGCCATTTTGGAGATGTGAAAGAAACGCACAATGTCACACGTGTGTAATCGTAATGATGATATTTATTGATGCGAAAACTTGAATCACAACCTGGCGTAATTGCGTAATTAAACTATGCATGACACATAGCGGCTTTCAGGTAACAGCTTTGAGCATGCCTATTTCCAACTTAATTATGATTTATTGTAACCCTCAAGATAAATTTCTATGCCACAAGTAAGGCCGCCACGATTAATCGTATAATCGATTAATCGATCGATAAATTCCACAAAAATGATTATCATTTCTGATTTGCTTTTAATCGATTACTTGATAGGTACAATTTACTACCCAACGTTATGCCTAAAATAGCTGGATGTGTGGCAAATAGTGCAGACCCTGATGAGACGCCGCATTATGCGGCGTCTCATCTGGGTCTACACTGTTTGCTCAGGCCTGTCTGTTCAAATATACATATGGTAAAGTGCAACATATGGTAAGAGCCATGCTCAGACAGAAAGCCAGGCAAGTAAAATAATGACAAAAATATTAGCGATTACTAATCGATTATCGATCGCAATGATAGGACTGATAATCGATTATCTTTTCAGCTCCGATTAGCCAGCCCTAGCCACAAGCAAACGTTGTAGACCCTCATCAGACACTTCGTTCAGTGACGTCTGACACGGATCTAGGGTGTGTGCCAATGTCATGAGGCTGGGTGCGCTAGGCATAATTGTTTGTTTGCTTTGTTTTGTTTTACGACCCTTTCAAGATTATTTCACTTATAACACGCCGATCGTTAATCAGAGGTGGGTGGAAATCGGAGTACCCGGAGAAAAACCAACTGACCTTCCGTTGCAGAATTTGGCGTCTCACATGTGACCCCCGAGCCAGGCTCGAACCACAGCGGTGAGGGGCCTAATGATTAAGAGTCAGCGCACTTATCCACTAGGCCACGGAGGCCCATCAGGCATAATTGCATTGTATTAAAACATAAAGTAACCTAAATGGGAAAGAATTTTTCCAAGACTCATTAAAGAGTGACATTTTTGTTAGAGGAGTTTGCATTACAATGAAAGTCACGTCCGTTGTTGAGAGTCGACTAAAACTGTTAACACCGAGTAGGAAGGTGTCAGAATGGTAGGTTTTGATGGTGATGGAGAGAAGTTATAGATTCAAAACATCAACTCAGTGTGACAAAGATGGCAATCAATCAATCTCGGCTTTTGTGCTTTCCGCGACCCAGTTTTGGTGGCTAATGAATACACGTGACACACTTTCCGTCCGGCATGGTGTATTTGTGAGACTTTGTATATTTACATAATATTCTTTCGTGGCGATTGATCATAAAAATCGGTCATTCTCTCCCTTCTGCTGATTCAAGAAGGTCAGCTGTACGTGTCTGGCGGAACAATGTGCACTGTGTTTCTCAAAATATGTTTAAAAAAATGACTAACAATATTGTATCGGGAACACTCACCTGTTTGTTTACATATTTATGGCATCGGAAGTCATAAACGGCAGTTCCAGTAAGGATTTTGAGTACATAACCGGCGGTTACCCCTTACGAGTTTACCAGCCGTGAACGAGCACTCGCAATTTATGTTTGGAACAAAATAAGAAATATATCGAAAATTGCAACATATACATGTAATTAAGAAACTGATCAGCTCTAGCAGTGATTTGTAAATATCAAATCACGAGCGCGTAGCGCGAGTGATTTTGATACATGCAGTTGACCGACATACTGTGATATCTTACTCGACAGATCACAAACAAGAGCTGAAAACAAAAAATCGATAATGTTTTTGTTATTTCCTTCAAATTCTCACAACCTTCCGCTAGTGCATTACGATAACACATCCGTGTGATATAGTGCATTTTTCAGACCTCAAAAAAGGCACCTTTTCTGATGATATTTGTGATATTTTCCTTAATTCTGCTCCAAACATAGGTTTTGGGTGGTCGTTAGAACCCCCGTAAACCCCAGTTTTCTCTATATAAAGTGGGGTTTAGGGGGGTCTTTATTTCACGGACTTGTTCACGTGATGGTTACAGGAAATCCTGCCAACATTATTGAATGTATCACACACATTTGTCCCTGTGTACATGTAATGTTTTTGATCGAGAAAAAAACATGTCACCGGAATCTACGAGTGATGTCATAAAACGGTGGCTTTTAATGACATCATTCGTCACGCTCTTTGAATGAGTGATTTCTTGCATAATAAAGCACAGTTCCTTTCCATTGCCTTTATAGGCGCGCTGTGTTAGAATACTTCGTACAATGTATATGAATGACGCCACTGTACATGTACAGTAAAACTCCTACATAAAGACCACCTTTGATACTGTTCACAAGTGGTCTTTAAACCACTTTTGGACTTTAAGACCATTTTTGAACAGTCCCAAAGGTGGCCCCTGACCAGAAGACACTGTTTTTAGAAAACACAAAGAGTAGCTGTACCCTTCTAAATAAGCTTTTTAACCAGAATTGGTCGAACTTTTAGGGTTTAACCCTTATCTTGCTGTTCACGACAACCCCTATCTTTGCAAACAGCGTAGATCCAGATCAGATGGCTTCTGAAGAAGCCATCTGATCAAGATCTACACTGTTTGGCATTCAGTTTATGAATTTGTAGCAATAAATTACATCAAGTAATTTGATTGGTTGATAGACAGAAATGGGTGTGGCTTAAATGAATATTCAGCAAGATAAGGGTTAATAGCGGAATTTCACTGTAAATGTACATGTAACACATACGGGTGTGTAATCGTAAAGGGAGTAAACCACTCCTATACTGGCAAGGTAAGGACGAGTCGTTTCCCCTTACAAAGAACAGTAGAACTTCGATGACTCGAACACCGATGGCTCGTTTACCATGGATGTGTCGAACCCATTCTAAAGCCCCTAGCGAAATCCTCTACATAAGACATAGTGGGGGATAATTAAGGAAAATTCAGTCTTTTATCTTGCAAATGTATGCTGTGTGTACTCATTAGAATCGCCTCGATGAGGCGATTCTAATGAGTACACACAGCATACATTTTCATTATAGAACACCGAAAAGATGTCTAAAAATATCTCGTTATGCCTTATGACAGTAATCTCAGTGGCTCGAACTACCCCTGCCTCGAACAGATTTTCGAGGTCCCAAAGGTGTTCGAGCCATTGAAGTTCGACTGTATGTCGATTCACCTTAAAAACACTGAAAGCAATAGAAAGAGAAATACCTCGCTTTTATCCTCTCCTCTTGACATTTAATGGGCCGACATCGAAGATTGAAGCTTCATTTCAAATGACATTTTGACTAATTCGTCTAATTCATTGGCTGTGGATATCAGACATTAACTCTACTTATTGCTCGCTCGTAACAATCCTGTAGAAAAAATATATATAAAACGCCGGCTTTAATTGAGCTCTTAGATTGTCTGGAATGTTGTCCTATATGCCCCCGCCCATCGGAGATTGAAGAAATAAATAGCTGGGCTACATGCTGCTTCCACGCAGAGCTGAAACCGATTCGAACACGAGTACTGGTAAACCGCTTAGAGGATCTAAGCCTGCACAGGCAAAGCGGTGCGAGCCGGACCATCCATGCTTATAAACCCTATTTGTTTCAATGGGCAACAGGGCTTGAGATGTCAGTTCAACTCAATGTCGGGTAAAAGTCCAACGAAATTGAAAGCAACTTCTCCAAAATGACCAATACAGTGTTGACAGGGATGTTAAACCTCAAATTATACAAACTTTGTCCTATACAACTTTGACGCCCTTGAACCCCACTTTTATGTAGTAAAACTGGTATTTATAGGAGTAAACCTTATACTTCTTATTTCTGCTCAAAAATATTCATTGTGGGTACTCGTTAGAACCGCCTCGATGACGGGTACCAACAATCTATATTTTGAGCAGAAATAAGAAAAATGTCATAAGTTTTTGTCTTAAAATTTGCATTTTTCGGCTGTAAAATATGTAATGTATTTTTATAGTGTTTTTTTTTTTTTTTTTTTCTTTTTTCGTGAATGTCATTTCCATACTTGGCAACACGGCGGGAAACAAAATCAAAGAACTGACAGCACTGGTGGGTCAATTGTCTCTGAGTGTACGCTAGGAAGATTGGTCGTAAAAAGGGACTTAACCCTTAATGGGAATTGGAACACATGCAGATTTTCCGCCAAGTTTCAAAGGGAGACAACTTTCGGGACTTCATGTCCATTTTTCTACAAGCCCTGTCCCACTGAAAAAGGGGTCTACTCTTAAAGGAAAGAATTTTCTCCTCAGGGGCAAATTGAAAAAAGAGGTCTACCCTTAAAGAAATAATTTGCTCTTCAGGAGCAATTTTTTTCCTGTAAGAGTTGACCCCTATTGACATGGGAGGCAAAAATACTTTTGCAGGAGTTGCCTCTCCTGAAGGTATACCCATTCCCCTTAAATTAATGTGCTATAAGCTAACAGTATAGACCCTTATCAGACGCCGCGTTAAATGTGCCTGGATGTCCTACGAATCAGATATACACGTGGACATCAGCACTGAAGAGCTTGTGTGCTAAATAACTAAGTATCGACCCGATTATGCTGGCTGTGCTGGGAGGTTTTAAAATAAGCGCCCTTCCCCACGCCTCCCCCACCCCCGTCACCCCCTAACCCTACCCTTAAATTTACAGATCATGATTTTCGACCACAATGTTATAATGTTTACAATGAAATTAGATAATTGCCAAATTGTTGGTACATGCACTTTTGTCCAGAATAGCGCTATTCTGATAAGAATTAAGTTTAATTTGCCGAACCCATGTCGGACCGTCCCTGCATATAAATCCAATTGGTTTGTTTTGGCGGTAGGGCTTGAGATGTCTTTTCATCTCAATGTCAAGTAAAAGTCCCGAAAAAAAATGAAAGCGATGTCTCCAAAATGACCTACGAGTATGTGGGCCCCGTCAAGCGATTTTGGTACTTATCGCCTATGCGAGCAGCGAAGGTTCAGGCGAGCCTGCGCATCCGCGCAGTCTCGCCAGAACCTTCGCTGCTCGCTCATACAAGCAGTGAATCAAGAGGAACCTTCAGACAGAAAGCCATATCCCAGGCCCCTCTGAATGGCTGGGCATGCGCAGTTAAAATTTGTCGTGACGGAATGCTCGAAGACACAAATTCGCTTGGCGGGGCTCATGTAGTGTTGAGGGGAATGTTAAACCTCAAACCAGAACTGTTGCGGTACATCCATCACATGTCCGTATACAGATTGGGACGGATGGGTGAGGCATAGGTGACTTTTAGCTTGCGTCAGTAGGACGTTCAAATGATATTGGCTTACAGTTGAACAAGGCCTGCTGTCCTTGCAGCAGGCAAGGGCAGAGGGGGAATGTTGTCATTTCTTCTTTTTCTACACTTCCACTCATTTGCCTCTTCTGCTCTGTAGCTCACTTTTATCTCCTCTACCACCATTCCTATCTCTTTTCTCCCTTTCTCTGGAAAACGACACACAATGACCCACAAGGATATCATCCCAAAGATTGACTTGTCGTTAAACCCAGAACAATAAATCACCAATTCCGTATAATGCTTTTTTTTCTTAAATAAAGAATTATTATTAACCAAGGGTCAATGACACAAACCATTAACTAAATGTAACCCATATATGACAATAGAACCTTCAACCTCAAAGCTTGAGGTCCTTCCATTTCAGTTTATAGGGTTGTGATGCTTGTTGTGTTTGGACAGAAAACCCGCGTTATAACAACATTCGTTTTAACGGCAAAACTCGTTATAACGACAAGCTCAATGATTTGCCTCGATTCCGAGCGACGTGGGCTTCCCTCGGGTTGGAAATGCCCATATCGAACCCATAGTCATGACAGATTCTTGTAATTTAATACTCCAAGAAACACATGTTCTAGACATTTGATAGAATCGCCTCTATGAGGTAATTCTAACAAATGTCTATAATATTTGTATAATATTTGTAACTTGAAGTAATGATGAGAAAAATACCTTTTATAACCTTTCATCCGCCTAACTGCATGGGATTCTTTATAACGGCAAATTTATTATAACGGTACAAAATAAGGGAATAAATACTGCCGTTATAACGCGGGTCCTCTGTAGCATTATTTACACAAATTATTGTACTGTAAGGGAAATGGGAGCACCTGGCAGATTTTTTCCGCCGTTTTTCAAAGGGACCACTGTCGGGACTTCCTGCTCGCTTTTCTACTCGTTAAAACCCTGTCCCACTGAAAAAGAGGTATTCTCTTTAAGAGTTGACCCCTATTGACGTGGGAAACAAAATACTTTTACAGGAGTTGCCTCCCCTGCAAACAGAGTATACGCAGATCAAACGCCGCGTTGTATGTTGTCTTATTTGGGTATCCTTCTTTGCGAATGTCCCAGGATGACACGCGTGGCATATATAAATGGGTCCAGTCAGCCATGAAAACATAAACTGGAAGTTAAATTCAAAACAATCCTTAAATTTTACAAATAAAATCCATCTAGTTTAAACGATGTAAACTAACACGCAATTCCGTTTTGCGCTAAATGTGAAGACAGTTAATATATTAAACTTCCTAAACTAGACCACCTTTTGTGATTGTTCAAAAGTTGTCTTTAAGAGGCTGTTCTAACGAGTACCAACAACCTATGTTTTAGAGCAGAAATAAGAAAAATAAGGTTTAGCCCTGTGAACCCCAGTTTTAATATATAAAAGTGGGGTTGAAGGGATGTCAAAATTATATAGGCATGGTTTCGTGATGCAGGAGACACGTGCTGCGTTAGGCAATCAGCGTAGACAGAGATAAGATATATTCGCGGCGTCTGATCACGGGCTACATTGTTCGCACAAAATGCTTTAAGGGTTAAAAGAAACGATCGTGTTCTTTGTTCAGGACTTTTTTTCCTAACTCACAGGCAATGGAGCTAACAGTGCTGTCCGTGCTTTGGTAGTGATTTCTGCTGCTGTTGTTGTAGAAGTTTTGTCAGCATGATACAAAGGACCCGCGTTATAACGGCAGTATTTGTTCCCTATTATTGTGCCGTTATAAAGAATTTGCCATTATAAAGAATCTCATTTTAGGAATATGATATATAGGTAATGAAAAGGCCTTTCCCAATTATTACTCCAAGAAAGAAATGTTATAGACATTTGTTAGAATCGCCTCGATGAGGCGATTCTAACAAATATCTATATTTTTTTGTTTCTTAGAGTATTAGATTACAAGACCCTTTCATGACTTTTTGTGCAGTTCAACCCCGAGGGAAGCCCATGCCGCTCGGAACCGAGGCTAAGCTTTTAGCTAAGTAGTCATTCGATTCAAATTGCCATTATTACGAGTTTTGCCGTTATAACGAATGTCGGTATAAAGAGGCTTGACTGTATACATGTAGGTGCATGTGACACGTATATGTAGTGCAAACATACCTTTTATTTGAGGCAATAAACAGTCTCCCCTCAAGTGAATCTTGCCCGTCGCTAAACATCAACGCCGTTCGATTTAAGTCACTAGCTGTACTCATAATATGCGAACACTTTGCCTGTAGTGGAAAGAAAAATAACAAAACAGCGTTATTAACATCACGAAAACACGCATATATATTTTTGCCCCTTAAACCCCACATCGCACCGTTGCACCGAGGTTGATTTGACGTTGCCCGGGCCTGCGACGTGTGGCTGCTGGGTCAGCTCATTACTATTGGCCGGTCAGTGCTGTTAAAGTGGCGTGTTCTCTAGAACAACGCAAGCAGCAACGGATGCCAAAGCCCGCGATGGACCTTATGGGGCGACATACGGAAATTCTCCGATACTCGTGTGCAATATATTGTAAAAACGATGGTTTGGTTCCTGTCTGCTTATATAAGCCACATGAATTTCACCGGCTCAGTAAGAAAGAAAGGGAAGAGAGAAAGAAAAAACGAAAGAAAGAAAGAAAATCAACATACACGAATGTACAATCCTCCAATGCATTTACGTTACATGAATATGAAATGAGGATGGTTAGAAATATTTTATGCAATCTAATCTGGTGTATTTTGACACACTGCACAATCATACCGGAAACGACAATTTGATAGCAAGATATCAATTCCCTGTAAGAGAGGCAGGATGACCTGGCACACGTCGCAGGGCAACGTCAAATCAACGTGGGTGCGACGTTGCACCGACGTTGATGTGACGTTGCATAAAAGGCAAGACATTGCACCGACGTTGATGTGACGTCACAATTACGTCATGTGCCTGCTGGGACCGAACACACAGAAACATGTATCAACGTTGACTCAACGTTTGTGTCTGCAGAGAAAGTAACTATCAGAAAGGACAAGTATCAGACCCAAACTCAGTCAAGAGGTTAGCTATCCGTGTGACTTGGGCCCCCGCCTGTCGGGCCTGGAGAAATAGATTGGGATGCATGCTGCTTTCACGCAGAGCTGAGTCCGACCGTACATGAGAACTGGTGAACCACTTAAGGTTCTAAAACTTCCAGGCCACGCGGTGCAAGTCGAACCTTTCATTATTGGTTTCTTTGGTCGGCAGGTATTGAGATGCCATTTCATAAAGTCCCACTAAAATGGAAGCGATGTGTCCAAAATGACCTAAATGGTGTTGACGGGGTCGAAAAGCACATACACTACAAAGTACGAAGTGTGGTTGCTTCATCACAAAAAGACGCCTATATAATTGAATCCCGCTTTTGTATAAGAAAAACTGGGAACCTTATTTTTCTATTTCTGTTATAAAATATAGAGTGTGCGCTTCGAGCGGCGGTTCTAACGTGTACCCACAATCTATTTTTGAGCGAAAATAAGAACAAGAGGACCATGATGGTCCTATAACGCTCACATGAGCCGACAGAGTCAACGTTTCAGGAAGAGCTTTTATTCCTGACATACTTGTTTGTAAGTTTCGAGAAGATCCGATCAAAACTGAAGGGACCACGGTGATGACAAGGTCAAACACAGGCATTTTCTGCAATCAAATGGACGTACTCTCAAGTTCATAAATTGGCTGACCTCGTCAGTTTTCGAATTCATCTGAGCTTTTATCCCTGACATATTTAAATGTAAGTTTCAAGAAGATCCGATAAAAACTGAAGGGACTACGGTGATGACAAGTTCGAAAGTAAGCATTTTTTGCAATTAAAGGGACGTAACTCTATTATAAATAAGCCGGCCTAACCAGTTTTCAAGCCCATTCGAGCTTTTATCCCTGACTTACTTGCATGTAAGTTTCAAGAAGATCCGATAAAAACTGAAGAGGCTGCGGTGATGACAAAGTCAAAAATAGACATTTTCTGCAATCAAAGGACGTGCATGTAACTCTGGGATAAATAAGCCCACCGCACCAGTTTTTTTTAAACTCATTCGAGCTTTTATCCCTACTAACATGTACATGTACGTATATGTAAATTTTAAAAGTGAGTGAGTTTTAGTTTCACGTCCCACCAACAGCTAAGGTCATACGGGGACGGGACCTCGGCTTAAAGACTAATCCGAAAGTCTGGAGAAGCCCGGGATCGATCCTGCGATCTCTGGTTTACAAGGCGAGTAGCGTAACCACTGCACCACGGAGGCTTCTATAAATTTTAAAAAGGTCCGATAAAACATCACGAAAACACGCCTACATAATTTTGAACCCTTAAACACCGCTTTTATATAGCCTAAGCGGTCTCCGGACGTTTGCCCCCAGGACATTTGCGCCCCCCCCCCCCATGTTGGCCCCCAGTTGAAAATGCAACCCGGACATATGCCCCCAGAGCTTATTTTTGGTATGGACACGGTGTCTATTTTGCAGGTGGACATTTGCCCCCATACTTTATGTGTGTGTTTGAGCTTTACGTCCCACCAACAGCTAAGGTCATACAGAGATGGGACCTCGGTTTAAAGACTGATCCGAAAGTCTTGAGAAGCCCGGGATCGAACCCACAACCCCTGGTTTATGAGGCGATTAGCTAATCCACTACACCACGAAGGCTTCTATACACAGACTTTGTGGTAAAGTTTTTAAGACCTCATATTCATAACCATATGAAGGATTGGTTCATAATTGGTTTGATGGTAAAGATCCGAAAGTTTATTCAGCAATATCTGTGCCTATATATGACCTCAAGGTCACTTCCAGGCGAGCTATGCTGTCTGATGAAGGCTCTTGTTTTCTTTCATTGCTGCATTTTAAAAGTGTTCTTATCAAATACGTTTGATTGTGAGGAGTGCATGATAATTTTGGGATAACAACCCCATCAATATCATTTCACGTATTCTTCATACTGACACAACAGGTTCATTACAAAATGGTGGTCAAAGGATTTTACATTGTTACATTGTTTACATTGTTACTATGATTAAAAATAACAAATAAGTACTTATTTAATATTCTATTCCATTTTACAGGATAATTAGTGTGTTTGCTATTGTTTAAAGACTTAAGAAAATAATGGCAGATGTTTAAATTCAATTAATGTAAATGTAAGATAATTGTTAGAAATTATATATAAATAAATGAATATAAACAGATTTTTTTTCTTCTTTGTTTTCAGTCTGGCTGTTTCTGGGGGGCAACTGTCCCTTTCTGAAATAAGCACTGGGGGGCAAATGTCCACCTGCGAAATAAGCGCTGGGGGGGGGGGGCAAATTTCCGTACCAAAAATAAACGCTGGGGGGCAAATGTACGGGTTGTATTTTCATCTGGGGGGCAAATATCCATTAATACATTTTATCATTGGGGTGCAAATGTATTTTCATCTGGGGGGTAAATATCCATTTATACATTTTATCATTGGGGGGCAAATGTCCTGGGGGTGGGGGGGGGGGCAAATGTCCTGGAATCAGCCTGAGTACATGTACCTGTAAAACTCCGGTTTACAGGGGTATATATTATATATCTTATTTCCGCTCAAAAATGTAGATTGTGGGTATTGGTAAGCACCTCCTCTTCGAAGCGGTTGTAACGAGTCCCCACAATCTATGGTTTGAGAAGAAACTAGAAAATATCAGAATTTTTTTTATGTAAAAACCTTCATTTTTGATTGTAAAATTATCAGTTTACATGATATGCGTGTTTTCGTAATGAACTAAAGGAGCTACGGTGATGACTAAGTCAAAAATAGGCATTTTCAACAATCAAAGGGCCGTAACTCTATAATAAATAGGCTGAACTCGCAAGGTTTTGAACTAATTCGAGCTTTTATGACTTACCTATATGCAAGTTTTAAGAAGATCCGATGAAAACTGAAGGGGTTAAGCTGATGTCAAGCCTAACAAAATGCATTTTCTGCAATCCATTACGTGAACAAGTCCGTGAGATGAAGACCCCCCTAAGCCCCACATTTTATAGAGAAAATTGGGGTTTAAGGGGGTATACATTATTGTTCTTATTCCTGCTCCAAGACAAAGGTTGAGGGTACTCGTTAGAACCGCCTCAATGAGGCGGTTCTAACGAGCACCAACAACCTATGTTTGCAGTATTGTAAGAAAAATATCACGGATTTTCATCAGAAAAAAAGCCATTTTGGAGATGTGACAAAAAGAAATATGTCGCACGGGTATGTTGTCGTAATGCAAAGCAAAGTATAGGCCGACAACAGTTTTCGAACTCATCCGAGCTTTTATCTCAGACTTACTTGTGTGTGAGTATCAAGAAGATCCGATAAAAACTGGAGAGGCTAAGATGATAACAAGGTCAAAATTAGGCATTTTCAGCAAACAAGGGAACGTAACTCTATAATTAAAGGGCCATTTTGGCCAATTTACGAACTCATCCGAGTTTTTATCCCAAGCCACTTTACATACATGTATGTTTCCGAGGAAGATCTGATCAAAACTGAAGACGCTACGATGATGACAAGCATTTTCCCATTGTAAGTCTATAGTACCTTGTGGTTGCCATAGCAACCAAAGTTTTCATTCAATTTCGAAATAAGGGCAATGTCATCAATGCCCCACCAGAGGCATGCCACAGATGAGAAGGGGTCGAGATCAGCCTGCAGGTTGCAGAGATATGCATGTAACAGGTCAAAGTTGTGGACGGACAGACGGACGACGGCTGACCCGCTATACCATAAGCTCCCCTGGAGCCTGCGGCCCAGGTTAGCTGAAAATATTACATTGTTTTTTTTTTTCGGATCTAAAAGTTACAATGTATGTATAGGCGTGTTTTCGTAATGCGTTAGAACCGCCGCATCTAGGATCCAACGGCCCCATATTATATGAGTTTGATTAGAAATAAAAAAAGATGTCAAGAATTCATCAGAAAAAAAATAAAACAAAATATTTTAGTCGTGCAAAAACAAATTGTCTCATACATTGGCGTGTTACCATAACGGAAGGCAACACGACTATGCTCTTGGCTCATACTGCCTTATAGACGCAGGAAAAAAAATGACAAAAATTACACAGACTTGATGGCGCAACCTGTGACATGTTTGTAATGCTTGGGAATATTACACCAGACTGACGGCATGATTTTATGTTGAAACCAACAGCTGTCGGATTGTATTTCTAGGTATGACACATCTTGTTCGATTGGATTTTGCCCCACTATTAAAGATAAAGTGAAACAAAAACAAAACAAAACAAAAAAAAAAAAAAAAAACAAAAAAAAAAAACAAACAAACAAACAACAACACCAACAACAACAAAATAGCTGCACATAACGATAACAAGTCCTTGAGACGAAGACCCCTTAAAACCCCACTTTATATAGAGAAAAGTGGGGTTAACGGGGGTATAGATTTGCTCAAAAACATAGATTGTGGGTACTCGTTAGAACCGCCTCATTGAGGCGGATCTAACGAGCACCCACAATCTACGTTGAAAGCAGAAATAAGGAAGAAGTTATCATTTTTATCCAAAATGTGTCACTTCTGACACCATGTTGGACGCCATTATATAACACGGACATGTTTTCCTAATAACAACTATGTATCAAACGCGTCCAAGCACGGACGAATGAGCACTGGACGAAGATATCTTTATTACAAGTCCGGCTCCAGTTTAATTTAAATAAATACAGTGAAATGCCGCTGTTAAGACCACCTGTAATTAAGAGTATTTGTGCTTTAAAAAGCTTATTTAGTAAGTTGCAGTTGTGCTTTCTTTGTGTTTTTGCATACAATGTGGTCTGGTCAGCGACCACCTTTGGGACTGTTCAAAAGTGGTCTAAAATACCACTTTTCTAACAGTCCGAAAGGTGGCCTTAATCTTCTCGGGTTTACATTTTAAAGCTGACTGCACTCAATCATATATACTCGTACATGTACGACTTTAGAATCCGCTGATCCAGGTGGCACTGTCGCACACACTATCTTTTTGAAGCATGATATTGATTTCTGACATATTACTGGTGCCCTGGAAGTCACCATATTTTACCCAGCAGGCACTCATTTGAAACAGCTTCATGTACCTGGGGGTAATACTAAGTATGTATGTTTCCCAGCATTTTATGATGCTGATACAATGACATGTCTCTCTGATAACACATTGTGATATTTTCTTATTTCTGCTTCAGAAATATTGTGGGTACTCGTTAGGACCACTTTCTTGAACTGCATCATGGAGGTACTTTTAACGAGTATACTCTCGATCTTTGTAACGGGGAAAATAAGAAAAGTAATGTATACCCTTTTAAAACCCCACTTTTCGCCGTCGCCCTATAGATAGAGAATACCAGGTGAATGTCTTTTGATATCAAGTTTATCAGGCAAGGCTTCGAGAACGCTTGTAGAATCGCGAGGCTTGCCGAGCGATTCTACATGCGTTCTCGAAGCCGAGCCTGATAAACTTGAAATCAAATGACATGAATCTGGTATTCTATTTATCAGTTTATCCCATTATACACTGACATTTTTGTCATTTGTTTTCTAGCAGTCCAGTTCTAAGAAGTGCAATGTCACGTTGACCTGATAAAGCTCACTTGTCCTGAGATAGCATATGTTTATCAGGTCAATGTGCTACAATGCAATTAATATAGGGGATGACTGATAAAGTATGGTTTCAAGTACGTAGGCAATACATGAAACTTCGCACATTTGTGCACAAATTCCATTCAGTAAACTCTGTAAACAAAACCTTCCTTTACTTCGTAAATAAATAAATAATGTGTGTGTGTGTGTGAATTCGGGTTTAACGTCGCTTTCAACAATTTTTCAGTCATATCACGACGGTGTCTGGTTGCGACAGGGAGCTGAATGCTCACTTTTGTAGTGCTGCCTTACTGAAGTATCATGCCCCAGTCACATTATCCTGACACAGGGTCGACCAGTCCTAGCTCTACCCGTAAATCTGAGTGCCAAGCGAGGAGCAGCTGGTACCATTCTTAACGACTTTGGTATGTCGCGGCCCGGGATCGAACCCGTGACCTCCCGTTCCCCGAGCGGACACTCTACATACTGAGCTATCGGGGCCGGTCAGCAAAAAAAAAAAATATAATATAAAATAAAATAAAATAAAATAAATAAATAAATAAATAAATAAACACAATCCAAAAATAGGGCATTTGAAGTTTACGGTTAAAATAAGGGGCAGCTGGTTGCCAGCGTATTTACTGTTAACTGTTTAAGGGAATTATCTCTGTTTGATTTGATGTTTATCGTCCCCGGCAACAGTATATAGGTCATTTTGGAGACATTGCTTCCAGTTTTGTGAGACTTTTATCCGACATTGAGATGAAATGACTTCTCAAGCCCTGTCGCCCAATGAAACCAATAGGGTTTATAAACATGGACGGTCCGACTCGCACCGCTTTACCTGGGCATGCTTAGATCCTCTTAGCGGTTTACCAGTACTCGTGGGTGGTCGGATTCAGTTCTGCGTGAAAGCATCATGCAGCCCATTTATTTCTTCAAGCCCCGATGGGCGGGGGCCGTCGAATTATCTCGTATCAAATGATTGGGTCCTACCTTGCGGAATATTTCCTGCCAATAGGCGCACGTAAAATTACACAGGTAACCAGCTGCCAGTTATGTTACGATACCGCATTTTTACAGTGAAATATCGTACTTGTTCATGTATTATTATAATCCTGTTCCTCAGGTTGGTAAGTCACTGTGCGCAGACACGCCTATATACATCCATTGCCACCTTTATCGCCGAAAAAAAAATGAAAATTTTATGATGAAAAATTGTGATATTTTTCTAATTTCTGCTCTAAATATAGATTGTGGCACTCGTTAGAACCGCCTCATCGATGCGGTTCTAACGAGTACCCACAATCTATATTTTAGAGCAGAAATAAGAAAAATAAGGTATGCCCCCGGAAACCGCAGTTTTACTATATAAAAGTGGGGTTCAAGGGGGTCAAAATTATATAGGCGTGTTTTCGTGATGTATGGCAGACACGTTGTAGAGCTTTCCATATATGCCCAGCTTTCAAAAACCTGGACTGCCAAACAACACGGCGCCTGCTATACACTGCTTGAAACGTGTAAAGTTTGTTTTTAAATCTTACATCAACGAACCCAAGCATTGACAATGGGCCAGACCGCAAGTAATATACATGCATGTAAGTGAAACTTTCTGTTTGTCATATGTGGGGTTAATTCAGAAATTCGATATATTTGTTACTTCCCAAAAAGTGAAATGACTTCATGCACTTTTGTAATCATGTTTCATTTGCCTGAGTTCATTTCGCACGCGACAATTACTACGAGTAAAGAAAGTCAAATGCTTTCTTCTAAGTTTCTCACATGATATGTCACATTTTTCCGATGACAGCTACATGTAAATAACACTCATTACGAAAAAACGCCTATACCAATACATTGTAAATTTTATCGCCGAAAAAATGAAAATTTAAAGATGAAAAATTGTGATATTTTTCTCATTTCTGCTCAAAATATAGATTGTGGGTACTCGTTAGAACCGCCTCATCGAGGCGGTTCTAAAGAGTACCCACACTCTATATTTTTGAGCAGAAATAAGAAAAATAAGGTTTACCCCTGTAAACCCCAGTTTCACTATATAAAAGTGGGGTTCGAGGGGGTCAAAATTATATAGGCGTGTTTTCGTGATATTTTCTTTTTTAACTTATTTTTAAATGAAACGTAGAATCGCCTTTTCAGCGGCCTTGGCCACACCCATTTCAAAGGGGTGGGCTTCTAAAAACAATATGAGATTTAAGCAAACATTGAAGACCCTGATCTGGCGTCGCGTACCATGGCTTCTGATCAAGGTCTACACTGTTTAGTTTGGGTCGCTAGAAATTTACGGTACATGTTTAATTTTGGTGCAAATATTGAATAATATATTAATTGTGCATGGTTCTCGACGGAATAGACTAGGCCAGTGCGTACTGAATTTTTCTTTTTTTTTTTTTTTTTTGGCATAATTAAAACAACAGACAGAGAGTAAAGAAAGAAACAAAGAAAGAATGAAAGAAAGACAAACCAGCAAAAGAAAGAAAGAAAGAAAGAAAGAAAGAAAGAAAGAAAGAAAGAAAGAAAGAAAGAAAGAGCAATCTAGTAGCATCTGGTTTGTCTTTGTGTCAACACGAAAACAAGCCTATATGATTCTCATCCCCTTGAACCCGACTTTTAGATAGTAAAACTGGGGTTAACAGGGGTAAACCATATTTTTTCTTATTTCTGCTCTAAACCTTAGATTGTACGTACTTGTTAGAACCGCCTCCATGAGGCGGTTCTACCGAGTACTCACAATCTAAATTTTGGGCAGAAATAAGAAAAATATCACAATTTTTTTTATCTTAAACTGTTCGTGCTTTTTTTTTTTTTTTTTTTTGGCAGTTAAGTTAACAATGCATTTGTATAGACGCGTCGTTTATAGCCTGCCCAGGCAAAGCGGTGCGAGTCGGTACGCCCATGCTTATAAACCCTATTGGTCTCATTGGGCGAGAGGGCTTGAGATGTCATTTCATCTCGATGTCAGAAAAGTCCCACAAAGTTTCCAAAATGGTATATACAGTTGAAGGGGACGTTAAACCTCTAAACAAACAAACAAACAGTTGCCTGTTGTCATAATTGAATGACACAAACAGTTTGTTCAAAGCTTAACCCATTTTGGCACGAACTGTAGTTTACAGTTCTCATGATTCCAAATTATAATTACAATAATTGTCGTAGGACAAGTCGTGAACAGCTGCCATTAATGCTCGAGCTAAATACTCTGACCTTTTATTTCTAGTTTTCTACGCATTACTTTTATAGGAACCCACCCGTTGAGTGTCGCAGCTAAGTATCATTAACACATCTGTGTGAGATAATATTTTCTCTCATGCCATTCTCTGAGCTGATGAAAACATCTGATGCTCGCTGGAACCCCATTGGGGTTTACACACGAAAACATGCCATTATAATTTTAACCACCTAAAACCCCACATTTATGTAGTGAAACTGGGGTTTATAGGGGTATATGTATACATTTTTAGCTCACATGGGCTCAGGGTGAGCTATTGTGATCGCTTTTTGTCCGTCGACCGTCAGTCCGTGCATCTGTCAGTCCGTCAACAACTTCTTCAAATGACATAACCTCAGTGCCAAAGTTAAATTAATTTCACAGAAATATTCCTTGTGTGACCCGCTACAAAAATTGCTAAAATGGTTCGCTCCGCTGAACAAAATGGCAGCCAGAGCTAAAAATAGAAAAAACAAAAATATTTAAACTATAACTCCTCGTAGGCTAATGGTCCGATTTCAAAATAATTTCACTAGAATGTTCCTTGGATGACCCTCTACCACAATTGCTAAAATAGTTCCGCTCCGCGGTAGAAAATGGCTACCAGAGCTAAAAATGACCCACAAGGGTTGACATGTCTTTATACTCAAAACAATCTATAATGTACTGATGATTGCTTAAATTGCAAAATGGAGTTTGCAATGCTGAACAAAATGTTCGTATGACTGCAGAGGTAAAGACAGAACAAAAGTCTCAGTTTTAAAATAATTTCGACAGAAAGGTTCCTTGAGTGACCCCTCCTCTGTACAAATTGGCTGTCAGAGCTAAAAATAGAAAAACCTGTAAACAACAATGTTAGTACATCATAACTCAGGTGAGCGAAATAGCCCTATCATGGTTCTAACGCGTTCCTGCAATCTTTGTATTGAGCACAAATATGAAAAATATCAGAATTTTTACTGAAAATATTCATATTTTGGTAGTCTGAATAGTAGTGTTTTCTGTAATCAATTTCGTTTGATTTTATATGTTAAGCTTGCTGTTGGAAGTGAATGCATCTACATATACATGTCACAGACATGTTAATGTGATGGTTGATGGCGCATCGCATTAACGTCCATGAAAGGAAGACCCAATGTAAACTTCACCTGACATAGAGAAAAGTGGGGTTTGCAGGGTATGCAATATTTCCCCTGTTCTAGCTCAAAAACATAGACTGTGGGTACCCGTTCAAAAACAGAGAGAGTGGCTACTAGTTCAAACTCAGAGTGTGGGTACTCATTCAAAAGCATAAACTGTGGGTACGTGTACTCGTTAGAACCGTTCCGGCAGTAAGGCGGTTCTTTTTATCTAGCCGTTTTCTGTATACCAAAGCGTAAAAACAATGAAACCATGGGGTTTATAAGCATGGACGGTCTGACTCGCACCGTTTTGCCTGGGCAGGGCGGTTTACAAGTAATCTTGTGCGGGTCGGATTCAGCTCTGCGTGGAAGCATCATGCAGCCCATATATTTCTTCAAGCCCCGATGGGCGGGGGCCGAGAATAATAAACCTGCTCTACCATCGAAATTATCATTTTCGCTTTTATGTACATACATTTAGATCACGGTTCGTTTTTTTTTAATTCAATACCTTAAGAGCTTGCGCAAATATATGTACTAAGGTTATTCATTTTTGTTGTTGCTGTTGTTGTTGACGTTGCTGTTGTTAATGTTTGATTTGTGTTTTTAATATTTTTTTTTCTAAATTCATTCAATCTGCAGTTTCGTCTGTATCTTAGTCTACCAGTAATTGAACGAGTTCATTCAAATCTCGGGGGAAATGGTTTCTTTCAAAGAGTGAGATATAACAATCAACCTATAGACACTATTGATTTAAGACCACACATGAGAGCAATTTCAATGCGATTTAATTAAATATCTACATTTGCATTCAGCATTTGTATCCATGCATACTTTAAACATTGTAGACGGCGAAGTTGTTTGTTTTCTGTATCCGAATGTTTCACTCTTGAGTTTCTCAACTTGGCTTCCTATAAATACAGTAAGATTCCTACAATAAGACCACATTTGGGAATAAGACCACATCTGGGACTGTTCAAAAGTGGTCGTAAAGACCACTTTTGGACAGTCCCAAAAGTGGTCTTTTTCCATAAGTTTAAACTGTTTGCTAATATCACCCATTTTGGCACACTTGACATACATGTACATGCAAATGGTTTAACCAGTCCAATAATGCATATTAGCATGATGCCCAACCACTGCACGCAAATAACAATTCGTTTTTTTTTAGGCGCTTCTATAGACTGGTATCAGTCTGTTAAATAGAGCAGTTTCATAAAACATTGCAAAACATACACTAATATAATGTTCTAAAGTAATAATGTCTGTAACAGGCCCTGTATTATAGATAAGGGGCAAATAATAATACATGTTTCTACAGGTTTACTGTAGTTGTGTACCTTGCTAATAAGAATGACTTAAATACAGGGCCTGATTGCCAGGCTAGCGCTTCTAGAGCAGAAGGACAGCCTTTACTTCTTTATCTCTGGTACAGAAACACCATTTTTCAGATGCACCAAATCGTATAACCCAAGGACTTAACCCTGACCAAGCTGTACCCAGATATATCCTTTGTTGAAAGTAGTATAGATCCACGCTAGCTGGCTCCTTGGAAGCCAGCTTATCAGGATCCATACTGTTTATCATTATGCTTCTAACTCCTTGGTAAAAAGTCAGATCAAAATCATGCTTTACAGACGTTGAGGGACGGGTTGTAGAATATTGAAATATTCATCTCGAAAACAAGTCTATAAAATTTTGACCCCTTGAACCCCACTTTTATATAGTGAAATTAGGGTTTACAGGGTAAACCTTATTTTTCTTATGTCTGTTCTAAAATATAGATTGTGGGTACAAGGCTTCCCGTTCCTAAGTATTCTAGGCCCCCGCTCATCGGGGCTTGAAGAAAATGCTTCCATGCAGAGCTGAAACCGACCGCACTCGAGTACTGGTAAACCGCTTAGAGGAACTAAGCCTGCCCAGGCAAAGTGGTTCGAGTCGGACCATCCATGCTTATAAACCCTATTGGTTTCATTGGGCGACAGGGCTTGAGATACCATTTCATCTCAATGCCGGGTAAAAGTCCCACAAAATTGGAAGCAACGTCTCCAAAATGACCTATACAGTGTTAACGGGGGCCTTAAACCTCAAATCAAACAGACAAAAAGTCAAAAGTAGGAAAATCTGGCTATATTGTGTGTAATAATAGTTCCACATCCAGGAACAAAGAAAAGATTTACCTCATCATGAAAACATACCTGTATAATTTGACCACCTTAACCCCACTCTTATGTAGTTAAACTGGGGTTTACAGGGATAAACCTTATTTTTCTTATTTCCTCTCTGAAATATACATGGATTGTATATACTCGTTAGGACCGCCTCAATGATAACGTGCACCAGCCATCTACATGTATATTTTGAGCAGAGATAAAAATGAGAAACAACAGCACATTTTTTTTTTCATTTTTTTTTCGGGGGTAAAATTAACACTGCATGTCTTTGTTTAAGTGATTTTTCCTTGTACAAAATACAGTAAAATTCCGCTATTAAGACCACCTAAAATTAAGACTTAATCTGCTTGTTGAAACTTATTTTGAAGGGTGCACTTAATATTTCTTTATCTCTTCTGGTGCAGTATCCTCTGGTGACGGACCGCATTTGGGACTGTTCAAAAGTGATCTTTAAGACCACTTTTGAACAGTCCCAAACGTGGTCTTAATAGAGGGATTCTACTGTATTCACATTATTACTCATCATCTGTCGCAATGAGCAACATTAAATGACTCGAACTAACGCTTTGTCGAACAAATTTTCACGCTCGCACTCTGTGCGAGACAGTAAAAATGGGCTGTATGTGTTAATGATGATAAACAGGATCAATGATGGCACGACATGTAATATGGGCTTTTGGTGGCATATTACATGTACATGTAACATATTTGTGGGAACTCGTATACATGTACACACCGCCGTATCTAGGCGTTGTAACGAGCACCACCACGACCATACGCCTATATAATTTTGACCCCCTTGAACCCACTTTTATATAGTAAAACTGGGGTTTACAGGGGAAAACATTATTTTTCTTATTTCTGCTCTAAAATATAGAGTGTGGGTATTTGTTAGGACCGGTTCTAACGAATACCCGTAATCTATATTTTGAGCAGAAATATGAAAAATATCACATTTTTCATCTGAAATTTTGCGGGTTTTTTTCGGCGGTAAAATTCACAATGGATTTGTATAGGCGTGTTTTCCTAATGACCTTCAAACTATGAACTGAGCCAAAAATATAAATTAGCACACTTTTTTCAGTCTTACATGCACACAGCCGCCTTAAAAAACTGAAGGTGTAAGACTAGTCCATTTCTAGGGCCCAAAAGAGAGCATTATATCGCGTAGATAGATCCTGATGTCATTTGAGATCGTAATTACAGAGATTACTCTATAGCGTCACAGTGGACAAAATCGATACTGTATTGTCCATCCCAGTGGCGAGTCTCGCATATCAGTTTAATTAAAATATGTCCCCGAACTATTTATTATATCACCAACACGCAATTGTATCTACCTTTTACTGTTTGCGTCCCCGCCCATCGAGGTTTGGAGAAATAGACCTGAAACCGACCGAACCTGAGTACTGGTAAACCGCTTAGATCGTCTAAGTCTGTCGACTCAGATCGCACCTTAAACCCTATGGAATTCATTGGGCGGTTGGGCTTGAGATTTCATATTATCTCTTTGTCAGTTAACCCTTATCTTGCTGTTCACAACAATCCCTATCTTTCTTAAGAAGCCATCTGATCAGGATCTACACTGTTTGACATTCAGTTTATGAATTTGTAGCAATAAATTACATCACGTAATTTGATTTGTTGATAGACAGAAATGGGTGTGGCTTAAATGAATATTCAGCAAGATAAGGATTAAAAGTCTCATAACATCGGAAGCAACGCTTCAAAACTGACCTAAACTGTTGAAGGGAACAAAATAAGCACGAACGAGACACAATGAGTGATGCGTTTATCCTTATGACACATCTTGTTTGATTGTCACACTGAGGTTAAACCAGATCTTGAAGTATTGCGAAACAATACAAAGCCCCTACCGGTGTTCGAATGTTCATGTAAAAATATGGCAAGTTCAGGTCTCCATCGAAACCAAAGTCTTGATTTAATCAAACAAAATACGAGTTGCAATACAAGTTTCGCGAAGTCTTTCTCAGCAGTTTCCAACTTAACCCATATATGCCTAGTGGCCCTTTTTTTGGACGTTGGCAAAAAGTGTAGACCCAGATCAGACGCCGCATAACGCGGCGTCTGATCTGGGTCTACACTGTTTGCTCAAAGAACATACATTTTTGTACAACTTACATTAAACAAAACAAATCTGACACCCCTATAATTGAAAATGGACAACTCCAAATTTATAAGATGGAAGATTCCATTGTCATATATGGGTTAATGCTGTATTTAGATTTCCCCATCATGAGTGCACTTGTATTATAACTTCAGAATCAGAATCAGAATTAGAATTGTTACTTGCGACACGTCAAGTGACATTCATACACCAGGCTTCCACACAAACAAAGATATGGCCGCATCAGCAAAATAAAATGAGTATAGGAAAATAGAAGTGAAGGCAATGATCAGGAACCGATACAATTAACCCACAGCAACCAAGGGAAAGAAACACACACATGAAAAACTAGACCCTAATGAAAACATCCGGCCCCGCCCATCGGGACTTGAAGAAACACATGGGCTGCATGATGCTTCCACGCAGAGCTGAATCCGACCGCACACGAGTACTGGTAAACTGCTTAGAGGATCTAAGCCTGTCCAGGCAAAACGGTGCGAGTTGGACCGCCTATGCTTTTAAACCATATTGGTTTCATTGGGTGACAGGGCTTGAGGATGCCATTTCATCTCAATGTCGGGTGAAAGGCCCACACAATTGGAAGTAACGTCTCCAAAATGACCTAAACAGTGTTGACAGGGGCGTTAAGCCTCAAATCAATTAATCAATAATGAAACCATCAATAGCGGAAAGCCAAAATGACAGTTATTTTATAGGAACACTAGTTTGGTGTGACGGTGATACTGAACCGAATATTGGCAGTAAAACACAAGAACATCTCCGCAATTTCAAGATGAAGTGAAGTGGTTTGTTCACACACAGTGAAACGTAAACCATTAAAACCACACATGGCATGACCTTGTATCCGCCTTTTATGGCATGGTTCAAGTTCAAGTACGTGTCACATGGAGTATGTGTTCCAGACTTAAGAACCCATTCAGGAACGAAAATCAGAGACCGTGTTTTAGTTGCGCTCTTGTGTTTTACAAACTTCTATAAGTGTATATTTATGTGTTTGATTTGATGTTTAACGTACCCTTCAACACTGTAGTAGTCATTTTGGAGACGTTGCTTCCAATTTTATTGGGACGTTTACCCGACACTGAGTTACGGTTTATAAGCATGGACTCGCACCGCTTTGCCTGGGCAGGCTTAGTTCCTCTAAGCGGTTTACCAATACTCTTGTGCGGCTGGTTTAGCGCATCCATTTCTTCAAGCCCTGGTGAGCAGGGACCTATTTAAGTCAGAGACACCAAAGGAAAGAAACACAAACATGAAATAACTAGACCCTAATGGAAACATCAATAGCGAAAAGCAAAAATGACAGTTACTTTCCCAGAAATCCAAACCAAACAAACACACTCAAAGATTAACCGCGACAGAAGAACCGCCTTGGAACCTCTGCGAGTGAGTGAGTGAATTTTAGTTTTACGTCCCACCAACAGCTAAGGTCATATGGAGACGGGACCTCGGTTTAAAGACTCATCCGAAAGTCTGGAGAAGCCTGGGATCGATCCTGCGATCCCTGGTTTACAAGGCGAGTAGCGTAACCACTGCACCACGGAGGCTTCTAGGAACCTCTGCGAAGAGGGATGAATAAGATACCTTCTCGTAATTCACATGCCTTTGGAACGTTTTTTTTTTTTTTTTTGTTCTTAATGTACTACATTACATGTAAAATCATTTAGGCATTGCTTTTGCTAGATCTGAGACACCCCACCCCAACAACAAAAACGAAAATCATCATGTTAATCACTTTTACAAGTCCATGCAATGAACTCCCCTCCACACCCTACTTTAAAAAGAGAAAACTGGGGTTTACAGGGGTATATATAATTTTTATCTTTTCTGTTCCTAGGCATAGGGTAAAGGTACTCGTTGGAACCGCCTCATTGAGGCGGTTCTAACGAGCATAGGCTGAAGGTACCCGTTGGAACCGCCTCAATGAGGCGGTTCTAACGCGCACCCTCAACCTATGTTTGGACTCAATTTTTTTTCATCAGAAAATATCCGTTTTGGAGAGGTGAAAGAGTGCAACATGTCACACGGTGTGTTATCGTGATGACCAAGTCCGTGTAATGAACACTCCCATAAACCCCACTTTATGAGAGTGGGGATTTACATTTTCCATACATTAGCTCAAAACATATTGTGATTTTGTTAGAACCGCTTCGATGGGTAAATGCCGCCTCAATGAGGCGGGTCTAACGGGCACATACAATGTGCAATCTATACATTGGGCTAGAAATACGAAGTAGATTTGGTGTTTGTAAAACACTATGACCCCAACCATATGCTTGCCCTTTAATGACAATATTTTCAAAGGGCCATGACTGAAAAAAATCAGACTTGTTTCTCAAGTTAACCAGCCATCCCTTATCAGCCTGTGAAGTTTCAAGGCAATAGCTCAATCGGTTTTTACTACATTAAAATGTTAAATTGTTGGAAGGGCCATAACTCATGCAAAAATCAGATTTATTTTCAACAATTAACCAGGCGGTTTACTCACCATTCACTGTCAATTTCAAGGCAAAAGCTGAAACAGGTTTTGAGATATCTTGCTAGCAATGTTAAAATGCGAAAATTTTCAATAGGCCATAGCTTATGAAAAAAATTCAGATTTCAGATTTTTTAAAAAGTTAATCAGGTCATCCACTAATCATTCCCTATCAGCCTGTCAAGTTTGGAGGCAATATCTTTAAAAGTTTTCGCGTTATCTTGCTTACATTGTTATGACCAATTGTTATAAGGGTGAGTCAGAGATGATATATATAGATTATTCATTCTCCTAGTTGAAATATGGGATTTATAAACCGAGGGAGGTAAAACAATCCGATAAAGAAACGAGTGCGAAGCACGAGTTTCTTTAACGGATTGTTTTACCTCCCGAGGTTTATAAATCCCATATTTCAAATAGGAGAAATGTATAATCTGTATATTACATGCACTTCCATAGACTTTTAGGAGAGTTTCAATCTTGAATTTTGGATCTGAATGCCCGTTCAGTTGACTGTTTACAGCTCATGTAAACGGTTCAATTAGCGAAGTGTTACAGAATCTGGGTGGAAGAACAACTGGATGGGCGCCATTTTGAAAGCGCTTTCTACAGTTTTGAACAAAAATAGAAGAAACAAAGTGTTTCAGTGATAAAACAAGTAAAACGTTAGATTAAATAAAGCAAAACTTACATCCTAATCAATGGTCATATCCATGTTTTCTTTTGTTTCAGAGTTGCATCCGACTCAAACGTCACGCATTCTGAACGTCTGTTGATATTTCTTAGACGCCATTACAATGACGTCATGAATAACGTCGCCGTGATTGAAACTTTCCCGCGTTTGAATAGAACAATATCACTGCAAAGCGGTATCTCGTATCTTGTACATAAAGTAGTTCCAGCTGAAGGGATTTATTTCCCCGGCTAAGAGGAAATATTTCTTCTTAGCAAAAAGGAAAATACCAAGTTTATGTCTGGTAGAAATCATGGTATTTCTCTGTAATGCATGTAATATATATTAATAATGAAGTATCAGAAAGTGAAAAGATAAGGTATAGTGTTCATCAATTTCAATTTTAGGCCCGCTTATGTTTTTTTTTTATATTTATCAATAACCTGCCTCTGGTGCTTGAGAATTCTGTCTCATTAACAGACAAACGCTGAAGATATTACTGTTTATGATATACAGTAGAACTTCGATGGCTCGAACACCGATGGCTCGTTCACCATGGATGTGTCGAACCCATTCTTGAGCCCCTAGCGAAATCCGCTACATAAGAAATAGTGGGGGATAATAAAGGAGATTTATCTTACAAATGTATGCTGTGTGTACTCATTAAAATCACCTCGATGAGGCGATTCTAATGAGTACACACAGAATGCATTTTCATTATAGAACACCGAAAAGATGTCTAAAAGTATCTCGTTATGCCTCCTGGCAGTAACCTCAGATGCTCGAACTACCCCTGTCTCGAACAGATTTTCGAGATTCCAAAGGTGTTCGAGCCATTGAAGATCGACTGTACAATCAAATTTGCAAACTCTACAAAATAACCTTCAAACATCCATTGCACTGCAGGAGAAGTGGTGTAGGGAAAATGGCATGGTAATAATAAGGTGACGATTATAACAAGTATATATATAGACAAAAACACTAGTCTAAATAACCGCCGTCTCCTTCTGAATTATAATAACCTTTATTTGAAGCAGACGAGTGATGAAAATATTTAGTCAGGGATTTGAAATTCGTAGCACCCGTATTTAAGGAGTTTAATGCACCTTATTTTCTCACGCTTAACTATGACATGAATTTATTGAGAGGTCTCTCAGCATCTTGAAAATGGAGTTAGAAAATCAAAAAAGTGGGGAAAAAGACATAAAAAGGGGAGATAAATGTACCTACCCTCTTTTCTCATTTGAACATCCAAACAGTTCCAAACGACATTTCCTCTGAAACTGCAAGGCCAATTGGAACCAAATTACATGTGAAGCCGCCATGGGGTGGAAGAACAAACATATATTCTGAATGTCTGGGTCACATGACCAAAATGTCCACCATGCCCATATATGGTAAAAACCTTTGAAATCACCAGTTCTCAGGAACCAATAGACCGATTGCCTTGAAACTTGATATACAATATTGAGGACCCGGTCCCTTTCACATTTGTTCAAATGATGACATTTTGTTGACCTTAACCTTTCTTACGTCAAGGTCACATACGGTCACTTAGGGTTTTGTATGGCAAAAACAGGATTTTCTGGTTCTGTTGCAGCTTATGACATCAGAGTTGATATTTGCAACTAGCTAAATGATCCTGGGGCCATAAGATTACATATTTCTATTTTTGCCAAACCTACTGTGCTAAATGATACCAAATTACATATACTGCATAAGTGTGGTCGAGAAATCAAAGTTTGTTTGAGTGATCTGTGTGATTGTCACACCAATATATGGCCAAAAGTGATTTTGAATTCTGCATCCCAGGAAATACAAGACCTTGGTATGCAACATTTTGGACTTTTAGACCTGCTGAGATTGTTCAAAGCTGACCATAATGTATGCGACGGCAACAAAAAACAATGGTTGATTTAAAAATAATTTGGCACCAATGGTCATGCGATTGGCCTCTTCTAATTATGGTCGATTAAAATAAACGGCCATCAAGGGTCGGATAATTTATGTCCACTTGAGCTCTGGTGAGCGTAGTTGCCCATGGGCTCTTGTTTATAAATTTGTGTTCAGGTTAGTTATTAAAAGTCGCGAAAGCTTGATGGCAAGCGTAAACCATACTTTATGCCATGTCGTGATACAGCATCCACAGTTTTTTGCTTTACTGATTGCGCTTGTTCGGTTATCTTTTATTGCTTAGCTGCATTTTCCAGCCTTCATAAACCATTTATTCGATAACCAGTGGTAGTTTGGTATAAAATTACCATGACAGCAATACCTCTGAAAGACAACAATGTTCAGTGAATTTAACAACGCGACCCTATTTCAGTCAGAATTTCTTCTAGTATTTCATAATTGAAGGAAAGACGTAGATTAATCAGTTTACGCATCTGAACAATCCAGCCTCCTTTTGACTGAAGGTCTACGAAATTTGTCTATAAACAAAAAGAAACATTATATAATATTTGCATGGTAGAACGACGATTTTACATAAATGTTTTATAGGTTTGTTTTGGTTTTTACCATTAATTTGCTGCAGAAAAAGATACTCAACTAAATTTGAATATCAGCATCTAATTCTCCAACTGCGGATTTGATATACTTCAGCGTATTTGCTGATTGAATGACTCTGGTTTTGGTTGATCTTTTGGCAAATATGCGCAAATTGTGGTGCCCAAGTTACATGAAGATGCAGAAAAGGTCAGTCGAAAGTCTGTGTTGAACCCGATGTTCCTACCCTTCCTGACAAAAGGGTTGAAGAAGAAGCTTGATTTACATAGGAATAGTTACATTTATTATGCCTAACATCGTCCCTGTTCAAAATATCTGACCTATAAGGTGTCAACCTTAAGTAAGTTAACCTTTCATTCAGTTCCTTTCATAAGTACGAATGCATTTCCGCCAGAACGCCTGAAGGTAGGTGCCTGATGCTCTGTCTCTGGTAGGGCTAACCGGAGCCTAACTAAGGGTTTCCTTTGCTGCAGCATTCTAATTCTAGGTATTCCATGCTGTTGAGTCCACGTCGTTGTCTCATCTCCTTACTCGTTTGATTTTATGTTCGCGGAGATGTTGCATTGATGAGCTAGAAATCCATCATGCAGACTGAACAACTAATGGGTTTTAACCAAGACAACCAATGATGAGGATTAAGGCCACCTTAAATCAATTAAAATGTCCACCCCAAACCCCAACATCCGTACAACTTCTTACTGACCCCATTCCAAGGTGTTTTGAATGGGAGGTGCGAGGTATGTTATATAGTTTCCTAATCATTGCCTACACTTTGTCAAATCATGAGAACTCCTGATGGCTTGACATAGAAGGCCCTTTTGGCAAATCTGTATGGGATTTGCAAAGGTGACTTTTACCTTGCGTAAATAGGGCGTCCAACTGATATTGGCTTACAGCTGGACAAGACCTGCTGTTCTTGCAGCAGGTAATGGTAGAGGGGGAATACTCTTATTTCTACTGTTTCTGCACTTATATTTATTTTCCTCTTTCTCTTCTGTCCCTCACTTTCATCTGCTCTACTATCTCTTCTATCGCTTTTCTCTGGGAGAGGACACAGAATGACCAACAAGGGTGGATGTACCTTTAAACCCAAAACAATCAATATATGGGACAAATATCAGTAAAAGGAAGTGGTGAAAAAGTAGACAAAGAAAAGGTAAATCAGTGCATCACGTTAACAAGTCCGTGAAATGAAGACCCTTTAACCGAACTTTATATAGAGAAAACTGGGGTTTACGGGGTAAACATTATTTTTCTTATTTCTGTTCCAAGACATAGGTTGTGGGTACTCGTTAGAACCGCCTGATGCGTAATAACGAGCACCCTCAACCTATGTTTTGAACGTTTTTAACAAACATATCAAGGATTTTCATCAGAAAAGTAGCCATTTGGGAGATGTGAAAAATGCACTATGTCGCACGGGTGAGTTATCGTAATGTGTGACAAGAGACAGGATAATTAAGAGCTAATGGCGAATAGAGACCAAGGTTATCGAGGGCAGGTTGTCCAATGAAAAGGTAGAAAGTAAGTGGAGATGACATCTTAAGATGCACGTTTACATGTTATACCACTACTCTGGGAAAAAGGGAAGAAGGAAGAATGTTAAAGGGTGGCTTTACAATACATTATAGCTCGGTTACTATTAGTTTTAATCGTGCGACTTATCAGAAAATAAGGCACCCAGTAAGATTTCAATAGAGACCTTGTAGTGGCCAGTAACATTTACATGTTTAAAATATAATACTGTCGATGTAAGTTTGGGAGCCTTCAGCACAAACTGGAAACTTTGGATAATGAATATTGAAATATACAATGTATTTATTAAATGTCGATAGATTCAATTCACCAGTTTAGAGAATCACTTGATAGTTCATCGCTGACAAATATGCTTGGTGATGTATATTCACCTCACTAAATAAAAACCAGAAGGAAATGGTCACCAGGAATTTCTTAAAAATATATCTGTTGGCCCCTGTTATGATACATCTGTGACCAGCCAGTAAAATAATTCATTTTATGTATGTTTTAATATGGATTTTTATCACGATCTGTGACACAGCAGGAAAAACCAGCAAAAGGGTCCATAGGTATCTGAGTCCCTTTTTCATGCCCAGATTGACACAGAGACATCAAGTTTCACATGAATGTGCAAAAATAACCGCCCTGCATACTGACCAAAAAGAAATTGTTTCAAAAAATTCTAAAATCCTTTAGCGCAAAAATAGTGTAAAATTTACCAAATTTCGGGGGGTAAAATTTCAATGGTCAAAATTTATGGTAGCACCGGCTGTAGTTACGTCATATCATAAATTTTGGTATCTTCGAGTATTGACAAATATTTTGGCTGATGCAATAAATCAACATTCAGTTGTAAGCGCAAGCTACACATAACTAAACTTAATCCAACTATACCATCCGCATGGGGGTGGGTGTAAAGTCATAGAATTTTCAACCCCTTTTCCCCACCAGAATTGGTAAATATTCACACGTCACATAGGTTAGGCTTCTATCTCAATGAAACAGCACAAACAAAGCGTGAGAATTTTGGGTGCATTAAATTTTTCGAAATCTGGTCTCAAATCCCGGACTAATTATTCAATTTGGTATTCACATGGAAGAAAACTTGAGTTGGAATAATCATTTTAAATACATTTCGAAAAAGATTTCATCGTATCGGTGGCTTTTCTCACAGATAAAGTCATTTTCAACAGCAGAAGATAAGTATAGTTCTATCATGCTTACATTGAACCACATGTAGATTATTGCAGCATTATATGGGGGAAACTCAACTGGTATGAATGTTCAAAAGATCACAAAAATACAAAGACGGGCGTGTAAAATAATCTTAGGCGGGAACACATCTAGAAGACACCTGCAATCGTCTTATGATATTTTTATTTGCTGCGTGTGTGTTTCTGAAAACAAGTTGGCTTCCTTCAAAAAAGGAATCCAATACGTGGGCTGGCAATTTTTCTAAACTTTGGGTTTTGGATTATTTTTAAAACACATAAGATAATCAGTTCACCAGCAGTTTATTTGTAGAACAAATAAATAAATACAAACATATTGAAACTATTTGTTGTCTAAAGTATTTTAAGTGTCTGCAATTAAAAGAAAAACAAAGCATTTTTAGAATAGCTTATTGGTACTCTTATTTAGCAATAATAATCATATTGTTACAAAATCAATAATAAAGCATGATTCGGTGAGAGATGTGCAGTCATATACAATTTAAAAATGTTTTAGAAGTTGCTTCTAGATAATTCTGTAAACTGAATGACTTATTACATGCGAAGGTGTATATTGTTTGGATTGTATTGTTATAGACTAGATTTTGTCTTTACACAAAAGTATCTTTTGGCTAAATTTAACGTAATGTAAGTACTTACTAAAACTAGATCTGCCACGAAAAATGATTCACTTGGGTGGTTATAATAATAGCGGATAGGATTCTAGCGAAGATTAATATAAAAAAGCCACCATTTTTTTCTGTAATTTATAAAAAAAAAAAAAACACAAGCAAATGACAAGAATATCTGCACATTATAAAAAAAAATGCTAAAACTTGCTTAAATCAATGAAAACATTTCAATCGTTTAAACATTCATTTATTCGAAAGTGTTTCAAATTAAACTTAACTGCTCTGTACCGTTCAGTCCATTATATGACATATTTTGTGCATCGTTTGGGAACTGTTTCAAAGTCTGGCTTAGGCTAAACTAATGTAAATGTTTATTTTACGTCAGTTTTCCTATGCGGTTGAATAGTCTCAATGTATTAGTAGTATAAGTACCTACGAATTCCCAAACCTTTTCTGCCCATTGCTAAATGAATACTACATATATCCAGCTTCAATCTCCGTTTGTCTATTACATTATATATATACAGACGTCTCAAATCCGAAGATTTGGTTTCATGTTTACCAAAAGCGTAGAACGGCGTCTCGGGTTAGAAGTCTTAGTTACATGTTTTTACCTAAAGTTTTACACACAGTAACATGTTTTATTTACCCAAAGAAGTAGACAGCTACACAGACTTCTATTTTAAAAACGGACAATTGTAGTTTATGGCTGATCACGTGATTTGTCCCAGCGCTACTGTAGGTCAATGAATATACGTCACAGAATTGTAAAGCTGTCTGATGGTTTCTCTTCGATTATTTATAGAAAATTACTCTGCAACACCGACAGGAATAAGAATCCAAATACCTAAATGAATCTACTTTCACCTAATATGTAAATCATCGTAATAAATGCAGCTTATAATAAAGGAATGAATTTTTACCGCATTCTGCTTTTTCTGATCGGTTTTATGCAGACCTTGTATTTTTCTGAAAAACAAAAAGTTTATTCCTTGACATTCCCATCACGTTACAAAGTCAAAGTAATATACACCCCTGCAAACATTACTTTATTGAGAGAAAATGTGGAGTGTGCAAGGGGTATTATTCCTCAAAACATTACGATAATACACCCGTGCGACACAGTGCATTCTTTCACATCTCCAAAATGGCTTCTTTTCAGATGAAAATCCTTGATATTTTTTCTTATTTATATTGCAAACATTGGTTGTGGGCACTCGTTAGGTCCACCTCTGCTAGGCGATTCTTACACACAACCTATGTCTTGGAGCAGAAATAAGAAAATAATGTGTACCCCTATAACCCCAGTTTTCTCTATACAAAGTGGGTTTGAAGGAGTGTTCATTTCACGGACTTTTCGTTTTTGTTATAGTGCGTACATTACACTAACACCCTTGCAGTGAGCACTGCTGTTAAGTAGAAGAGAAGGCAATGATTTATATAATAAAAAGTTGGGATTGCAGAGATAAAGATTAGTATTGTAACTCTACTAAAAAGAAAGTTTAGAATGGCTTCACTGAGGCGGTTCTAGCGGACCTCCAATGATCGAGAATAAGGCAAAGAAGACGAATTCTAAAACATGCCACTACATGTAGTTTTAAACCTGTATCAGAAATGTAAAGATTCAACACCTGTTTTGGGGTCGATTGTTTTACAATCGACCCAAAGTTACTAAAAGGCAAATAAAAAAATAATGATGTTGCCCACGTGACAATCACTGATTTGGGGAAACCAATATTATCATTATAAATAGAAAACGTCGCGCTATTTTTGTCGATGTTACATGTAAGTCAGAGCTATCTATAGAGTCTGGTAAGGAATCGTGTGCTGGGTTTCGCAAACACTGAATACCCAGATCAGAATGTGGCGCGGAATGTGGCGTCTGCTCAGCCGGCTGCTCAGGACTACACTGTTTGCTTAAATACTGGCATTTAAGGATCAAACGAAATAGGTCAGGCCAATGCCAGGCTGCCTCCGTCATGAAAGGAAAACAAAAACAGTATCTTAATATAGCCCGCGCTCTCACGCGACGACTTTCGGAAAATACTATTAATAAAATTGTTAGAAAGAAATGGACGTTTGCACATATGTATGCTAAGCCGACAAAAAAAAAAGACAATATAACGTAACTTTTCGCACTTCTGCTTATAACATATCTTAGAACCTAGGAATATTTAGGAGCAAAACTTTTATAGGTGGTATCGTTATTAGACATACAACGTAGACCCAAATCGGATAGACAGTACATCGCGTCTGATCAGGACCAGCACTGTTCGCCATACATACAGCAACATTTTCATTTTAGAACATGATTCAGGTCCGTACGCAGACTCTATAAAATGTGGGGAGGGTGCGAATTCCGGGTAATTTGCAGAATGTGAAATACTGCATGAATTTGAGATAATTTTCCAAATTAGGAGGGGTGGGTGGGGGTTGTCACTCCTGCGTACGGGCCTGCATTAACAGCTAGAATGAACAAATTACTTTGTTTAAAAACATTGCACTGAATCACTGTTATAAGGACAGTCGGCAGGGAACTCTTCAGTAAAAAGAAACAAAGAATGGATATCTTTCCCGCCAGTTTCTCATTTGGTTGAGGTGAAAGCTTCGGTTTTTATTGCTAAAATTTGATCATTTTTGAACAGTTTTAAAGCAAAATGTGTCTGACTTTTTATCAACTATCATCAGAAATAAAAGGAAATATACGGATCAATAATATAGAGTTAGTCTTTGTCAGAGGTGTGGGACTGATTGAAATTATTTCTTGTGTACATTTGGTAAGGTTATATAGCAGAATACCTTTGTTTGTACCTCCGAAAATGGCGGACCTCAGCGGAAGTGACGTCACGCCGATCGTCCTTATTCAGTAGCTGGAATGCAGTGGTGCGACTGAGCGAGAAAATGCGAGAGAGGAGAAACTATGGCAGTGTGGATCCTGATCAGCAGAAGCATTCGATGGATCTACACTGTTTGCAAAGGAGAAGTTGGATAAAATGTTATATTACATGCATAACAGAGAAATACTATGATTTCTACCAGACATAATCTTGGTATTTTCCTTTTTGCTGAGAAGAAATATTTCCTCTTAGCCGGAGAAATAAATCTCTTTAGCTGGAACTACTTTATGTACAAGATACAAGATACCGCTTTTGCAGTAAAACCGTTATATTCAAATGCGAGAAAGTTTCAGTCTCGTCGACGTCATTCATGACGTCATTGCAATGGTGTCTGGGAAGACATCAACAGACTATCAGAATGAGTGAAGTTTGGGTCGGATGCAACTCTTAAACAAAAGAAAACATGGACATGCGTTTTATCACTGAAACACTCTATTTCTTCTGTTTATGTTCAAAACTGTAGAAAGCGCTTTCAAAATGGCGGCCATCCAGTTTTTCTTCCACCCAGCTTCTGTAACACTACGCTGATTGAACCGTTAACATGAGCCGTCAACTGAACGGAAATTCAGACCCAAAATTCAAGATCCATTCGGTCCTTAAAGTCTATGGAAGTGCATGTAATATAGAGATTATTCATTTCTCCTATTTGAAATGTGGTATTAATAAACATGGGGGGGGGGGGGAGTTAAATCCGTTATCGGATTGTTCTACATGTACCTCCCTCGGTATTTCAAACAGGAGATATACATGTACCTGTAATAACTTTTCAAACACATATCAGTGCATATTGTCTTGCATATGAGGCTAAGCAGTATCAATGAAATATTATAAATCTGTTGAGATGATTGGATATTTGTGTATACAGAAGGCGAATAAACACATTAACAAATGATATGTTAATAATTTGGAAAACATCACGAAAACACGCCTATATAATTTTAACCCACTTGAACCCCACTTTTATATAGTAAAACTGGGGTGTCAGGGGGTATACCTTATTTTTCTTATTTCTGCTCTAAAATATAGATTGTGGGTACTCGTTAGAACCGCCTCGATGAGGCGGTTTTCACGAGTGCCCACAATCTATATTTGAGGCGGTTCTAACGAGTGCCCACAATCTATATTTTGAGCAGAAATAAGACAAATATCACAATTTTTCATCTTAAAGTCTTCTTTTTTTCGGCGATAAAAGTGGCAATGTATTTGTATAGGCGTGTTTGCGTAATGTCTTGAAGGAAAATGGTTCCAGTACAACCCCAAGAACGTTATTTTATTTATTTATTTTTTTTCACTGAATACTTTTCTTATATTGAAGCGATTTAACGAGTACCCACGATCTACGTTATAAAGCAGTGTTTCTGTTGGTTGTTTTTGTCCGCGTGACTATTGCTGGCTATGAACAAAACCCAGGCAGCAGTGTTGAGACTTCTCCCTGTGCCATCAGAGGGCTGTGTAAAACGCAAAATCTAGACTGGACTCATGTACGGGGTATTGACTTATCAATCGACACAAAGAAAATCTGGACTGGGCTCGTGTACGAGGCATTCTCTAATACAGAAACTTCACGCCTGCTGTTTATTGTTGCTGACAATTAAAAAATCGAAGGACTGGTTGTTTATAGCACCTAAGAGGTGCAGTGTAAAAAGTAAATTCTGGGCGGTGCTCGTGCAGGGGGGGGGGGGGGGGGTGGGGGGGGGGGGGGCTTTGGTAAGTAGTGTATAACTGATCAGACGCCACATAACGCGGTGTCTTCTCCTACTCTGCCTACTTAAAATACTGGAATTTAATGATGGTTCAACGAACAGATCAATTCTCACTTCAGGGTATATTTTCCCAACCTACACTCAGAGACGATCGACCCACCGGTACTCACAGTGCTTTGACTTAATATTTCCCCAACTTAAAACTGTAACTGTTACGCAAACAATTCTGCAAATCAACCCAATACATCTTAAACAATTATGTAGAAATAACTCTATATGGAAATGTACCTAGCTATATAAAAGCGGTTAATTCAGTCCTTATTAGTTTCTCTGTGTGTTCTTACGTTAGAAAGTCTGGCAAACTAATGTGATTTTTCAGGGCCATAAAAGAGTTGAAACCAGTACACGAGTACTGGTAAACAGCTTAGAGAATCTAAGCCTGCCCAGGCAAAGCGGTGCGAGTCGGCCCATCCATGCTAATAAACTCTATTGGTTTCATTGGACGGCAGGGATTGAGATGAAGGTAAAAGTCCCGCAAATTGGAAGCAACTTCTCCAATATGACCTTTATAGTGTTGACGGGAACGCTAAACCTTAAATCAATCAATCATTCAATCAATCAATCAGGGCCATAAAATACTGTTGCTAAAATATTCCTTCTTTTCAGACCAAACATAGATTTAGATAATATGGATACTCGTTATAATCGCCTCGACGAGGCAGTTTTAACAAATACATATCGATCTACTCAGTGCTATAGCAGTAGTAAAGAAGTTGCATTCACCCTTGCGAAACCTTGCATTTTTGAAAAGCCCCATAGATAAATTCAACGTATGCACTGAACTAATATGTTCAGGTTATTAACCCCAAAACGTTTTTGGAAATGACTACCCCTATTTGCCTAGCGTTCCATAAAAGGCACAAAGAAATATTGAACTAATTTTGCGAAAAGTAGAGACAGAAATCAGAAAAGTAGAGACAGAAATCAGCCTGCGCATATGCACAGTCTGGTCAGGGGTTTTGCTGCTTTTGTCAAAATACATGCAGCGAGCAGACGACAATTCTTCCGACTGACAGTGAAGCGCTTGGCATTAATGGGTTATTTACAGTTCAATGGGAAACCCGTTTTTTACGCAGCTGGTCCCTACTAATGATATAGCAGTCTACCAAAGAAGAAGTAGCCATCTAGCGGAGATAACGACGAGGGAACCAATCTATTGATCCACCTGAAGCAAACGCTTGATTGCGTCGCTGAGAAGCGTCTTGCAAACCTTGATGCTGGAGTATAAACATTTTCCAATCTCGTCCATATTCTTACCTGCGTGGGCCTAATAGGCCCACGCAAAAAAAGCAATATTCTGAACAAGGTATATAATAATATTGCCCCTTCATATATCACAGATCTACCATGTATTTCAGAGGCAAGTCATAAACACTGATAGTTTGGTATCCAACCTGCGTTCTACTTCTACCAGAAATGCCGATTTATTTAATAGTACTTTGTCCTATTCAGGACCAGTTAAATGGAATAGTATTCCCGTGGGAATTAAAATACTTCAAGTTTAAAATCGTTTGCAGCCAAATGCACAACATGGATGAAAAGTTAATTCTGTCTAGAAACACCCACCGCCATCAACATTAAAATTTATTTATGGTATTTGTCGCATTTTTCCTCAATATTTTCATATAACTTGTATTTGTCCATATATGTCTCTCACGAATAGCGTATTTTAAAATGTATCATTTAGTTTGTATGACTGTGTTAATTAATGCATTTAAATTTATGCTTTCAGAGGGCCTCATGGAAGATTTGCTATGTCAAATGAGCCACCCTCTATAAATAAAGACACCGCTTACTACTAACTAACAAAAGTAAATTTCGGATTTTTTTTTTTTTTCAAATATTAGTCAGGTCATCTACTCATGCTCCGCCCCACCCCCCACACCCACACCCCCATCCGCCTTTTAAGTATCAAGACAATAGCTCAAATAGTTAAGGAGATATTCTGCTTACAAAAGTTAAATGCTGAAATTATCAACGGGCCATACTCAAGAACAAAATTCAGTTTTTGTTTCAAACGTTGATCAGGATATCATTCCCTAACAGTTCATTACGATAGCACACCCGCGCAAAGTAGTGCATTTTTCAGATCTCCAAAATGACTACTCTTCTGATGAAAATCCGTGATATTTTCTGATTTATACTGCAAACTTAGCTTTTGGGTGCTCGTCGGTTCTAACGAGTACCCACAAGCTATGTCTTGGAGCAAAAATAAGAAAAGTAATGTATACCCCCGTAAACCCCAGTTTTTTCATATAAAGTGGGGTTTAGTGGGGTGTTCATTTCACGGACTTGTTCGCGTGATGTTCAAGGCAATAGCTGAAACAGGTTTTCAGATATCTTGCTTACAAGGTTAACATGCCCAGATTTTCAAAGGGGCATAGTTCAAGAAAACAAATCAAATTATTTTCAGAAGCCAATCAGGTCATCTAGTCATCATTGCCTATCATCCTGTTAAGTTTCAAGACAATAGCATTGACAGTTTTAGAGATATTTTGCTTACAAACTTAAAATGCCCAATTTTTCAAAGGGCCATAACTCAGTGAAGAAAATTCGTATTTTTTTATTTCAAAAGTTGTTCAGGTTATCTACACATAATCCCCTATCGGTCTGTATAGTTTCAAGACAATATCACAAGCTTGAATTGCCCAAATTTCCAAAGGGATATTACACAGGGGAAAAATCATATTTCTTTTTTCAAAAGTTAATCATAGCCCCCGCCCATTGGGGCTTGAAGAAATAGATGGGCTGCATGATGCTTCCACGCAGAGCTGAAACGGACCGCACACGAGTACTCTTAAACTGCTTAGAGGATTTAAGCCTGCCCAGGCAAAGCGATTCGAGTCGGACCGTCCATGCTTATAAAAATTGAAGTGGAGGCAATTGGTTTCATTGTTGGGCTTGAGGTGTCATGTCATCTCAAAAAGTTGAGATAAAAGTCCCATAAAAGTGGAAACAGCGTCTCCAAAATGACCTTTGTAGTTTTGACGGGGACATTAAACCTCAAATCAAACAAACACAATAAAAAGTGAATCAGGCCATATATCTGTCTGCAATGTTTCAAGACAATGACTCAAACCGCTTTTGAGATATCTTGCTTACAAGTTTGAAATGCTCAAATTTTCAAAGGACCATAACTCAAGTAAACATGTTTAGGTTTTTATCAAAATTTGTGTGAAGTTAAGTTGGGGGCATAAAATATCAAATATTTTCATCTGAAAAATGCTAGTTCCAAACATAAGGAAAACATCATGTTAGCACACTGGTATGTTATCGTGCATGAATGAAACAATCGCACGACAACTGAACTGTAAATAGAACTACATTTCATAGAGGATCTTCCGTGAGTGCTCATGTATTATTGAATTTATTAAACGAGTTGAGGAAAAGGGATAAAATGCGAGGCTCTGTCGAGCATTTTATCCCTTTTCCTCAACGAGTTTAATAAATGCAATAATACATGAACACGAATGTTAGATTCTATTTATCATATGACTTGTAAAACACATTTTATTCACGATTTGTTAACAATAATGTCAATATTCGGCCATAAGTAAACGCGACGTCGTTAAGGACGTCGCACATGTAACGTTACGGGACGTATCTAGCTTATTTGCATATTTAATCCACTAGTGGATTATCGAAAATATTACATGGCGTTATTACACACTCAGACGCGACGTCATATGATAAAGTTGTTTCTCTGTCATGTTGAACTCTGTAACTGCTTTGTCATGCATTGGATTATCTTGGACGTCTTGGGATGAACGGTTTAACGCGTCTTATAAATAGCATTAAATTATTGAAAAAAGAAGCCCGCTGAAATTGTTGCACGTTCCTACTTCTGGAAAATGTTGTTGCTTTAAAGCGTATAATGAAGTCTTTTTCATTGGAGAATTGTCATTAAATCGCAATTTAATCGTGTTTCTGTCAAGTACCGATAAGAGCAATTGATCACTGCGAGAGGATAATTAGTTGTAATTAACACTACTAACTGTTCTCAAAGACTTAATGTAGCCGTGAAAATCAATGGAAGCACCGTATGACATAGCATGATAACATGGAATTTTGCTTTAATTTCGAAGCTTCGATCCACTACTTACGTCACTGAGCTAAGTCCGTTATGCAACAGTTTGCTTTATCCATATCAATTTTTGCAGAAAGTTAGAGTGACGAGTATCACGCTAACATGTCCTTGAAATGAAAATATCGCAAAAACATTATTCTAAATTTCAATTACATCAATTATTTTAAACTTTGTATTTATGATCCAAACCATAGATTATGTATACGCATTAGAATCGCCTTAATAAGGCAGCTCTAACAAGCACCCGAAATTTATTTGGAATAGATACAGGAAAAGTAACCCAAATTTTCAAATGAAACATTCTTATACTAGTGTCGTCAAAGACAGCATTGTATCGCAAATATCCTACTAAAATACGAAGCGGCTATTTTATCGTGGCTATCGGAAAGCACATTTCACAATAGGATGACAGAACAGAATAGAACATAACTTTTTTAACAGTACAGCAAAGGCCATATTTAGGTGGCATAGTAGACACAACATGAAATACATGCACATTATGAACATTATAAATGCATATCAAGCATGCTATAACATAAATGTACATGAAATATTTTCGGCAGATGCCCGTTTCCGCTTGAGAGTGGAGACCAAAATTAATATTAGGCCTACGACAAACCGTAAACATTTTATAAATTTATGATGCAAACTTCTTCATAATATTATCGACGAGTTTCGACAGTTTTGTAAGCGTTGTATTGCTGTTGGTAGTTAAGAGTGCCTTATATTTTAAAATATTATGTCTTCGTATAATAATGGTTTCAGGGTTCTAAATAGAAGTGAAGGTAATGATCTAAAAACGTGACACGAAAACAAGTAATGATATTCATCATTTCACTACATACAGTATACTACATTTTCTTTAATTTACAGCCGTATCGTTCCATCTGCCTGTCTCAATAGGCAGCTTGTGGTTGCCTGTTCTAAATTTTATAATTTTATCATGATATATTTTGTGATATTAATTATATTAATATTTTTTTCTTCAAAATTTTAATTTTCTTTAAATATGAAAACTTTTTTTTTCTTTAGAGGAGATGCTAATCTTTTTATGCCATTCTTGAATATACAAATCCGACAATGCTTGAAAAATGTTTTGGATTGCTATGGAATTGTTCCTAAAAAGCTCCGAAATAAAAATGTATATTCATATAAGTCAATTTTTGTTTTCATTAAACATAATTTTGTACATCAGTTTGTATAATTTAGATTCTTTCCATTAATTATTGACAACAAATAATAATCAAAAATGAGTTCCTTTATAACATTCATAAGAAAGAAGATGGGTCATACCACGCAGCTTCGGCCAACAAAGCCCCACCAGTGACCCCGCAACGATCCGGCAAAGAAAGCCAGAGGAAACACACTGCAACCCCGCGAACCCCGAACAGGCAGCCGACCCAAAGACCGACACAAACCAAAACGGGGCCCAAACAACCAAAAACCCGTCCAGAACATGAGTCCAAACCAATAATCCACCCCCGACCTCTCAGAATATTCACACTGATCTCAAAGGACCAAAAGTAAAATATAAACTGCACTATGGTTGATGTACGGGGAGACGCCCCACGGCCGCCACACGGCACAACACCAGCTGCAGTGAAGGCAAATAATAATAAAAAATGAGCCCCCATAAGAGCAATGAAACAAGAGGCGTATCATTCTTGATTTAATGTTACTTTGTATTGGATGTCGACCTAATTGCACACACTGAAGACTGATAATATATGTCTTAGAAACTCAGTAGTTAAATTTTCGATAATCCGGGTATTTGAAATGGGCAACAAGTGATGGCATCATCTCGTGCGTTCATACCTTGATATATTCATATATTATGTTGCCATTAGAGCAAGCTTTGTCGTTTTATATTTCTTTAGATTTTTAATGCATCTTAGTATTTCCGATTCTGCGATATGCGAATTTAAAATTATAGACGGATCCAATGTTTTGACACGTGACCTTGTTTACTTGTCACTGCGCATGCGCAAAACTACTTGTCCTTTTGATAACGATCTTTCGTGGTTGGCAAAAAGCCGCTGGTTCCATATAAACGCATTGTAAATAGGCTTAATATTACGGCCATATTTTAGTTGACTGTTACCGAAAATCGATCGAATTACACTTTAAATGAGTAGATAAATATATTCTAGACTACATTCCTGCATCTTCCGCATTTTTAGTCATTCGTTTTGCGCATTTTTATCACAAATAATTAAGACCATCCCGCCTCGTTACCTGCTTAGGTTTAACAGGTAATTATCATCAAAACATCCTCAAATATGCTAGAAACCAATAATTACTAGCTAAGACATGTCTATTTTAAAAGTTTAAAGGTCAATTTCGTCGTTTCGGTTCCAAACAAAATACAAGTTTACAAAAAATAACATCGCATTTACAATGGCGACAAACGGCCAAAGAAGTTTTTTGCCCACCACCGGTAAGTCCCGGCAAACAGTACTATTGAGTGATGACGTAGTGTTTGGATGTGTCTATATCATCATCATCAATTACATAGAGGATCTTACATGAGTGCTCATGTATTATTGAGTTTATTAAACGAGTTGAGGAAAAGGGATATAATGCGAGGCTTTGCCGAGCATTTTATCCCTTTTCTTCAACGAGTTTAATAAATTAAATAATACATGGGCACGAATGCAAGATTCTTTTTATCATATGACATTTAAAAACGCATTTTATTCACGATTGTTTACAGAAATGTCAATTTTCCGCCAATAGTTAACGCGACGTCGTTAAGGACGTCGTACATGTAACGTTACGGCAGGTATCTATCTAATTTGCATATTTAATCCACTAGTGGATTATCGAAAATATTACATGACATTATTACACTCTCAGACGCGACTTCATATGATGAATTTAAAATATTCATAGTGCCAATTTCTGGGTCGAGACTTTGATATTATTCTGATCATTTAGGATTTTGAAAAAGTTATAAATTGAATATCGATATCCTTATTTTCCTTTTAACACTTGTTTCTTTGAATTGAGGTTTAACGTCCCCATCAACACTATTTAGGTCATTTTTGGAGATGTTGCTTCCAATTTTTGGGACTTCGACCCGACACTGAGATGAAATAAAAGTTCAAGCCCGGCTGCCTAATGAAACCAATATGGCTTATTAGCATTGGACGGTCTAACTCACACCGCTTTGTAATAGGATAAAACATCCATGTGAAATACCTGAAGTTAAATATTTCCTTTCCCCCATTTTTTTTTAAAGAACTTAATTCTTAGTTTTGCTGCAAACATAAAGTTTGGGCACTCGTTAGACTCTCCTCATTGAGGGGATTCTTACGACAATGATTAAATGACATCTAAAGCCCTACCAATAGGGTTTATATATGTAGGAACGGTTCGACCCGCACCACTTTGCCTGGACAGGCTTATACCTTCTAAGCGGTTTACCAGTACTCAATTGCTGTCGGTTTTAGCTCTATGTGGAAGCACCATGCAGCCCAATCTATTTCTCAAAACCCCGATGTGTGGGGTCAACCTATCATGCGCATACAGACTGGTTTTGAGCTATCAAGTAAACCTGTCAACGATACATGTACAGTAAAATCCTATATTAAGACCACCATTTGGACTGTTCAGAAGTGGTCTTAAAGATCACTTTTTAACAGTCCCAAAGGGACCACCATTGGGACTGTTCAAAAGTGGTCTTAAAGACCACTTTTGAACAGTCCCAAAGGTAGTCCCTGACCAGAGAACATTTAGGCAAAAAAGCAAGGACAAATTAAGTTACCCTTCAAAATAAGCTTGTTATAGCAGAATTAGTCCTTATTTTAGGTGGTCTTAATAGCGGAATTTCACTGTACCTGTTTCACCGAAAAAGTTCAGCGACTTAGAGAATGTCACATGCGAGTCAAAGCAGTGCCAATATCGGCTGACGGCTTCTTTGCAGTTGACGTTGTTGCAGATGTTGAAAATGGCTGTACATCTGGATTCAACCACCCTGGTGTTCAGAACAAGGAGGATGGTGGGGTGGGGGGGGCAGGGAGGGGGGGGGGTGAGTGCTGGAGGAAATTAATGGTCGTCAAATAATACACAGATGGAGAAAAGAGAGTTGGGAAAATGGAATGACCGGTACAGAAGAGTTGTTACAATAATATCTATGGTGCTCCGTTAACTTGGATTGTACATTTCTGTCCATTACACAGAAACCTCAACGAACTTACATACGCTTTCTCAAAAGGGCGAATATTGGCGTTTGGGAGTGGGGGCGGGGCGTAAAACGGCCTTGGACGGAGGACCTCAGTCCTACCGCACGACGATGCCGCAACGCAATAACAAGCAATTGACATACATCGGTGCTATACATCTGTGTTACCCAGGTCCACTTTACTGAAGTTTGCAAATTTCGGCTGAAAATCTTTCATCTCAAATTCATGGTCGACCGGGTGTGAAAATAAGAGTGCCAGTCTTACAGCAAATGACACAATCAAGAAAGTCGAATAAACAGCTTTTTATGATAACAACAATCCAGTATTCGATAGCCTGTGAGAAAACGTATGGCTTAAAATAACGATGGCCATTTAATTAGCCCATTTTACAGCCTTCCATTGGATCGAATAATGTAACTTTAATACCTAATTTAGTCAGATTGTAGAACATGACAATTTATCCTCCCGGTAATTTTTTGTTTGTTTGTATTGGAGTTTTACGGCCCAGTCAACACTATTAAGGTCATTTTTGAGCCGGTCAGTTTACCTATCAACACTTTCCTGGGCAGGCTTATACGTAAGCGGTTAACCAGTACAGTGCACATTCTTCCTCCCGGTAATAAAATGAGGGTCATTCATGTCATCACTGAGATTTAACCTATTGTATCCTGGTGGACTCTTCCGTTGTTATTTGTCGGAGAGGTCCATTAGTCAATCAAGGGAGCCGGGTATATGCTATTTTTTGACGGAAAAGAACGTCTGATCAGGGTCTACACGGTTTGCCTTTGTCGACTTTACGGGTTTCCAGGTGAGGCTATGATGGGTTGAAGTTAAAATCATTATATTCGTATTTTCGTTTTCAAGCCTATATAGTTTTGGCCCCCTTGAACTCCACTTTAATATAGTAAAACAGGGATTTCAAGGGGTATACCTTATTTTTCTTATTTCTGCTCTAAATTGAAGATTGTGGGTACTCGTTAGAACCGCCTCGATGAGGAGGTGAGTGAGTGTTTTGAGTTTTACGTCCCACCAACAACTAAGGTCATACGGAGACGGGACCTCGGTTTAAAGACTCATCCGAAAGTCTGGAGAAGCCCGGGATCGATCCTGCGACCCCTGGTTTACAAGGCGAGTAGCGTAACCACTACACCACGGAGGCTTCTAACGATGAGGAGGTTCTAACGAGTGCCCACAATCTATATTTTGAGCGGAAATAAGAAAAAAAAAATACTAAAGTTTTTCATCTTAAAATTTGCATTTTTTCGGCGATAAAGGTGGCAACGCATTTGTATAGGCGTGTTTTCGTAACGAATCCATTGTATCCTGGTGGACTCTTTCGTTGTCATTTGTCGGAGTAGTCCATTTGTCATTCAAGGGCGCCGGGAACATTTTCTTTTTTATTATATTTTGTACAGAAAATCATGTACGCAAACAGTGTAGACCCTGTTCAGACGTCTGATCAGGGTCTACACGGTTTGTCTTTGTCCACTGTACTGGTTTCCAGGTTCGAATGGGTGGAAGTGATATGCAGTAGTCTACGCCTGCTCAGGTGACGTAGTCTGAGTCGGACCCTTCATGCGTATTAACCATTTTGGCTTGCTTGGGTGGCAGGCTTGAGATGCCATCTTAATGCCGGGTAAAAGTTCCACAAAACAGCCCGAAAATCAAATAAACAAACTCCGCCGCGCCAAAACGAAAAGGGTTCATTATGCACGCGCACACAACGAATACGCGGATCATCAGTCTGTGCACCGACTTAGTGTGATTAGAGTCTCCAGCATGCGCTAGATACATGTATATCGTCAACGACACGAGGGTTCTTCATTCAATCAGGGTAGGTTTTTGTTTGTTTGATTTGTGGTTAAACGTCCCCGTCAACACTGTAAAGGTCATTTTGGAGACGTTGCTTCCAATTTTGTGGGAATTTTACCCGACGTTGAGATGAAATGACATCACAAGCCCTGTCGCCCGATGAAACCAATAGGGTTTATAAGCACGGACGCTCCGACTCGCACCGCTTTGCCTGGACAGGCTTAGCTCCTCTAAGCGGTTTACCAGTACTCGCGTGCGGGTCGGATTTAGCTCTGCGTTAAAGCATCGTGCAACCCATATATTTCTTCAAGCCCCGATGGGCGGGGGCCAAATCAGGGTAGGTTGTGTACTGACTAAATTTCTACTCCGACTGATTTGATACTTCACTGAGTGCACACATTACGAAAACACACCTATTCAAATATATTGGACATTTTACCGCCGAAAAAAAAAGAAAAAAATCCGATAAAAATCATGATATTTTTCTTACTGCTGCTCAAAATATAGATTGTGGGTACTCGTTAGAACCGCCTCATCGAGGCGGTTCTAACGAGTACCAGCAATCTATATTTTGCAGAAATAAGAAAAATAAGGTTTACTCATGTAAGCCCCAATTTTATTATATAAAAGTGTGGTTCAAGGGGTCGAAATTATATAGGTGTGTACGGACAACGCCCATAGGGGGCTTGAAGAAATATATGGGCTGCATGATGCTTCCACGCAGAGCTGAAACCGACCCGCACACGAGTACTGGTAAACCGCTTAGATAATCTAAGCCTGCCCAGGCAAAGCGGTGCAAGTCGGCCCGTCCATGCTGAGTCAAACCCTAGTTTCACTGGGCGACAGGACTTGAGATGCCATTTCATCTCAATGTCGGGTACAAAAAACCCACAGAATTGGAAGCAACGTCTCCAAAATGACCTTTACAGTGTTGATGGTGACGTTAAACCTTAAATCAAACAAACAATATAGGCGTGTTTTCGTGATGGTGTTCGATGTCGCCATTTCGTTCAGCGCGGCCACTTTATTGCCTGCAGCGCATCACGTTACATGTAACAAACGTCTTGTACATATGATGGGCAATTTATATTGGTTCCTTACTTTACAGATATAGACTACGAGAGACGGTTCAAACATATGTCTTGGGTGATTGGGCGAGGCGAGGGTGCCATGTATCTTTTGTTGTCTCGGCAGCAGGTTAGGATAAAGAGAAATGTTTATATTCCTTCTGTTTTTCCCCTATCGTCCATTTTCCCCTTTCTCCCCTACCCCTCTCTTTCATTTCCTCTACTTACTCTTCTGTCTCTTTTTCTCATTTTCTTTTTATGCCCATACGTGTTGGCGTGTCGTTACGCCATCTAAACAACCCCTTAACCCTTAGCTTGCTGAATATTCATTTAAGCCACACCCATTTCTGTCTATCAACCAATCAAATTACTTGATGTAATTTATTGCTACAAATTCATAAAGTGAATGCCAAACAGTGTAGATCCTATTAACCAATCCTTCCGCTGATTCAAGAAGGGCAGTTGTCAGTTTCTGGCGAAAGAATGTGCACTGTACTGGTTAACCGCTTACGTATAAGCCTGCTCAGGAAAAAAGACCTAAATATAGTTTATCAACGACCTTTGAGAGTTCAAAGTTTATGTGAGACGAGTCGATTCCATTTTTTAGGGGAAGCAGGTTTCGGATACTTTTTTCTTGTGATTTTAAAGATATAAATCAATGTTATGGAAATTATCTACCTAGAAGTCGTGGTCGGGTGGTTAATGCGATGTACTGCCAGTTACCCTGAAAAATCTTTTAGACCAGGGTTCGAGTCCCAGTGGCACATTTTTTTTTTTTTTTTTATATTTAAGTTTTCATTTTCATTTTATCTTTTTTATATTTAAAGTTATTTTCTTTTTTTTAGATTTACATCCTTAATATTTTGTTTACTTTGTTTTATTTTCAACAATTGCATTTTTATGTCATTCTAAATCTTTTGGATGCCGGCCTCGGTAGTTCAGTCGAATGCGCGTCTGACTGGTGGTCAATAGGACGCGGGCTCGATACCTGCCGGGGTCAGCAACATTCTTTCTCATGGAGATTGATCATGAAATCTTTCCCATGGCCATTGCCTCCTTTCCGCTGATTCAAGAAGGGCAGTTGTTAGTTTCTGGGGAAAGAATATGCACTGTTTGGGTTAACCGCTTACGTATAAGTTTGCCCAGGATAAGTGTGGATAAGTAAACTGACCGGCTCAAAAATGACCTAAATAGTGTTACCTTGGCCGTAAAAGCCCAATACAAACAAACGAAACTCTTTCAGATTCATTTCAACAGCGCATTTGCCTTCACTGACGGCTATGAACATACGTTCAATCAAAGTAACATTTTTTGACAATACTTCTTGGATCCGAGCTGCAACGATTCGCTTGTGCTCGTTCCATTTTTTTTCAATAAAATGAATATTCATCTAATGTGATGGCCCCGCCCATCGGGGTTTGGAGAAATAGATCGAGCTGCCCGATGCTTTCAAGCGGATCTGAAACGGACGACACATGAGCAATGTTAAACCGCTTAGTAAGGCCGAACCTGCCCAGGCAAAGTAGTGCGGGTTGGACCGTCCAACCCGTTTAGTTTTATTGGGTGACAGGGCTTGGGGTGTCAATTTCATCTCAATGTTGGGTAAAAACCCCACAAAACTGGAAGCAACTTCTCCAAACTTGACGGGGACAATAAACCTCAAATTAATCAAATCAAACAAACATCTCATGTGCTCCAATTTTATAGGTTCGAAAAAAAGTTAAGAAAAAGTAAAAATTAAAAATAAAAATAAAAACATCCGCCTAAGATTCGAACCCTAGATCTTCAAGATGGAAGACGTGCTACTAAACTGTCTCGACTGGTCGTCAATCTGGTTACAAAACGCGCCAGATTAAGAATATGACGGTATCTATCGCCAAGTGTAATAAATATCCATTACAGGCGACTTACCTAAAACACAGACGAGTCCAAAATTAAAAGTGCATTCACGTCTCACTGCGTTTTGAAAGACTATAGTGTTCACTGGGCTGTTAAACTCAATACAAACAAACAAACTATCAACCAATCAAATTACTTGATGTAATTTATTGCTACAAATTCATAAACTGAATGCCAAACTGTGCAGATCCTGATCAGAAGCCATCTTATCTGGATCTACACTGTTTGCATAGATAAGGGGTTGTCGTGAACAGCAAGATCAGGTTAAATGAGTTCGTTTTCAACCAGTTCACACCAAATAAAATCAATCAATCAAACGAGTGTCCAGGAACTATGAGAAGAACAACATACATGTAATACATGCATGTCAGAGAAAATGCAAGTGTCTGTTTTTAAGCGCATGCGCGAATTGTCGTTTCTGGAACGACGACGGAGACCACACTGTCTTTCACAGGCATGTTCATTACGAAAACACGCCTATGCAAATACATTGAACTATTTATCGCCGAAAAAATGAAAATTTTCAGATGAAAAATTGTGATATTTTTCTTATTTCTGCTCTAAGATATAGATTGTGGGTACTCGTTAGAACCGCCTCATCGATAAGGTTTACCCCCGGAAACCCCAGTTTTACTAAATAAAAGTGAGGTTCGAGGGGGTCAAAATTATATAGGCGTGTTTTCGTGATGTACATGTACACCTCCAATGGTCTGTACTACAATATGTTTATTTTAAGACTCTTACATGGGTGGAAAGAAAATTAAGGCAACACTAAGTCTTGGCAAGGCGTGTGATGCCGACGTGTGATTCCGAGGGGCTTGGCAAGCCGAGTGATTCCGGACTTTGAAGGATGGAGTTTTCTAACTCCGCCCCCACAACGCAAAAACACACCTTTCATTTGTAAGCGTGTAATTTTAACACTACAGTCACTTCGATTGCCGAATTCTGTCGATATATAATGAATAAAACATTGGTGTTTAGTGGCGTCACGTTACGGACAGTTACGCCACCTTAACAACATCTTAAATGAGTTCGTTTTCAACCAGTTCACACCAAACACGTGAAAATACTAGATTACTTTCCTGATCATGAGCAGGATAAGCTGGGTATCATATGAATTACTAGCACAGGGTAAATCCAGGATTTCTTAGAACTACTGAAAAAATGATACCCGTCACATCTGTTACGCTGAGGCGGTTGTGACAAGTCAAACAGTAGTCGTCGACGTGTTCTATGCAGAACTTCGAAAAACATATTTATAGCCCGACAAAGCATACTTGTCATGAATACATAGAGGATCTTACATGAGTGTTCATGTATTATTGAATTTATTAAACGAGTTGTGGAAAAGGGATAAAATGCGAGGTTTTGCCGAGCATTTAATTCCTTTTCCTCAATGAGCTTAATAAATTCAATTATACATCAGCACAAAAGCAAGATTCTATTTCTCATATGGTATTTAAAACGAATTTTATTCACGATTTTTTTTTTTTTTTTTTTTTTAATAAAAGTGCCAATATTCCGCTATTAGTTAAGGGCGTCGCACGTGTAACGTTACGGGCCGTATCTAACTATTTTGCATATTTTATCCACTAGTGGATTACGGAATGATGTCGACGACGACGATGATGATTGGCCTACCGCTTACTATAATATACATGATTTCAATTAGTATCAAACTTAAAACCGCTTTTGTTACTTCTATACAAAACAGACCACTGTTATGGTTTCCTATTTGTTCTGATCTACGCTGTAACCCTCAGACAAAAATATTTCTTTTTTTCAAACGCACATGCTGTAATGTAGACAGCGGGCGGAGAAAACATTCCTAGAAACGCAAATGGTCTGGCTCATCTGAGAAAAAGCGAGTTACAAGTGCAAATTGTTAAAGGGCAGAACTTGCTCCCCCAGACAGATTCCCTCCTTTAAAGAATCATGACATCTATTGGAAAAGGAAAATGGAAGATCCGGCTCCCCTGAGGCTATATCCACACCTCTTACAAACTTTACAAAACTCACACCCTGAAAGTTGTGAAAGACAGTCATTGTCAAGCGTAGCATAAAATTTCTAGAGAAAACTCATTTACTTGATTAAAGAAGGAGACATGCATCTGTGAAGTATCAAGGCTTCATTAGGAAGAATTCGATATTAACATTTCGCAAGATCATCAATCGTTGTTATGCTACAGGGCATTACAGGGCTTTGTGAGAATTTCAGTGTTATTTACTCCGGCTTAGAGTGTAAACAGACACTGTTATTTCACACCTTTTTATTGCGTGACAGACGTTCTGAGATGAAAGCAAGGACGGTTTATGGACTGTCCGAAAATGATTCCGCGAAAGCATGGCGGGACATTACGATTACACATTACGATAACGTGCATTTTTTCACATCTCCAAAATGGCTACTTTTCTGAAGAAAATCCGTGATATTTTTCTTATAGATACTGCAAATATAGGTTGTTGGTGCTCGTTAGAACCGCCTCATTGAGGCGGTTCTAACGAGTACCCACAACCTATGTTTTGGAGCAAAAATGAGAAAAAATAATGTATACCTCCGTAAACCCCAAGTTTCTCTATATGAAGTGGGGTATAGTGTGTGTGTGTGGGGGGGGGGGGGGTCTTCATTTTATGGGCTTGTTCACATGATGAGCAGTGTTTCAAAAGAATAATTAACACAAATGCATATTGTTTCTACTTTGTCAGTAATGGAAATTTCCCACTGAATTTGCTCCTAAAATGAGATCTTCTAACAGGGGAAGACTTTGCTCACGAGGAGCAGGTGTATTTCCTTTAAAACCTGATGTTCAACGGCTCTCCTTCATTTGACTTTAAAAGAAAACCACATATGAGGAGCGAGCCCTCGCCCATCGCGGCTGGGTGAAATAGATTGGGATGCATGGTGCTTCCAAGCAGAGCTGAAACCGAACGTACATGTGTACTGGTAAACCGCTTAGACGGTATAAGCCTGCCCAGGCAAAGTGATGCGAGTCGGATCGTCCATTAACCGTGTTAGTTTCATTGGACGGCAAGGCTTGAGATGCAATGTCGGGTAAACGACCCACAGAAATGGAAGCAATGTCACCCAAATAGTGTTGACGGGGACGTTAAACATCAATTCAAACAAACAAATTCTGAGATGGAAGCAAGGAGCAAATTCTTTAGGTTAAGAAAAGACCACAAATTTTCACTGAAATGCATAGGTGTGGTCTCTTGTTCAAATGACGGTCAATATACCGGGAGTATCCAATCACGTTTATCCCTATATGAAAATGGGATATTCTACCAAACGTTTTTTGAGTGGTCCATTTCCAATTATAGGGGTGTCAGGTTTGTTTTCTTAGTGATAAGTTTTACAAATGAATATATGATACGTGCTACGTGTACTTTCATTTTCTCTTTATAAAGGATTTGAAACGATAGTGGTTCCATACAGTATTTATATTATAGAGACATATGATATATAAATGATCTTACATGAGTGTTCATGTATTATTGAATTTATTAAACGAGTTGAGGAAAAGGGATAAAATGCGAGGCTATGCCGAGCATTTTATCCTTTTTTCTCAACGAGTTTTATTAATTCAATAATACATGAGCACGAATGCAAGATTCTATTTTTCATATGACATTTATAACGCATTTATTCACAATTGTTTACAAAAAAAATATCAAAATTTCGCCATTAGTAAACGCGACGTCGTTAAGGACGTCGTACATGTAACGTTTACGGGACGTATCGAGCTAATTTGCATATTTAATCCACTAGTGGATTATCGAAAATATTACATGGCGTTATTACATTCTTAGACGCGACGTCATATGATATAAAGATAAAAACTCGTTATGAGGACAATTTGAATTGAAAACAATCCTTCTCAGCGGGCCCACAACGTGTATGCAACAACGCATCACATCGTATCATGACGTTGCAGAGCCGCTGATGCGACGTTGAGTAGACGTAAGTCCGCTGGGTTAGACCAATGCAGATGAGACGGATGCTAAAAGAAACTCAAGAATATTATCGGCCCCGCCCATAGGGGCTTGAAGAAATATATGGGCTGCATGATGCTTCGACGCAGAGCTGAATCTGGCCCGCTCACTAGTACTGGTAAACCGCTTAGCGGATCTAAGCCTGTCCAGGAACCGCGGTGCGAGGCGGACCGTCCATGCTAATAAACCATATTGGTTTCATTTGGGCGACAGGGCTTGAGAAGTTATTTCATCTCAGCGTCGGGTAAAAGTCCTACAAAATTGGAAGCAACGTCTCCAAAATGACCTTTACAGTGTTGACGGGGACGTTAAACCTCAAATCAAACAAACAAAATCAAGAATATTATATAAAACACGCCAAGTATGCTGTGGATATTTGTTAGAATCGCCTCACTGAGGCGATCCTAATAAATATCCACAACATATTTTTCTTGAAGTACATGAGTAAGCCTTTTCCGACCTATCAATCGGTCGCTAACTGGGTACTTGAGATTGTTTTCTTACATGTAAATTATCTATCAGCCGGCCTCGGTAGCTCAGTCGGATGCGCGTATGACTGGTGATCAGGAGGACTCGGTTCGATTCCTCCCATGGTCGGCAACATTCGTTCGTGGAGATTGATCATGAAATCTTTTCTACGGTCATTATCTCCCTTCCGCTGATTCAAGAAGGGCAGTTGTCAGTTTCTGGCGAAAGAATGTGTACTGTACTGATTAACCGCTTACGTATAAGCCTATCCAAGAAAAGTGTGGATAGGTAAACTGAACGGCTGGCTCAAAAATGACCTAAAATAGTGTTGCCTGGGCCGTTAAACTCCAAAACAAACAAAACATATAAATTATCTCCGAATTCAGCAATACGAGAGCATTGCTGAAGTCTTTATAGTGTCATCTGCTTTATAATGGTAAACAACTGCTCTTTGCAAAGTGGTTACTACTTGTGTGAGCGCGGACTCTTGATCATTAGGTCTCTCACCACTGTGGTTCGAACCTCGCTCGGGTCACATGTGAGACGCCAAGTTCTGCAACGGAAGGTCAGGTGGTTTTTCTCCGGGTACTCCGGTTTTCGCCCACCTCTGATTAACGATCGGCTCGATATGAGTGAAAAAATCTTGAAAGGGCCGTAAAACCAAAAAAAAAAAAAGAAAAAAAAGATACTTGTGTAATAATCTATATTATTTTTCTCTGTCAGAGAACATAAGTGTGTGTGTGTGTGTGTGTGAATTCGGGTTTAACGTCGCTTTCAACAATTTTTAAGTCATATCACGACGGTGTATGGTTGCGACAGGGAGCTCAATGCTCACTTTTGTAGTGCTGCCACACTGAAGTATCATGTCCCAGACACATTACATGATACCACACCCAGTCACATTATCCTGACACTGGGTCGACCAGTCCTAACTCTACCCCGATAATTTGAATTTGACCATAGGTCCCACTGTGCAATTTTGAAAATATTCGAGGCCTAATTGGCGAAACTAGCTAGTCTGGTCCAGAAAACACGTACACTCCATAATTTTCAGTTCTGTGGTGTATTCCTTGCTTCCAGAGGCTAACCCTTTTTATAGAATATATTTGACGTCACTACAACTGGTGTTAGGGAATGTGTGACCGCCGTAAAAAGTCTCTCTGTCCTTCATTATAGTGAAGTTTACATTTTCTTGTCCTTTGGGACCATTGGTTCCATTGTGAAAGTTTGTAAATATTCGATGGTTACTGATGAGGCCAAGATAGTCTGGCCATCACGAAAACATACCTATATAATTTTGACCCGCTTGAACCCTACCTTTATACAGTAAAACTGGGGTTTACAGGGGTAAACCTTATTTTTCTTATTTCTGCTCTAAAATATAGATTGTGGGTACTCGTTAGAACCGCCTCGATGAGGCGGTTCTAACGAGTACCCAAAATCTATATTTCGAACAGAAATAAGAAAAATATCACAATTTTTCATCTTAAAATGCTCGTATTTTCAGTAATAAAATTGACAATGTATTTGTATAGGTGTGTTTTCGTAATGCCAAGGAAACATGTACGTTTCAGTTCGGTGGTGTATTCCTTGTTTCCAAAGGATCACCCTTTTAATAGAACATTTTCGACTTTTTTGAGAATCGTCTGCTCCGCTTCTCAAGAAATATCAGGCCTGAATGTCGTCTGCATGGCAACTTTGCTTGGTAGTTAACCCTTGCCCTGCTGAGCCCTGATATGCCTTATCTTTCAAACAATGTAGATCCAGATCAGATGGCTTCTGAAGAAGCCATCTAATCAGGATCTACATTGTTTGTCATCCAGATTGTGAATTTGGTGCAATAATTAGCATCAAGTAATCTTATTGGTTGATAATCAGTAGTGGGTGTGGCATAATTGAATATTCAGCAGGACAAGGGTTAAATTCTGCATATGGAAAAGGACATAACACATAAAATTTTATTAGTACTAATTCTGAACGTAACCGACAAGCTACCCAACGACTGGAACAAAGTGCCTTTTTATTTTACTCGCTTCATTTATGCGTTAACTTCCTCAGGCAATATTCCTCCTGAAATTTGAGTTTGACATCAAATTAACTGCTAATTTGGCACTTGGATACTGTTTCAATACACTTGATTTAATATGAATAGTTGCCTAATTACGAAGAACACACCCCTACTGATTCTATCAGCTTCATTAATAAGAGAGAGAGAGAGAGAGAGAGAGAGAGAGAGAGAGAGAGAGAGAGAGAGAGAGAGAGAGAGAGAGAGAGAGAGAGAGAGAGAGAGAGAGAGAGAGATGTATCAGAGACCTTGATCATCTCGTTAACAAGTCCGTATAAGTCCACTTTATATAGGAAAGTTGAGGTTTACAGAAGTATATCATATGACGTCGCGCCTGAGAGTGTAATAACGCCATATATTACATGCATTACAGAGAAATACCATGATTTCTACCAGACATAAACTTGGTATTTTCCTTTTTGCTAAGAAGAAATATTTCCTCTTAGCCGGGGAAATAAATCCCTTCAACTGGAACTACTTTATGTACAAGATACGAGATACCGCTTTGCAGTGAAATTGTTCTATTCAAACGCGGGAAAGTTTCAATCACGGCGACGTTATTCATGACGTCATTGTAATGGCGTCTAAGAAATATCAACAGACGTTCAGAATGCGTGACGTTTGAGTCGGATGCAACGCTGAAACAAAAGAAAACATGGACATGACCATTGATTAGGATGTAAGTTTTGCTTTATTCAATCTAACGTTTTACTTGTTTTATCACTGAAACACTTTGTTTCTTCTATTTTTGTTCAAAACTGTAGAAAGCGCTTTCAAAATGGCGCCCGTCCAGTTGTTCTTCCACCCAGATTCTGTAACACTTCGCTGATTGAACCGTTTACATGAGCTGTAAACAGTCAACGGAACGGGCATTCAGATCCAAAATTCAAGATCCAAACTCTCCTAAAAGTCTATGGAAGTGCATGTAATATACAGATTATACATTTCTCCTATTTGAAATATGGGATTTATAAACCTCGGGAGGTAAAACAATCCGTTAAAGAAACTCGTGCTTCGCACTCGTTTCTTTTTCGGATTGTTTTACCTCCCTCGGTTTATAAATCCCATATTTCAACTAGGAAAATGAATAATCTATATATATTACATGCATTACAGAGAAATACCATGATTTCTACCAGACATAAACTTGGTATTTTCCTTTTTGCTAAGAAGAAATATTTCCTCTTAGCCGGGGCAATAAATCCCTTCAGCTGGAACTACTTTATGTACAAGATACGAGATACCGCTTTGCAGTGTAATTGTTCTATTCAAACGCGGGAAAGTTTCAATCACGGCGACGTTATTCATGACGTCATTGTAATGGCGTCTAAGAAATATCAACAGACGTTCAGAATGCGTGACGTTTGAGTCGGAAGCAACGCTGAAACAAAAGAAAACATGGATATGACCATTGATTAGGATGTAAGTTTTGCTTTATTTAATCTAACGTTTTACTTGTTTTATCACCGGAACACTTTGTTTCTTCTATTTTTGTTCAAAACTGTAGAAAGCGCTTTCAAAATGGCGCCCATCCAGTTGTTCTTCCACCCAGATTCTGTAACACTTCGCTGATTGAACCGTTTACATGAGCTGTAAACAGTCAACTGAACGGGCATTCAGATCCAAAATTCAAGATTCCAACTCTCCTAAAAGTCTATGGAAGTGCATGTAATATACAGATTATACATTTCTCCTATTTGAAATATGGGATTTATAAACCTCGGGAGGTAAAACAATCCGTTAAAGAAACTCGTGCTTCGCACTCGTTTCTTTATCGGATTGTTTTACCTCCCTCGGTTTATAAATCCCATATTTCAACTAGGAGAATGAATAATCTATATGTAATATTTTCGATAATCCACTAGTGGATTAAATATGCAAATTAGCTAGACACGTCCCGTAACGTAACATGTACGACGTCCTTGACGACGTAGCGTTTACTAACGGCGGAATATTGACATTTGTGTAAACAATCGTGAATAAAATGCGTTTTAAATGTCATATGATAAAAAGAATCTTGCAGTCGTGTTCAAGTATTATTGAATTTATTAAACTCGTTGAGGAAAAGGGATAAAATGCTCGGCAGAGCCTCGCATTTTATCCCTTTTCCTCAACTCGTTTAATAAATTCAATAATACATGAGCACTCATGTAAGATCCTCTATGTCAACAATTTATTAAACGAGTTGAGGAAAAGGGATAAAATGCTCGGCAAGCCTCGCATTTTATCCCTTTTCCTCAACTCGTTTAATACATTCAATAATACATGAGCACTCATGTAAGATCCTCTATATACATTATTTTCCTAACATGGATTGTGGTACAGTGTATCATCGAGCACCAGTATATAGAAATGAGAAAAGACGGCCTCCGTTGCCTAGCGGGTAAGAGCGCTGACTCTTAATTCTTAGGTCTCCTTCCGCTGTGGTTCGAGCCTCGCATGTGAGGGGCCATGTTTTGCAACGGAAGGTCAGCTGTGTCATTTTCTCCGGGTACTTCGATGTTCGCCCACCTTTGAATAACAATCAGCTCGAAATAAGTGATATAAACTTGAAAGGGTCGTGAGACCAAACCCCGACCTCGCCAAAAAAAAAAAAAAAAAAAAAGAAAAACATAATAAATTTCTTTCATAAAAATTAACCGTTGTCACACAAGATCTGTGACGGCCCTGTACCGCTCGCCTGGTCGTTTACGTTCTCAGCCACTGTATGTAGGCCTTACAATAACTATAGTTACGGAGTTCATGGTTAGTTGTGCTGATGGACTATACTGATTGGAAGGGATTATACCAATCCCAAACTTTTAGCGTGTTTACGGCAACAGAAGAAACAGATGTTTCCTTTGATAACTTGAATTTCTACATTGTTACATGTAAACCATGGCAACCTGGAAGAAAACGCCTTTCTGTAGATAATTTTGTTTAGCATCGAACCTAAAAGTAAATCCTATCAATTTAAACATACTCCAGTTGCCTTTGATATTACCTTAATTCTAAGACTTTGTACACCAGCGGCAAATACATGTAATGCGTGTAACTGTGTAGGCAGTGTAGATCCAAATGAAGGGCCTCCACTCATCGGGGCTTGGAGAAATAGATTGGGCTGCATGGTGCTCCCACGCATAGCTGAAACTGACCGCACATAGAAGGTCTAAGCAAGTTAAGGAAAAGTAACAAACAGCCTCATTAGTATTTTACACTATTTGTCACTCTGTAAAAGATTTCGAATTACAATTCTATTATCGAGGATAAATTGACGTATCAAAATTCAAAGATGGAATATTATGGGAACTCTCTGATGAGGTGTTAACCCTTGTCCTGCTGAACCCGGATATGCCTTATTTACCAAACAATGAAGATCCAGATCAGATGGCTTCTGACGAAGCCATCTGATCAGGATCTACATTATTTGTCATTCAGATTGTTAATTGGATGCAATAATTTGCATCAAGTAATCTGATTGGTTGATAATCAGTAGTGGGCGTGGCAGATTAAAATATTCAGCAGGACAAGGGTTAACAGGACAATGACTACAATAAACAGTAAAATTCTATATCAAGATCATCCTTGGCATTACGATATCACACCCGTGCAACATAGTGAATTTTTTCACATCTCAAAAATGGCTACTTTTCTGATGAAAATCCATGATACTTTTCTTATTAATACGTCAAACATAAGTTGTGGGTGCTCGTTAGAACCGCCTCATTGAGGCTGTTCTAACGAGTACCCACAACCTATGTCTTGGAGTAAAAATAAGAAAAATAATGATTACCCCCGTTAACCCAAGTTTTCTCTATATATAGTAGGGTGTAAGGGGGTGTTCATTTCACGGACGAGTTCACGTGATGGAACTGTTAAAACGTTGTCTTGAAGACTACTTTTAAACAATCCCAAAGTCGGATCCTTACATGTACGTGTACCGGAATAAATGTGGAATAGAAAGCACAAAGAAAGCCAACATTGTTTGTTTGTTTGATTTGAGGTTTAACGTCCCCGTCAACACTGTAAAGGTCATTTTGGAGACGTTGCTTCCAATTTTGTGGGACTTTTACCCGACATTGAGATGAAATGACATCTCAAGCCCTGTCGCCAAGAAAGCACTACCACTATTACGATACATTTAACAAACCCCTGTGACATAGGACAGTGTTTCATATCTACAAAGGTGAAAATCAATGACAATTTTCTTATTTTTACTGCAAACATAGGTTGTGGGTGCTCGTGAGTGCCGCCTCAGTGAGGCGGTTTTACAGCCTCAGTGAGGCGGTTCTAACGAGTACCCACAACCTAAGTATTGGAGAAGAAATAAGAAAATGCATAAAGGTACCTCCGTAAACCCCCGTTTTTCTCTATATAATGTTGGGTTTAGTGGGCTTCTTTCACGGGCTTGGGTGCCTGATGACAGAAATCTTTTAAATATATGTTTACCATAATTACCTTACATCACGTGAACAAGTCCGTGAAATGAAGACCCACCTTTACCCCACTTTATATAGAGAAAACTAGGGTTTACGGGGGTATACATTATTTTTCTTATTTTTGCTCAAAGACATAGGTTGTGGGTACTCGTTAGAACCGCCTCATCAAACCGCTAGGCCCTAATTAGCATACTGGTAGAAGAAAAATTTCACAATAAAGTTTATTTAATACTTAATAGCCCCATTAATTTCTTCATACTTCATGCCCTCATACATTTTTGAAACAAAAATATTGTTGATAAGCATACATTTATGCTCATATCTTGGAAGGGATTTTGCCTACTGTACCATTGCAAGCAGATTATTACTCAAGGGACCAGAATTCTATAGCAATAATAAACCCAGAGGATTCTGTCTGAGGGGGGTTTTGTCCACATGATAGGGGGGATTTTGTCCACCTTAAAAACTTACAAGGGGGGTTTTGTCCACCCTTTCATAAGTTGCAGGGGGTGTTATGTCCACCCTGTTAAAAACATGAGGGGTGTTTTGTCCACCTAAGCCAAAATGAGCAGGGGGTGTTTTGTCCGGGGGGTGTTTTGTCCTACATTCATTCAAATACATTGTTACCTTTATCGCCGAAAAAATGAATATTTTAAGATGAAAAATTCTGGTATTTTTCTTATTTCTGCCTAAAATATAGCTTGTGGGTACTCGATAGAACCGCCTCACCGAGGCGGTTCTAACGAGTACCCACAATCTATATTTTAGAGCAGAAATAAGAAAAATAAGGTTCAGCCCCTGCAAAGCCCAGTTTGACTATATAAAAGTGGGGTTCGAGGGAGTCAAATTATATAGGCTTAGTACTTAAAGGATACTACAACTGAGCTTTATCGGATTTATTCCCTCACTCACTGTTTGATAGAAATTGTCTCTGGTGCTTGCATAGGTCAATTCTTTTTCAGTGAGCCGGGGCCCAGTAAATTAAACCCACAGTCTAATCTAATTCTGCACTGAACACCATTACGAAAACGCGCCTATACAAATACATTGTTACCTTAATCGCCGAAAAAATGAATATTTTAAGATGAAAAATTCTGGTATTTTTCTTATTTCTGCCTAAAATATAGATTGTGGGTACTCGTTAGAACCGCCCCATCGAGGCGGTTCTAACGAGTACCCACAATCTATATTTTAGAGCAGAAATAAGAAAAATAAAGTTCACCGCTGCAAACCCCAGTTAGACTATATAAAAGTTGGGTTAGATGGGGTCAAAATTATATAGGCGTGTTTTCGTGATGATTAGGAAAAACACACATGCGCATGTACACATATACGTGAGAGAGAGAGAGAGAGAGAGAGAGAGATTATCAGAGAACCTTGATAATCTCGTTATCAAATCCGTATAAGTCGACTTTTTACAGTAATTAGGGTATACAATATTTCCCTTAATTATGCTTCAAAACATTGATTGTGGTACAGTGTACCATCGAGCACCAGCAACCTGTTTGATGTTTCGAATTGAGAAAAGACGGCCTCCGTTGCCTAGCGGGTAAGAACACTGACTCTTAATCCTTAGGTCTCTTACCGCTGTGGTTCGAGACTCGCTCTAGGCGTCATGTTTTGCAACGGAAGGTCAAAGATTTGTTGGCTTTTTTTTTCTCCGGGTGCTCCGGTTTTCATCCACCTTCGAATAACGATCAGCCCGTAATAAGTGATATAATCTTGAAAGGACTGTGAAACCAAACCGCGGCCTCGCCAAAAAAGAAAAACATACTAAATTTCCTTCTTAAAAATTAACCGTTGTCACACGAGAACGTGTTATTGCACTGTGATGGCCCTGTACCGCTCGCCTGGGCGGAAATGTTCTCAGCAACTGTATGTAGGCCTTAAAATTGCTAGTAAGGGATTTCATGGTTAGCTTTGTAGAGCATGAAAACATTGAATAGGGCCTACCTTAAAAATCCTAAAAAATCAGACACCTTGAGGACTTGCAGTAATTCTCCTAAAATGTTAACAAATGTGTTTCGTGATCCAGCAAGGAGTCCAAAAGGTGCAGACGGAATGGCAAACAATGTAGACCCAGATCAGACTGCTCCTTCAGGAGCCGTCTGATCTGGGTCTGCACTGTTTGATTTGGCCTGTGTGTCCCAATACTTAGGTTCATTACGGCAGTCCCAAACTTTTAGAGTGTTTACGGCAACAGAAGAAACAGATGTTTCCTTTGATAACACGAATTTCTACATTGTTACATGTAAACTATGGCAACCTGGAAGAAAACGCCTTTCTGTAGATAATTTTGTTTAGCATCGAACCTAAAAGTAAATCCTACCAATTTAAACATACTCCAGTTGTATTTTGATATTACTTTAATTCTAAGACTTTGTGCAGAAGCCCCCGTGGTGTAGTGGTTATGCTACTCGTCTTGTAATCAGGGGTCGCAGGATCGATCCTGCGCTTCTCCAGACTTTCGGATGAGTCTTTAAACCGAGGTCCCGTCTCCATATGACCTTAGGTGTTGGTGAGAAACACTCAAACACTCACTCACTCCAAGACTTTGTAGACCAGCAGCACATATAACATGTAACTGTGCATGCAGTGTAGATCCAAATGAGACGCCTCTTAACGAGCCGTCTCATTTGGATTTACACTATTTGTCACACTGTAAAAGAATTTAACTAGAGAATTGATGTGTCAAATTTAAAAGATGAAACATTCAAAAACCCAGTGATAAAGTTTTGTTTGTTTGTTTGAATTGAGGCTTAACGTCACCGTCGACACTATTTTGGCCATTTTGAAGACGTTGCTTCCAATTTTGTGGAACGTTTACCCGCATTGACATGAAATGACACCTCAAGCCCTGTCGCCAAAATGAAACCAAAAGGCTTATATGCGTTGGACGGTTTGCAACACACCACTTTGCATGGGCAGATTTAGTCCTTCTACGCGGTTTACGAGTACTCATGTGTGGTCAGTTTCAGCTCTGCGTGGAAGAGCTAGCACCATGCAGCCCAATCTATTTCTCCAAGCCCCGAATGCCGGGGGCGATCAGTGATGAAGTGTTAACAGGACAATGACTACAGGAAAAATTTTATATCAAGACCACCCTTGGCACTGTTCAAAATTTGTCTGAAAAACCACTTTTAAACAGTCCCAAAGTAAGTCCCTTACATGTACATGTATGCACCTGAAGACATTGGGTTACCACTAACACACCCCTGTGACATAGTGCATTCTTCCACATCTACAAAATAGTTACTTTGCTGATGAAAACTCATGATAGTTTGCAAATTTATTCTGCAAACATAGGTTGTGGGTACTCGTTAGAACCGCCTCAGTGAGTCGGTTCTAACGAGTACCCACAAACTATGTCTTGGAGCAGAAATAAGAAACTAATACATAAAGGTACCTCCGTAAATCCCAGTTTCCTCTATGTAATGTGGGATTTGAGTGAGTGAGTGTTCGTGTTTTACGTCCCACCATCAGCTAAGGTCATACGGAGACGGGACCTCGATTAAAAGACTCATCCGAAAGTCTGGAGAAGCCCGGGATCGATCCTGCGATCCCTGGTTTACAAGGCGAGTAGCGTAACCACTACACCAAGTCTTCATTTCACGGACTTGTTTGCCCGATGACTGAAATCTTTTAAATATCTGTTTAAAGAAGAATACATGTACGTCTTAATTTTATCTTGTCTTAATAGCGGATTTTCGCTGTATTTTGCAAAGGTAAAACTCCGAAACATCCAATTATCCCGAGACAAGCAATTTGCCAGAGACGGCACACGATACAATCTACAGAATGGCTTTAGCGACAAGCGAAGAGTTGGACCAGACTGCAGTCTGATCAGTCTTCGCTGTATGTATAAGCCGGCAACAGGCGATTTGCTACATGTATACAGGTATATACTGAGTAGAGGTCAAACAGGAAAAATGCTGAGAGGACTGTACCGAGGTACATGACGATCCGTGTCAGTCACGTAAGCAAGTCCGTGTAATGAGCACCCCTGTAAATCCCCCCTAATACAGGAACATCGGGATACGTTATTCTAATTTCTGCTCCAAATCATATATTGTGGGTGTTCCTAGCATGACCTCGTTGTTTGCCTAAATATCCACACCGATCTGCATGGGGTATATGTAAGTGGGTATTGAAATAATAATGAATGGGCAGAGAGAAGGATTCATACACGAACGACACGTCGTTCACATGTACATGTAACGAGTACCCGCAATATGCGTAACCTACGCTTTCTAGCAAAAACAAGTAATATTGAATACGCTGCTACCCCCCCCCCCCCCCCCAAATCCCCCCTCCCCCTACATAAAGTAGGGTTTATACAAGTACATCTAACGGAATAAATTTAACGTGATGTGAATGAACGAATAGCATCTTAGGGGTGTTTGCTACATTTACTTGTTTAATTAATAAAATAATTAATTAAATAAATAAATAAATAAAAAAAATACAAGAAGATCCACAAAACGTACCGTCATGTAGCTACATGTGTACCATTGGTACCACGAGAAAGGGAACAAGCACCAGTGTCCCTTTCCTGCATGTAACACAGAAAAAAGTGAATGCTAAGAATGAATACAAAATATAACCCATATTGCATGTAGTATGGCTAGCAGAAACACACAGGACCAACATCGGGCCACGTCGTAGCAAAGTCGGGCCGACGTTTTCCCGGTATTATTTGCTGGTTTATGAGAAAGCATCACATCACGCAAACATGTTTTTATTATTTAGACCCCCTTAAAACCACACTTTTATATAGTAAAACTGGTGTTTACAGGGGTAAACCTTATATTACTTATTTCTGCACTAAAATATAGATTGTTGGTACTCGTTAGACCCGCCTCGATGAGGCGGTTCTAACGAGTACTCACAATCTATATTTTGAGCAGAAATAAGGAAAATATCTCAATTTTTCATCTTAAAATTCTAGTGTTGTCGGCGGTAAAGTTTACGATGTATTCGTATAGGCGTGTTTTCGTAATGCTGAGAAAAGACTTAAAGTTACACATACGTACGTACGCTCTTAAATAAAGTCCTCATTCTATGAGCAAACCAAACACTGTTCTTGGCAAGGCAATATCCATTTAAATACCAAGTTAGGCACTGCTAGAATTTAGAACAGAAAATAATTTCCAATATGTCTGTCTATACACAGAGCTCAATTTAATAGAAATAGAAGTCGACTACTAGTACTTAAAGGATACTACAACTGAGCTTTATCGGATTTATTCCCTCACTCACTGTTTGATAGAAATTGTCTCTGGTGCTTGCATAGGTCAATTCTTTTTAGGTGAGCCGGGGCCCAGCAAATTATACCCACAGTCTAATCTAATTCTGCACTGAACACCATTACAAAAACGCGCCTATACAAATACATTGTTACCTTTAGCGCCGAAAAAATGACTATTTTAAGATGAAAAATTCTGGTATTTTTCTTATTTCTGCCTAAAATATAGCTTGTGGGTACTCGATAGAACCGCCTCACCGAGGCGGTTCTAACAAGTACCCACAATCTATATTTTAGAGCAGAAATAAGAAAAATAAGGTTCACCCCTGCAAAGCCCAGTTTGACAATATAAAAGTGGGGTTCGAGGGAGTCAAAATTATATAGGCTTAGTACTTAAAGGATACTACAACTGAGCTTTATCGGATTTATTCCCTCACTCACTGTTTGATAGAAATTGTCTCTGGTGCTTGCATAGGTCAATTCTTTTTAAGTGAGCCGGGGCCCAGCAAATTATACCCACAGTCTAATCTAATTCTGCACTGAACACCATTACGAAAACGCGCCTATACAAATACATTGTTACCTTTATCGCCGAAAAAATGAATATTTTAAGATGAAAAATTTTGATATTTTTCTTATTTCTGCCTAAAATAAAGATTGTGGGTACTCGTTAGAACCGCCTCACCGAGGCGGTTCTAACGAGTACCCACAATCTATATTTTAGAGCAGAAATAAGAAAAATAAAGTTCACCGCTGCAAACCCCAGTTAGACTATATAAAAGTGGGGTTCGAGGGGGTCAAAATTATATAGGCGTGTTTTCGTGATGAATAGCCCGGGAAAAACACGCATGCGCATGTACGTGTATGTGGTAAATTTGGTATAGTTCGCCTAGGTACATGTATCTCTGCTGGTGGATTTGGTTGCCACTTTTTGTTAAATTTTCAGGACAACTCCTACTTCCGTGGCGTGTGGGCCATGTTAGCTGAATGGTGGGGGACGCCTATAAGTCCTAGGGTAGGCGTCTCTTGCCTGATGCCTCCGGTTCACCTGCCTCATGAGCTACATGTACGTCGGTCGGTGTGTACTGGAAAGGGGATGTGCTGTGTTTGCCGGATCTTGGTTGAGACACACTGATGAAGATTAAATATCAGAAAGGCCCCTGTGTCACTAAATTTGGTATAGTTACTCCTTAATGTAACGCGTTATCGACTGTACAGTATAATGTTTGAGCAATACAGTGAAATTCCGTTTTTTAGGCCACCTAAAATTAAGGGACTAATTCTGCTTTAAAAGCTTATTGTATAGGTATAGCAGTTATTCCTTCTTTGTGTTTTCTGCAAACAGTGTCCTCTAGTCACGGGCCACCTTTGGGACTGTTCAAAAGTGGTCATAAAGACCACTTTTGAACAGTCCCAAATGGTGGTCTTAAGGGGAAAGGGAACACCTGGCAGATTTTTGCCGCCATTTTCAAAGGCTACAACTTTCGGGACTTCCTGTTCGCTTTTTTATAACTCCGGTCCAAACGAAAAAGGGGTCAGCTCCTAAAGGAGAGAATTTGCTACTGAGAAGCCAATTCTTTCCTTTAAGAGTTGACACCTATTAACATGTGAGACAAAAATACTTCTGCAGGAGTTTCCTCACTTGAAGGTGTTCCCATCCCCTTAATATAATATTTTTACTGTTTATTGCCATGTTCAGTTGAGTTGAGCATGGACCAAACAACCCAAACATCTGGGTGCCGAGGTTATAAATCTTTCTTCATGCTCACGACCGGCCCCCGCCCATCGGGACTTGAAGAAATAGATGGACTACAAGATGCTTCCACGCAAAGCTGAAATCGACCGCAAACGAGTACTGGTAAACCGCTTATAGGATCTAAGCCTGCCCAGGCAAAGCGGTGCGAGTTGGATCGTGCATGCTTATAAACCCTATTGGTTTTATTGGGCGACAGGGCTTGAGATGTCATTTCATCTCAATGTCGGGTAAAAGTCCCACACAATTGAAAGCAGCGCCTCCAAAATGCCATATACAGTGTTGACAGGGGCGTTAAACCTCAAATCAAACAAATCATGCTCATGATATGAAAAAAAAAAAACAGATATAATGTGGGTAAAGATGCAATAGAATTCCTACATTAAGACCACCTTTGGGACTGTTCAAAAGTGGTCTGCCAGACCACTTTTGAACTATCCCAAAGGTGTTTTCTGACCAGACGACACTGGATGCAGAAAATACAAAGAAAGAATAACAGTAAGTTAATTAAGCTTTTTAAAAAAGTAGAATTTGTCTTAATTTTAGTTGGTCTTAGCTTATGACATGACACGTGTGCAGTCTTAAACATTTCACCCCCTGAGTTTCCAAAGTGGACTCAGTCTTCCATCTTTGAATGTGGACACGTCCATTCTATTTAAACGAAAAAAAGCTTTTTTTTTTTTCTTCTTTTATCTGTATAACAGTGATCGAACGAATTAAATATTTGGACTGTTTTTATCGAAAAATATTGAATGCGAAATAAGCGCAGATGAAAGGAAGTTCGAGTCAGGGCCACAGGAAACAGATAAACTGGATCAGATCGTGAGAAAAGGGAACTTATGGCATAGACAATCAGGAAAGCCTTAGGCGAGTCTGCGCATAGGCGCAGCCTCGCAAAAGCCTTTCCTGCTCGGAGACATGTTTTTTTGCTTGTTTTGGGGGTTTAACGTCCCCGACAACAATATATTTTGATAATTGTGGAGACGTTGCCTTTGATTTTATGGGACTTTTACGCAACAGTGAGATGAAATGACATCTCAAACCCTATCGCTCAAAGAAACCGCTAGTACTGAAGGAGGATCGGACTCGCACCACTTTTTATGGCGATTCGAAGACATGTACATGTACCTTGTAGCAAGAGTGTTGTATTAGGCAAGTAGAGAAAACTACACTGTAAAAAAAATAATGGAAACATTACACCAAAACTGGTGGCAGCTGAGCTGCCACCAGTTTTGGTGTAAGTTATCTCCATTATATGCTCGGTAACTTTTCACCGAATAGCCGTCTATTTATCCAGACAAATGGTGTAATTACGCACCTGAAAATCGACTGAAAGTTTACACCATAGTGTAAGTGATCTTCATTACCGGTGTAAATGTGCCATCATATTTTGAAGGAAACGTTTACGGGTGTAATGTTTCCTTCATTCAGTCGGTGTAACAATACACCAATAATTAAGACTGGCTACACCACAGTGAACATTTGTGTAGTGTAATTATTTATTTATTTATTTTTGTTTTTCATTGGTATAGAACTTATCATACTCTAATACCCCTTTCTTAGGGTACCTTTAATACACTCCTTTAGTGTATCAGTTACCATTTTTCAATGGTAATCTTAGAGCTTCCGTAAAATGCTGGTGTAAAAATCTGCTTTTTCCGTTAGATTTTGTATAAATTCTTTATTAAACAGAAACTGTGTTTATACTGAAATGGAGTTTAGCTTATTTTAATTTTATATAGCAGGATTTTCATTACGCATTAAACAACCCTATAATCACTATTAAAAATTATATAATTTGTATGATATTTATGCAGTTTTGAGCTATATGACACGAAAGAGGAACAAAAATAACATATGTCGTACATATAACGCATCTTATACGACTAGTTACACGATTCGACAAGGAACGTTAACTTACGTTACAATGAAACAAAACACCAGTATTGGTGCAGCAAAGCACCGATAAGCTGGAACGATAACGCTTTCAGAGTGTAATTACTTTTTTAGACTGTACATAACAAAATATTATCCATCATTTGAAGAAATATTACACCGATACTTAGTTACACTGAAAAAAGTGTAATGTTCACAGTTACACCGCTCTTCAAAAAATGTTATCCTGTAGTATGACTAAAATTACCCTATTTAGCAGCAAACCTTACACCATAAATAGTGTAATTGTTTCAAACACCAATTGATACGAAACGTAACACTTGTTTTACAGAATCGTTACACGAAACACCAAATTTGCAGCGCTACACCAAATTTTGAGTAAACTACACAAGTTATCAGTGTATTGTTACTCAAAGTTACATTTTACACCCAAAACGGTTTATGGTTCGAATTCACACGAGTTTTAGTGTAAACTTTACTCTGCCTTTAGGTATAATTAACGCTAATTTTTTACAGTGTAGGGTCAGTATCAGACTGCGTGGATTTACTACACGGGTTTGGTAAGGCATTTGCTTATACATGTATGGCTCAAACATATAGTTTGTCGGTACTCGTTAGAACGGATCCAGCACCTAGAACTTTTAAGTATAAATAAGAATTATACCAAATAAATTAACCCATCGGGGCTTGCAGAAATAGATGGGCTGCATGATGCTTCCACGCAGAGCTGACACCGACTGCACATGGGTACTTGTAAACCGCTTAGAGGTCCTAAGTCTGCCAAAAAAGTGGTGCGAGTCGGGCCGTCCATGCATATAAACCCTGTTGGTTTCATTTGGCGGCAGAGCTCGAGATGCCATTTCATGTCAATGTCGGGTAAAAGGACCACAACATTGGAAGCAGCGTCTCTAAACCTCAAATCAAACAGAAAAAAAACAACCATTGTTTTAATTATAAATACGAATTATAGCAAGAAAAAAATATGAAAGCACCGCTCGGATGTGTTATAAAAGTTTAAGCCGGCCTCGGTAGCTCAGTCGGATGCGCGTCTGGCTGGTGATCAGGAGGGCGCAGGTTCGATACCTGCCGGGGACCGGCAGCATTCTTTCGTAGGGATTGATCATGAAATCTTTTCTTCGGTCATTCTCTATCTTCCGCTGATTCAAAAAGGGCGGTTGTCAGTTTCTGGCGAAATAATGTGCACTGTACTGGTTAATAGCTTACGGATAAGCCTGCCCTGGTAAAGTGTGGATAAGTAAACTGACCGGCTCAAAAATGACCTAAAATAGTGTTGACTGGGCCATTAAACTCCAATACGAACAAACAATCAAAATATAAACCGCTTGCATATATTAAAGCCCTTTTCTCGTGTGCTGCGTTCAACAATCTCTCACATTTTCAGTCTGGAGATCATCACGGTTCATCAATGAATGCAGGTAATTTGCAGGTAGCGTATGCATGCACATGTTGAAACTGCTATGCATTAGATCTAAGACAAATGATAGACAGCAGATGCAGATTAAGTAGTTAACTAGAAATTTTTCATTGTAGCCTAAAATCTTAGTCTGGCTCCAGACCCTTTCTTTACTTCTCTCTTTCTTTTTCTTTTTTCCGGAAGGGACATAAAGCTTGCATGGCTTATAGAATTTTGTTTTACTTCAGTCCCTTGGCTAGAAAGAAAGGGTCTGGTAACAAGCGAAATTGGTCTAGGCAGAATTCTGCCTGCTGAACTTTTCACCTTGTTTAACTGAGGGCAATAAAATTTGTTAAATAAACTAATGCTGCTAATGGCCTGTATCAAATTTCTTGGAAGTCAGAACATTTTATATACTGAGGCAGAGCTGGCTTCCACATTCTCAAGTTGAAGTGGGGCTGAGGCTGTGGAAAATTCATGTCATATTGCACTGTGTCTATATATGTAGTTGATCAGCCTGCTTATCAGTGCGTTCTGAATTATCTTCATTGTTACTTAATTATTCTAAAGACTCCCACCAGAATCTGTTGACACAATGTTACTGTTTTTGTTTTGTTCTGTTTTACAGCCCTTTCAAACTTATTTCGAACCAATCGTTAACCGGAGGTTGCAAAAACCGGAGTACCCAGAGAAAAACATCCACCTTCCGTTGCTGAGCGAGGTGCGAACCATAAAGTAAAAAATAATAATTATTTGAATTGTATATAACAAAATATTTTTTATTTATTTATTTAGACATTTTATAATGGGCCTTCACCGTTTGCGTAAAATTCATTGTTATTATTATCTTTATCATTATTGTTATTTTTTGTAGAGTCCACAAAGCATAAATGGGTTCAAGAAATTGTCGTGTTAGCCTTTTTTCTCATTTTGGTAGATACAAGCTTTTTCCGTGATCTTTTGAATTGTAACACTCATGCAATATCATGAGTGGGCTTGGAGAAATAGATAGGGCTGCATGATGTCGGCTCCGTGCAGAATTGAAACTGACAGCACATTTCCGCTTAGAAGGTCTAAGCATGCCAAGTAAAAGTTGTACAGGTCTGACTGTCCCTTTTTGGGGACAGTAGGGCTAGAGATGTCATTTCATCTCGGTCCCATTAAATTGGAAGCAATGTCTTCAAAATGACCTAAATAGTGTTGATTGGGACATAAAATCTCAAACAAACCAACAAACAAAAACAATATATATTATTTTCAGCTGGAAATTTTAAATATTAAATATCAAACTTTTCTATCATTTTTTTGTTTCATTGTGTGTATGTAATTTTCTGAAGTTCATTATTATTATTTTTATTATTATTATTATCATTACAGTGGGGGTGCCGTAACTGATGTGAGAAATTGTGGTCAAACCCCTTGCATGATAAGGTTGCACTAAATCACTAAACGTGATGAATGCCCCCGCCCTATACCTCACTAGCTGAGTAATTTGAATGATGTAGTTGTTCAAGGGCACATCATTCTGCAATAAGGGTCTAGATCAGAATCCTGTTTTCTTTAAGCACATGTTCAATGCATGTCTGAAGTGTGGGAGGAGTTGATGAGACAGGAACAGTATTATCTAACTACCTATGCTACACATATGACCAAAATGAGTAAGTAGTTCAAGGGGACATAATGCTGCAATAAGAGGCTGGTTCAGGATCCGGTTTCCTTTATGCACATGTTCAATGCATTTCTGAACTGCATTGCAAGTTTCAAAGCCCTGCATCAAATACTGTTGGAGAATGTTTGGAGACACAACCTCCTATTCTACAAATAGCGACAAAATGTTTTAAGTCGTTCAAAGGGACATAATTCTGCAATAAGGGGATGGATCAGAATCCTGTTTCCTTTAGGTACATGTTCAAGTCATGTCTGAATGCCCTGCATCAAATACTGTAGATGCGGTGACAAGAATAGAACTTCAAAGTGTGACGTATAGACATACAGATAAAAAGACGTACACATGGACAAGGGCAAATCTATATGCCCCTCCCAACTTCGTGACGGGGGCATGAAATGGCAGATTTAGCCCATTAGAAACCTCAAACCACTCATATCTGTATGCGTATCTGAATGGTGATCAGGTGGAAATGGGTTCGATACCTGCCTGGTTGAAAAATTCTTTTATAGAGATTGCATGATTTTTACAGTCATTCTCTCCCTTCAGCTAATTTAAGTGGGACAATTGTCAGTTTCTGGCAAAAGAATGTGCGCTGTACTGATTAACTGCTTACACATATTCCAGGTTACACTTAATACTGCCCAGGGAAATTGCCAACAGGTAAACTGGCCAGACCGATATGATCTAAATAGTATTGACTGGATTGTTAAACTCAAAAAGAAGCAAATAAAACAACCATCTTCCCGAAATACGATTTTTGCCAAATTTGAAGGAATGGCATTGTAAAGTATTAATAATCAGTTTATCAATCAGTAATTAGTCGAAAAGACATACGGATGGACATACAAGCACATTCCGTCTTATCGCGTCATATGAAAGGAACAATTTCTATACATTCTCAGATCTGATGCTGCATTCTATGGAATCTGATGAGCATCCAGTATACAACTAGTTGAACCACACAAATTTGTTGTTCTTTTTTTCTATTACATTCAATGTACTATCTTTGAGTCAATGCCGGCCTCAGTGGCTCAGTCGGATGCGCGTCTGACTGGTGATCAGGAGGACGCGGGTTCGACTCCCGCCGGGGTCGGCAACATTCTTTCGTGGAGATTGATCATGAAATCTTTTCTACGGTCATTCTCTCCCTTCCGCTGATTCAAGAAGGGCAGTTGTCAGTTTCTGGCGAAAGAATGTGCACTGTACTGGTTAACCGCTTACGTATAAACCTGCCCAGAAAAGTGTTGATAGGTAAACTGACCGGCTCAAAAATGACCTAAATAGTGTTGACTGGGCCGTAAAACTCCAAATCAAACAAAATCTTTGAGTCAATCGTTTGTCAATCGAGCCAAAGTTACTAAGTATAGACCCTCGTCAGTGTTAAATAAAAATAGCCCCGGTATCCTTAGTGCTGTTGTGTATTAGGATTAATTATAAATCTGGACTGGAATCATGTGTTGGGTTTGCCAAACCATGTAGACCCAGATCAGTAGCCGCTGAATGTGGCATCTGATCAGGCTCTACACTGTTTGTTTCTGTTTGTCGGAACCAGATCAGACGTCACAGTATATGGTGTCTGTTCAGGGACTACATTGTTTGCTTTTGTTTGTGACTACAAAATGCAGTGTCTAATCAGGGTCTGCATTGTTTGCTTACAGGGCATGAGGGTTAGGGTTAAACGAAATGTTAAGTAATAATTATTCCAGCCTACACCCAGAGACAATCCACTCTGCTTTGATTTTTTGTTTCCCCGTTCTGCTTTGTAGTGGGTGTTAGCTACTTATTGGAGTTCATCTTTGATGCAGTCTGGTATCAATATATACAGTTCTCAACACTATAAACTTAACTGGACCCTTGCTCAAACAAATCACACAGTTTACATTTTAATTCTCTCTCTGTAGTTGTGAATGGAGCAGTAAAGGATTCCAACAGAACTCAGGGAACTTTCAGAGATCCTTATCAGAGATAAGGATCTGTGTTTACTAAATGTCTGTTTTATAGCATCCTAATTACTTCCAGATTTTATCTAAATATTTTGGAGGTGGATCATATTTCAGAGCCTTCTACACTTGTTACCAGTCGTTTTTGTTCAGGGAAAGGTAACTTGAAATTGGATTAAAGAGGAACAGGATAAAATAGATGGATATAAAACAAAAACGACTGGAGCCAGTCTACCTAAAATCTATGCAACATTTTTTTTTTTTTTTTTGCAAGCATTTGTTTTAAGCGTAAGTATGGTAACCCATATTTGCCTAGCGGCCTTTTTTGTGACGTTGGCAAACAGTGCAGACCCAGATCAGACGCCGCATAACGCGTACGACGCTTTTAAGTTTGACGTCACTTCATGTGCGGTGATGTCACAAACGTCGCATTATTGTTATCAACTGACGTCGCCAATTATGAAAAATAATCTACACTCAGAAATGAAAGGTAATGCAACAAAAAGAATCTTATATGGGTGTGAGAGGTTCAATGTAGAAAGAAAAACCGTCCCTCGGGATCACTGTCCGGCATCACTCGGCTCGTGGCGCGACGTTATTCATAAGTCAATGAAAGTTAAAAATTACATTAATTCTGAGTTGTATTGCTATGAAGGGGAATTCACTAATGGCCTACCATACCGTGTGACTGTAAGGAGCACATGCCTGCTTTCACGGAGGAGTGCTTTTCTATAACAGGATGAAATTTCCGTCTAAACCGTTCAGTCTTTTCAAAGGTTTTAAATGTTCAATTGGTTCAGTCTTCTATGTTGCAAGTTCTTTGAGTCAGAATGAAAGCGTCTCCTGAAACCTTATTTTTACATAAGACCTAACATGATAAAATTTAAAGAGTTACTTTGCTCTGACAATTTAGTGATACTTAAGAAGCTTTCAGAATTTGTCAAAGTGATTATGAGCACGTTTACATCTTGAATGCTTCATTTTGTTTGTTTGATTTGAGGTTTAACGTCCCCGTCAACACTCTAAAGGTCATTTCGGAGACGTTGCTTCCAATTTTGTGGGACTTTTACCGACATTGAGATGAAATGACATCTCTAGCCCTGTCGTCCAATGAAACCAATAGGGTTTATTAGCATGGGCGGTCCGCCTCGCACCGCGGTTCCTGGACAGGCTTAGATCCTCTAAGCGGTTTACAAGTACAGGTTTGCGGGCCGGATTCAGTTTTGCGTGGAAGCATCATGCAGCCCATATATTTCTTGAAGCCCCTATGGGCGGGGGCCGTTGAGTGCTTCATATGTATATATTATGTTATGTATAGCTTGTAAATATTTTTGTTGCTATCTGTCTGTTTATATTATGCTCTTACGGCACCTCTGCGTGGCCTGAGTTTTGAGAAAATAAAGTTCAGTTCAGTTCAGTCATATGCACTCAGCCCTCACTGTATACAAATAAAAAACTTAGCTTTAAAATTAGGGCCTACATTAAAGGTCGCGTTGGTTTGAATGTCTCAGTCTAAAAGAGGTGCCCAGTCCCTGTCTGCCAAGAAAAGCTGCCACAACTGATGATGTTGCTACTGTGGCGGATATGGACACACAAGATGCAAGGTCCACGGTGAAAGGAATTGCTGATGGTGTTGGTGTTTCATTACGATAACACACCCGTGCAACATACTGCATTTTTTTCACATCTCCAAAATGGCTACTTTTCTGAAGAAAATCCGCAATTTTCTTCTTATTTATACTGCAAACATAGGTTGTGGGTGCTCGTTAGAACCGCCTCATTGAGGCGGTTCTAACGAGTACCCACAACCTATATCTTGGAGCAGAAACGATAAAAATAATGTATACCCCCGTAAACCCCAGCTTCCTCTATATAATGTGGGGTTTAGAGGGGTGTTCATTTTACGGACTTGTTCACGCGATGTTCATCGGGGACAGTAAATAAGATTTTGACTCAGGAGTTGAAACTTAGAAAGGTTTGTACAATGTGTCCCGCATCTCTTGACCATAGAACAAAAGATACCCGTTTAAAAATGGCGAAAATATCTTTTGAAACAGTACAAAAACAAATCGGACAAACATAGAATTTCGGAGCTGATTACAGGTGATGAATGCTGTGCCTATTATTTTGAGCCGCAGAGACGATAACAAGCAGTGGCTTCGAAAAGAACCAACCGAGGCCGGTCACTGCCAAAATAATTAAAAAAAAAAAAAACATGTATGCGGTATTTTTCAATTGCGATGGTCCCATTGTTCGAATTCCCGTACCAAATGGCAAGAAAATCACAGGTTAATTTTATAACAATATTTTGTTGCCAAGAGTAAAAGGCACACTATGAAAAAAACGTACATGTAGACCCGCAACCGGTGTAAGTGGTCTGTGTCTTGTCAATGACAACGCACCTGCTCACAAAGACTTCTCGAAAGAGGTAAAGTTATAGTTCAGCTCTCTCATCCACCTTGTTTGCAATACATGTACCTTAGTCCCTACGACGTTTTCATGTTTCCTTTACTATAAAGAAAACCCATTGAATCCCAAAGAGCACCTCGTAGTGCAATGTATCAGTGTCTTCATGGTATACCTTACTGCCTTAACAGAGTGGATTTCGAGACTTGAAAAGTGTGTTTCCGTCAAGGGCGAATAGTTCGAAGGGTTGAAGTAAACGAAATGTGAATGGGATTAATAATGCGCCCTGTAGAAGCTCAATGACAACATTGTCCAAGTTGCTGTCTAACTAACTTATAAAGTATCACCGCGAAATAGCGTTTAACGAATTCCAGCTAACGGTTTTTATACCCGTGTTACATACATATGTACATGTATTCCAAAGGCCACAGTTCGCCGCGTCTGATCATGGTCTGTGCTTTTTATTTAAATATAGGAATTTAAAAACAGACACACCAGTGGTATCAGTGCTTTGATTGCAATACGCCTATTCAAATATGGTGAAAATTTTACCACCAAACAAAAAGAAAAAAAAAATCAGAAAAAATCTGCTATTTTTCATAATTCTGCTCGAAACATATATTGTGGGTGCTTGTTAGAACCGCCTCGGCGAGGCGGTTCTAACGAGCATCCACAGTCTATAATTTTGAGCAGAGTAAAGGAACATAATGCATACCCCAGTAAACACCTGTTTTTACTGTATAGTAGTGGGGTTAAAAGGGTTCAAAATTATATATGCGTGTTTTCCTGATGGACTATCAATGTGTGGGTTCTTCTTCTACACGGAACTGCGGAAGAAAACAAAAGTGGTTGTAATCCATTCTGTTGGCGACAAAGCAAAGTGCAGATGTTCGTGACTGGCTAGACCAGCATATCAAAAATACCCTCTAATTTTCACTATATTCACACATAATAAAATCGGTTTAACACCCCGACTAATCGATTTCACCCGAAATGACCAGCGCTATTTGGATGAAATGGCACACAACTGACCTGTTAAAGAACTGACTCAAATAAAAGTAAATTGATTTTTGGCCGTAAAGTACCTAAATGCGATTTCTTTGTTTCTTCGCCCGGATGCGTGTATATTGGGTCCGTAGTCTTCGGACGTTTTACTGAATATTGGTGTGAACTTGAATCGAATAGTAATTTTCTGTACATGTAAAACCGAATGTACATGTACGCTCAATTCTCATGGGCCGGATACATGTATGAGATCAAAAACGGTTAACAAAGACGGCAACACACCCGTTAATGTGTTCTAGATCTATAACGGTTTATCCGCTGGATGCAAGGAATACACAATAGAACTGAAAAGTTTGACCTGCTTGCTACAGTAGTATCGTCCAATAAGGCCTCATCGAAGACCCTAAATTTTTTTTCCAAATTCTATAATCAGTGATAATGGAATCAATGATACAAAAGGACTAGAAAGTATATTCTTGCATACCAGACAAGGAAATCCGTGGTTTTAGCCTGGGATAGAAGTTCTAACCATGTTGTTCTTACCCGAAATCGAAAATTTTCGCGTGTTTGATAAATGCACTGGTTGAATACGAACTCATATGCACCGTCGTTAAGACTGACGTCACAGCACGTTGCGTGACGTCACTAAACATCATGGTAGTGTCATCACAATATGGCGGACTGACTGTCATATTGAAAAAAACGTTCAGAAATGGAAGGTATGCAAGAAAAAGAATCCTACATGAGTGTGAGGGGTGGGTAGAAAATCCGTCACTCGGGATCACTGTCTGGCATCATTCGGCAAGCCTCGTGATGCCAGACAGTGGCCCAGTGATTTTTTTCTATCCATCCCTAACACCCATGTAAGATTCTCGTAATCTGCACTATGGTCAATGACAAGGAGTGTATTTTTCGGCCGCCACACATTCCCATAAACAAGCTGTACATGTACGTTGAATATGTTCTATACAAGGGTTATCGTTTGGAAGAAAAACGGACACAATCTAACTGAAGTATGAAGTTTTATTACTAAGTCAGATTAGCTAGCGTCGGCAAAATAGGCCTCATCAGTATTCCTCCGGTATTTTCAAAATTCCACACTGGAATCAATGACTCAAAAATGGAACCAATGATTCCAAAGGATTCCAAAGGAAAATACATGTAATCTACTATAATTTAGAGGGTTTTTTTTTTTTTTCGATCGCCACAAATTCAGATAACACCAGCTGTAGTGACGTCAAATAATTATGTTCTATGAAAGACTTACATGATCATGTATCACTTGGGAGCGAGGAATACACCACAGAGGTAATTTTTTCTGTAACTGGTAAAATGGGAATATACGGCATGGGCGCGCAAATGCGAATAGAAAACGATTCTAGTCGCTTTTTACCACGACAAATTGTACAAATCATACTTATTGTCAAAGATGTGTATTTGTGATTAAGTCAGGACAAAAATGAATAAATTAAAAAAAAAAAAAAAAAAAAATTCTGGGCCAGACACTAGTTAGTGTCTGAAAAGTATGTGTAATGAACATTCACTGAAAACCCAGTTACATGTATTTACACATTTTTCTTTATTTTAGGATCAGAAACGTGAACCCTTTCACCCGCGTTTCTAAAGAGGAAGCCTATGTTTTTCGCTTTTGAGACACACAGTCTTTCAAATAAGGGTTTAGTGAGGCGATAAATTAATTGAAAATTCAAATTACGGCGATCCGTTAGCGCAGCTGTAAAACAAATTTGCGACCGTACAACATACGATTTACCTCCACAAATGACAATTTGGCAATGCAGTTATCCCATAGTACTGCACTTATTTTGTTGTTTTGAAAAGAACTCATTTGTGTACAATACGGCAAGCGCTGTTAGCTGCGTAAAACCAATGACGCGGTCCCTAGGAGCATCTAAAATCTGTATTCGGTAAAGACATAAGAAAACTGTATACATTTCCATATGAAAAAAAAAACTTTCATGTATATGTACATGTAGCGGCATCATTCATGATCCGCTGTCGCGCGTATCCGGGCATGAAATCTGATTGCGCAAAAGGGGAATTACTGCGTCCATCGTTTGCATGGTTTCAGTTTCCCTGAGCATATTGCGCCTGCTATGTAATAGATGTTTTTTTCTGGTTCGCATATTATACGGACCTTTTAAGATTATTTTATTCATTTCGAGATGATTGCCATTGTTAATTAGCAGTGGGCGAAACCCGGTGCACATGCATCCGTAGAAAAAACACTGACCTTTAGTTGCAGAACTTGTCCAAGGATCGATGTTCGACATGCTCAGTGATGACGGGCTGCCGCGGATCTGCTGGATGGATTGTTCTATCTGCTCCGAACATTCATGAATGATTCTTCTTCTTGCATACCTTTTCTATTTTTACAAATTATGATACTCAAATCGTTTTGATGCCTCTCAATGTCTACGTTTGCCATAACGTGATATCATTTTCACGTTCAGCAAAGCCAAACCAGCCGCCGAGGCACGCAATGTTCTATAAAACCAATGTGCATAATACACGTGACATTTTTCGTTTTTATTATCTTACCCGTGGGTGATATATGGAGGATACTCTGTGAAAATCTCGGACATACTTATCTGACGTGCTAGTAAAGCCATTTCGAAGCTTTCAAAACATTTCCAACCTAGGATTGATTTGTTGTGAAATCCTGTAAAGACATGCGCTATCAATATGTTTCGGAAAGTATTAATTAAGTTCGGCTGCTTACAAGGTTGCTTTTAAAGCTCTTCTGACAATGATCAATTTGAATCCCTAGAAAATGGTCTCTCCACGTCTTTTTCACAGACTTGAAATAAACCCCATCATGGAAAAATCTGTCTTCGAGATTTGCGACCACATTACGAAAACATGCCTATTCAAACATATACTGAAAATTTTATCATCAAAAACTGAAAAAAAAAATCTGATAAAAAATTCTGATATTTTTCACATTTCTGCTCAAAACATAGATCGTGGGTACTCGTTAGAATCGCCCAAACGAAGCGATTGTAACGATTACTCACAATCTATGTTTTGAACATAGATCGTGGGTACTCGTTAGAACCGCCTCGTCGAGGCGGTTCTAACGATTACCCAAAATGTATGTTTTGAGCAGAAATAAGGAAAACAATGTATACCCTTTTATATCCCAGGTTTACTGTATAAAAGTGGGGTTTAAGTGGGGTCAAAAGTATATAGGCGTGTTGTCGTGCTGTGATAATCCACAAAATTGGCTGGTTCAGCTACAGATAGAAGCCTCCGTGGTGTGATGGTTATGCTTTTCGTCTTGTAAACCAGGGGTCGCAGGATCGATCCCGGTCTTCTCCAGACTTTTGGGTGAGTCTTTAAACCGAGGTCCCATCTCCGTATGACCTTAGCTGTTGGTGAAGCCTCCGTGGTGTGGTGGTTATGCTACTCGTCTTGTAAACCAGGGCTCGCTGAATCGATCCCGGTCTTCTCCAGACTTTCGGATGAGCTTTTTAACCGAGGCCCCGTCTCCGTATGACCTTAGCTGTTGGTGAGACGTAAAACTCAAACTCCCACTCAGCTTCACAGACTAGCAAGAGTCTACAAACGGAAGATACAGAAACTAAAGGTAATAGCTATAGCCAAGAAGCGAACACAAAGGCGCAGATCTGTCTGCGCGCATGCGCAGACGGATCTGCGCCTTTGTTGTCCGCAAGTGCAAACTATATTTTCTCATGACGTGGCTTAACTGTCTTCCGTCTCAGAAAAAGAAATATATGAAAGTACAGGAAATTCAAATTAGTCGTAGCCCGGCATTTTGCGCGGATGTGTCTGTAAAACGTAGCGCAGACAGTGGGCGTATATACAGGTATATTCAACGCCATCCCTTACGTTCATATTTTTATCTTTCATGCTCAACTCAAATGAGCGTGAAATATGCGTGATGCTACGCTTGGTTTGTGCAGACGCTAGTCACGAATGACACTTACATTGGGCGCAGCAGAACCCTTTCACCCCCTGCAATTCTGAAGTGGGCTCTTCGGTCTTGGGAATTTGGACCATTCTAAAACGTATGTGATGTTTAGGGTGTAATGCATATTCATTACAAGGGTTTCCAAGGGTGTGGGTACAGGTCATAAGAGACTATATCTTCTAGATCTACACTGTCCGTATAGGTATTTGTAACCGTCTGTAGGGCTGAAAGGGCTATGAGTTGAGAGGTTTTGGTTTCATACATTTGGATCCAGTGATTAAATCAAATGTCACGTCCTCAGTGTCTGTGAAAGCAATATCCATGACATTTACATTGTTTTAATGCATATTTGACAGAGAAATAAGATTAATTGTCTTTGATCACTTGTTGGATACTTGTAGAAAAAAATGGATCGGACGAATAGTTGGAAATTAATTGAGGCAACTTATCAGAGAAGGGCGCTTAGTGCATGGACGGGCACAGACGAGACCTCGCCTTTGCTGATCTCAGACATGTAAATGTAGTAGAGACTTTGTGAGGGAGTCGCGTATCAAGCTCAAGAACACAAACCGGAAATGCATGATTTAACTTGTCATCTGTCACATCCTATAAGATAAGCTATCTAAGTAGACAGTTTAAGAAACCTTTCGGTCCAACTACATGTACATGTACATTGATTGTAGTACATCGGTCGTCAACACATAACCTATCCTAATTAGGGTAGGTTATGTTTTGACGACCGATACAATATACACTTTCGCTACAATCGTTGGTTGCACGGTGATCGGTCGGAATTCGGACTCTGTGACCACATCACCCTAAAATCTTTTAAGAGGGGTCGAGCCCGAGATGTGTAATGGTATGCGCTCGGACCTCCTGCTCTGATTTTTAATTGTTTTGTTTTCGATGACGTCAGATTTCTGTCCTCAACACGGATTCATCACGAAAACACGCCTATATAATTTTGACCCCTTGAACCCCACTTTCATATAGTAAAACTGGGGTTTACGGAGGTATACCTTACTTTTCTTATTTCTGCTCTAAAATATAGATTGTGGGTACTTGTTAGAACCGTCTCGATGAGGTGGTTCTAACGAGTGCCCACAATCTATATTTTGCGCAGAAATAAGAAAAATATCACAATTTTTCACAATAAAATGTTCATTTTTTCGGCGATAAAGGTGGCAATGTATTTGTATAGGCGTGTTTGCGTAATGGTTATGTGTTGACGACCGATAAAATGTACACTTTCGCTACAATCGTTAGTTGCACGGTGATCGGTCGGAATTCGGACTCTGTGACCACATCACCCTAAAATCTTTTAAGAGGGGTCGAGCCCGAGATGTGTAATGGTATGCGCTCGGACCTCCTGCTCTGATTTTTAATTGTTTTGTTTTCGATGACGTCAGATTTCTGTCCTCAACACGGATTCATGATTGTTATACATGTACATCAATGGTTTCGCGCTGTATGATTTAAAAAAAAAAAAAAAAAAACACCGAATCATGACTTATTTTTCTTAAACAAAACGTGATATGCATGGTTTCACATTGGTGTTGTAAATAACGATTGCTGTTTCACATTAGAATCGCCCCGTTGAGGCTGTTTTTATGAATATCACAATTTACGTTTTGTGCAGAAATGAAGAAAAAATGTATACCTTTGTAAACATCATTTTTCTCTATTTTAACTGACGTTTATACATTTATCATATGGCGTCTATAATGCCATGTAATAAATTCGATAATCCACTGGTGGATTTAATATGCAAATTAGTTAGATACACCCCTTAACGTTACGTGTACGGCGTTTCTTAACGGCATCGCGTTTACTAATGGTTGAATATTGACATTTTTATAAAACCATCGTGAGTAAAATGCGTTTTCATTACGAAAACACACCCATGCGTCATAGTGCATTTTTTACACCCACAAAACGGTCAATTTTCTGAGGAAAATTTGTGGTATTTTTCTTATTTATACCCCAAACATAGGCTGTGAGTGCTCGTCAGTACCGCCCCATTTAGGCGGTTCTAACGAGTACTCACAACCTATGTGTTGGAGCAGAAATACGAAAAACTGGAAATGTTTTCAGAGGAAACCAAGGCCCCAGCCCAAAATCCATCACCATAGATATATCTTAGACACCCATTTGAATTTTAATAACTAGGTTAAGGTCACTAAAATGTAAGCTGCAAACAAGCCGTTTTGGGCCAAAAATGACAGTTTTCGGGAGCCTATGACCTTAAGAAAAAAAGTCATTAAAAAGGTCAGATCATCAAATTTTAATCAAATTTGGTAGACTGTAATTGAATATTTTACCGAGTTTGACTAACATTCATCAAATCTTAATGATATATGGCACAAAACACCGGGTTTCGGGAGCCCTTGACGAGTGCAGACAAGCCATTTTTCACCCATAAGTGACAGTTTTTTGTTGGTTTTTTTTGTTGTTTTTTTTTTGTTGGGGGGGGGGGGGGGGGAAGGGGGCTGTGATATTGAAGAAAAGATATTAAGGTCACCAAAATGTGATCAAATCTGCAGTATGTTGCAATGATATATTGTACCAAGTTTGACTAAAATTAATCAATTTTTCAATGCGACACAGTGCATACAAGCCATTTTTGTCCCGAAATTGACTGTTTTAGGGGACCTGTGACTTGAAAAAAAGTTGAGGTCACCAAAATATCTGCATAATGTTCTGATGATATATTGTACCAAGCATGACTAAAGTTAATCAATTTGATAATGAAATAGGGTGCAGACAAGCAACTTTTGCCCACAATTGACATTTGTTGAGGGTGGGGGCTGTGATCTTGAAAAAAGTCAAGGTCACCAAAATCTAATCAAATCTGTAGTATGTTGTAATGATATATTGTACCAAGTTTGAATTAAATTAATAAATTCGTTAATGAGATAGAGTGCAGAAAAGCCATTTTTGGTGCAAAATTGACAGTTTTTGGGGGTCTGTGACTTTGAAAAAGAGGTCGAGGTCACATTTTCTATTTAAATCTGCGTTATGCTGCAATGATATACTGTACCAAGTTTGACTAAATTAATCAGTTCATTTATGAGATAGAGTGCAGACAATCCATTTTTGGCCCAAAGTTGACTGTTTTTGGGGCCTGTGACCTTGAAAATGAGGTCAAGGTCATCATAACCTAATGACTGTTTTCCCCATCCTAATGATGCAACCATGCCAGTTTAGTTCGAAACAATCCTTAGGTTCAGGAGATATAGTGCTCCAAACGGAGTCCGCAACAAAAACCATATGCCCACTCCCCTCCTGTGGGGCACATTAATAATGTGTACCCCTGTAAACACCAGTTTTCCCTATATAAAGTGGAGTTTAGAGGGGCATGCATTACACGGACTTGTTGACATGATGGCATAAACATAAGAACATGAAGACGCCGAAAAGACTAAAATTGCAACTACAGTAGAAATTCGATGGCTCGAACACCGATGGCTCTTTTACCATGGATGAGTCGAACCCATTCTTGAGCCCCTAGCGAAATCCTCTACATAAGAAATAGTGGGAGATAATTAAGGAGATATTAGTCTTTTATCTTGCAAATGTATGCTGTGTGTACTCATTAGAATCGCCTCGATGAGGCGATTCTAATGAGTACACACAGCATACATATATTCATTATGGAACACCGAAAAATGTCTAAAAGTATCTCATTATGCCTGTCAGTAACCCTCAGTGGCTCGAACTACCCCTATCTCGAACAGATTTTCGAGGTCCCAAAGGTGTTCGAGCCATTGAAGTTCGGCTGTACAATGTACATGCTCATTTTTAATTAAATATTATTTTCGCGGCCCCTTTACTTTCTCAGTAATAACAGTAATTATTTCTAACGTAAACACAAGAGGCATCATTAACTGTAATCCAAACAACATTACAATAAGTAGTTCATTATGTGCAAAGCCGAAAATATAAGAATTATGAGCAACTATTAACCCACTTCGTACCGGAAACCCCTTAAGTGGAACCGTCGCTAACAGTGCTGGCCCAGATCAGACGAAACAGTACGCAGCAACTTATAGAACAACCGACTGAAATAAAAGCAAAAAAAAAAAAAAAAAAAAACTGACGGCACTGGCGGATCGATTATCTCTGCAGAGTGTAGACGGGAACATATTTCTTGATTGGGACTTAGACTGTTAAATTCCGGTACTTTACAGTAGGATGGTATCTCCGGTTTATTTTTTTCGTTTTCTGAAGGTACTGATACGGTTGAAAATTCGCCAATTTCAAACCATCGGTGTGCCAAAGCTGAAAATGATATTTTAGGTTTTAATATTTTTACTGAATGGATCCATATTTGTATTTTTCATCACATCATTGTCAAAGCTAAAACATAAACGACAATCACGTAATTAGATGTCAAAATAGCTAGTCGACTGAAAGTCTCAAAACTGAAAGTGGTCCCATCGAATCGGCTCAAGTAGCTTGCCTAACCTCTTTTGACGTCTGTACTTGTAATCCTCCGCTAAAATATATTGAACAAGTAAACCCATATATGCATAGGGTCAAAAAAGGATTTGACAAACAGTGATCAGACGCAGCAGAATACGAGTGTGTTAAGACATATCAGGATTTTTACAAGTGCGATGCACGATTAAAAATATGTTTTCAATATACAACATGATAATTTGAAGGTGGACCCCAAAAGATATGTGATTGTCATCTTGAAGGAAATTAATTCGGTTACAGGCAGATAAATAGATAAATAAATGAATAAATAAATAAATAAATGTCATTTCTAGCTAGAAAAAGCGACACCTTCTGGGTGACATGCATCATGTATGTGGCCTTTTATTAAAAATAGCCCTTTTGAAAATAAAAAAGAACTCCGCCAGTACATGTAAATATATGCAAAGGCTTTTAGATAACACAAACATGAGGCAATAAAGCCCTGTTCATGATCTGATTCAAAAGTACTTGGTTAACAGAAACGTGAGAAAAAAAACACTTTTGCTACTAATCTGATCAGACTATGCGTACAATGTATGTACATGCAGGTCTGAGCATTTTGGGCGTGCACAAATAATGGAACCTCCCTTTTTGCTTGGCGCGGCGAAAGTGGTTGTGATTATGTCCAGCGTATTTAATGTCACGGTTTTGTTATTGACTGTAAGGTCACGATCACAATTATAGACTGTGTACAGCCAGCAACTCTCTAAGAATGTAAATTACAGTACAGCGGCATGTGCTTAATTGTATCTTCGGCCATCGTCTCTGATAATAATAGGGAACAGTTCTATACATCAAGATGTAACGTGTGCTCTAAAATGATACGTTCGGACACGGCGCACTACCAAGTATGTGCGCTTCATTAAGCTGCAAAACGCGTATAAGTGTAACGGGCGCTTGGCCATCTGTTGAAGACGTTTTGCTATTCTTCGTTTGCTTGATTTGGACATTTACGACTCGGGCAACACCCGCTATATGATGAATTGGCAGTTGGCCTACTAACTAAAGTTTGGACAACTAAGCAGCAGTGAGTGAGTGTTTGAGTTTTACGTCGGTTTAAAGACTCATCCGAAAGTCTGGAGAAGCCCTGGACCAATCCTGCGTTCCCTGGTGTACAAGGCGAGTAGCGTAACCACTACACCACGGAGGCTTCTCTATTAAGCTGGAATAAAATTTTACATCTTCGTATCGGTTCGGCGGAAGTGGAGAAGTTTGTTAATTTGAAGAAAGTAGCTGAGATACATGTATGAACACGCGGTCCGCAAAAGTTATCGATAACAAGACCCTCCCCTAAACCCCACTTTATCAGGAGAAAAGTGGGACTTACGGGGATATACGCCTTATCTTTGCTAAAAAAGAGTGTGTGTACTCGTTAGAACTGCCTCATTGAGGCGGTTCTAACGAGCACTAACAAGCTATGTTGAAGGCAGAAATAAGAAAAAATGTTATCATTTTAAACTAATATTTGTCACTTCTGACATCACGTTGGTCGCCATTATTTCACCTGGACATGTTTTCCTAATGTATGTGGCTTGTTACGCAGTCCTTTGCGCTAAGCAGCCAGTTTCGCTAACCACGATTTCAGTTTTAAACATAGGTTCGCAAGTCATTCTTGCTATATCGCTATGTGAGGGATAACCAATTTATGAAAGTGTACAAACGTTATAAATGAAGACATATTTTACATATTTTGATTTGAATAATTGTTTATTTAAATTGAAAAATGCAATTAGTCTTCTCCAATTTGAGTCCTTCAGATGCGCGTGACCAGCCAACCATTAGGACTGCATATGATCCCGCTGTTTATACAACGACAGTCTTTATGAAAACTGTCAACGGTATAACCAGCTACAGCCGGCCCCCGTCCATCGGGGCTTGACGAAATAGATGGGCTACATGATGCTTCCACGCAGAGCTGAAACCGACTCGCACACGGGTACTGGTAAACCGCTTAGAGGGGCTATGCCTGCCCAGGCAAAGCAGTGCGAGTTGTACCGTCTATGCTTATACAATGTAAACCCTATTGGTTTCATTGGGCGACAGTGCTTGGGATGTCATTTCATCTCAATGTCGGGCAATGTCCCACAAAATTGGAAGCAGCTCCTCCAAAATGACCTTTACAGTGTTGACGGGGACGTTAAACATCAAATTAAACAAACAAATAACCAGCTACAACAGATTGGTTTTGAAAGACTGTGGCTAATGCTTTGGGATATTACAAATATTACAAATGTTTGTTTGAAACGAAGTTTAACGTCCCCATCAACACTGTTAGGTAATTTTGAAGACGTTGCTTCCAATTGTTTGGGACTTTTACCCGACATTGTGATGAAATAACATCTCAAGCCCTGTCGCCCCATGAAACGGTCCGGCTCCCACGACTTTGCATGTAAGCGGTTTACCAGTACTTATGTGCGGTAGGTTTCAGCTCTGCGTGGAAGCACCATGGAGCTAAATCTATTTCTTTGAGCCCCGATGGCCGGGACCCTATTTACATGTCTATGTACAGTCGAACTTCAATGGCTCGAACACCTTTGGGACGTCGAAAATCTGTTCGAGACAGGGGTAGTTCGAGCCACTGAGGTTACTGTCAGGAGGCATAACGAGCTACTCTTAGACATCTTTTCGGTGTTCTATAATGCAAATGTATGCTGTGTGTACTCATTAGAATCGCCTCATCGAGGCGATTCTAATGAGTACACACAGCATACATTTGCAAGATAAAAGACTAAAATCTCCTTAATTTTACCCCACCATTTCTTATGTAGAGGATTTCGCTAGGGGCTCAAAAATGGGTTCGACTCAGCCATGGTAAACGAGCCATCGGTGTTCGAGCCATCGAAGTTCTACTGTATTTATGTTTTCGGCAATATGCCTGTTAATAAAAGTACATCGTTGTAGTTCTCATCTTTCGTCAGTGGTTAAGATGTTAGCATGCATTGCAACCAGCACGATTGTCTACATTGCTTTGTGTCTGTTGTTCAAATCAAACCAAGATGAAAGAACACTGAAATCACTTCTTAGAGCGAGGCCTTCTGTTCAATCATTAAAAAAGCATTAAACATGTATTTAAGTACAGTGTAATTAGTTCTGACATGTACAACAGGCGAATGGTTTGTCAAAGTTATGAATATTGCTGCATTCGCTGTTCCCCCAACAATGGCAGTGGCATGTCATTGCCGTATAGGGTTCTACCATTGGTCTGCAAACATCGTATAATTATGAAGGAAATCGGCAGAATAAAAAGTCAATAAGATCACTTCATCACCGAATCATTTGTTTTAACAAACCAAACTTAATGTAATTGCGGTCACTCGCTCACTCACTCACTCACTCACTCACTCACTCACTCACTCACTCACTCACTCACTCACTCACTCACTCACTCACTCACTTGTCATACATACATACATACATACATACATACATACATACATACATACATACATACATACATACATACATACATACATACATACATACATACCTACACACATACATACATACATACATACATACATACATACATACAGTCGAACTTCAATGGTTCGAACACCTTTGGGACCTCGAAAATCTGTTCGAGACTGGGGTAGTTCGAGCCACTGAGGTTACTGTCAGGAGGCATAACGAGATACTTTTAGATATATTTTCGGTGTTCTCTAACGAAAATGTATGCTGTGTGTACTCATTAGAATCGCCTCATAGAGGCGATTCTAATGAGTACACACAGCATACATTTGCAGGATAAAAGACTAAATTCTCCTTAATTATCCCCCACTATGTCTTATGTAGAGGATTTCGCTAGGGGCTCAAGAATGGGTTCGACACATCCATGGTAAACTAGCCATCGGTGTTCGAGCCATCGAAGTTCTACTGTACATACATACATACATACATACATGCATGCCGCCTCGGTAGCTCAGTCGGATTTGCATCTGACTGGTGATCAGAAGGACGCGGGTTCGATTCCTGACTGGGTCGGCAACATTCATTCGTGGAGATTGATCATGAAATCTTTTCTACGTCATTCTCTCCCTTCCGCTGATTCCAGAAGGGCAGTTGTCCGTTTCTGGCGAAAGAATGTGTACTGTACTGGTTACCGCTTACGTATAAGCCTGCCCAGGAAAAGTGTGGATAGGTAAACTGACCGTCTCAAAAATGGCCTAAATAGTGTTGAATGGGCCGTAAAGCTCCAAAACAAACAAACAAGCAAAATGCTCATAACGGTAAAAACTGGTGTTTGACATGCTTATGAATTTAAGCTGGAATTTTGAAATTTATAAACATGGTTAAGTAAACGCTCAAATGAGTTGAGCATAAGAAAAAAATTATAACCCCGGGCCCTGTCTGCTGACATAAATACGACTGAATAGGGAAGGGTATCATTGGTCAGAAGTCATTCAGTGGCGACGTCACTGAAAATGTATTGTGCTTTCGGTGAAATTTACTGCTACCTAACGTTAATATTCATGTATACCCAGAAAATGTCCCGTTTACTTTGTATAGAAATACATGTACCGGAAGGAGCTTATGTGATGAGCTCTTGGTACCGGTTAATATTTTTCATATTGCCCGTAGAATGTAACCCGTAATGAATACAGACTTTGACTAAGTGCATAAAACATATGTTACGCTTGATCTACCTGTTGTCTGTGTAGGTTCTAGGGAATCGGGGTATTAAAAAAACAATCCGGAAAAATGATGTCCTGTTGTAAAATTAAATGTTTTAATGACGTCAAAGCCAACAACGTGAATGCCATTTTCTTTTTGCAGTAATTGGGCGTGATTTTTCGGCGTGTTTGAAGAAAGTAAATCGCCTGGATCTTACTTTCAGATTTCAATGCTAGACAAAAATGAATGTTAATAGACAGTTAAAATCTTGGTATATAAGTAAAAAAAAAATATTGATTTTTTTATTGCTTCCCTCTTTGATTGCACACCGGTGGGTCGGGCCTAGGATTATTTGACGGTTCCAGCGTAAAACATAAATGGAATTTTATTTTATTTTAGTATTCTTTATGTTGGTTGGCGCCTGATACTCCGTCTTTGGTCGCGCCCCTCGGAGTCTAACTGTTGGTTTTCTTTTGCTCCATCAATTCTGTTTTTGTATGCTGTCGAGTCCTCAACCTTGTTTCATCTCTGTAGTTTTTTTATTTGTATGTTCTCGGAGATGTTACACTGATGAGTTAGGAAGCCTCCATGCGGACTAAACAAAATTAGTGTATACCGTGACAGAGGTAAGGGCGAGGATTATGGCCATGTAAAATCGATTTAAGCCCCCCAGTGGAATTCTTTCTGACCATTCCAATGCGGTTCTTCTGTGGCGGTTTATTTATGTTGTTGTTTGTTACTTACTATGTGTATCACTTGTGTATTTTTATTTTGGATAGCCATTTGGCCATTTTGTGGGTAAGTAACTGTCCTTATGGCCTTCCTTTGTTTAGGTTTCCATTATGGTCTGGTTGCTTCATGTTTGTGTTTATTTCCCTTTGGTGTCTTTGATGGGTGGAGTAAGTTAATGGTATCGATTACTGATCTTTGTTTTACTTATTCCTTTTTTATTTTGAAATATTCGGCACCCGTTCACATATGGCAGAGACGCACTCGCAAGCTCCTGCGTCCTTCCCCAAATGAGCTCGTTCCAATTATTTTACACATCACGAAAAACGCCTACATAATTTTGACCCCCTTGAATCCCAGTTTTATATAGTAAAACTGCGGTTTGCAGGGGTAAACCTTATTTTTCTTATTTCTGTTCTAAAATAAAGATTGTTGGTACTCGTTAGAACCACCTCGATAAGGCGGTTTCAACGAGTACCCACGATCTATATTTTGAGCAGAAATAAGAAAAAATATCACAATTTTTCATCTTAAATTTTTCATTTTTTGGCAATGTATTTGTATAGGCGTGTTTGCGTAATGATATAAAGTTAATCACTTTTTTACTTATTTACCTTAAAGTTTCATTTTGTGTTGTGGCTTTTCGTATTTTGTAGGTTTCGTTTATATCCTTCTTTGCTATGCTCATGTAGTTTGACCTGCCTATAGTGCTATCGGTGTTTTCATAACCTTTGTTGCTAGTGGCAGGAAGCTGGTCTTGAACAGTAACAGGTGAGAACCATGGACCTGAATACTTACAATTTCTCGGAAAATTAGATGATATCATATGATTGTCGTTACTGGTTTGTTTATTTCACAATACAACAAGGGAAATAGGAATCTTTCAACACACGTGTTAATACAACAGAATTACTTCCTACTTGTCTATATTATATATTTATGTTAGCATTAGCTCTTGACTATTATTTCCACGTGCGTAAACCAATAAAGACACGGTTGAGACAGTAGTGTTTGCATAAAATGGCTCACGAACCTGTTAAAATAACATCAATCAATTGGATAACATATACTCAGTACTCACGTCTAAATATTTTCAACCCATAGTTTTTGAAGTGATATATTCCATCTTTGAATTTGAGCATGTCCGTTCTATTAAACAGATTGTTTCGTCAAATATTGACAACTGTGTGTGTGTTGTTGTTGTTGTTTTGATTCTGATTTAACGTAAAATCATGTTACATTTACATGTAACCAAAGGTAACATTCTAAGCAGAAACCATATTATGCGTCTGCCGAGGTATGGCACTGTTTGTTTATGTCCAATTTTACAGGTTTCCAGTAAGAATGCGTTTGGATCTTGAGATACTCTCTCTCTCTCTCTCTCTCTCTCTCTCTCTCTCTCTCTCTCTCTCTCTCTCTCTCTCTCTCTCTTATTGCAATGTTGCCAGGGAATCCTTATTTATATGAGGTCTACGGCCTAATTCGAAAAGCAAATCCTGCTCGAGACAAACCAATATAAACAATAAACCCGCCTGCGTCTTGTTTCTGATTTCATTTATGAGTATTTAACATTCATTATCTAGGCTGACCAGATGCATCAACTTCAAAAGCTACGTCTGGCAGAGTTATAGTATTATGTATATCTGGTTTAATACATGCATTTGAGACAGCGCACGGCAATAAGACATATGCGCCAAACGAAGACTCAGATCAGCCTGCGCATCCGCGCAGTCTGATCAGAGTCTTCGTTGTGCACTCTAAGGATAGCTAAGGGTTCAATGCTGCTTCAAGCAGCAAGAGAAGTCTCTGGTTAGACTATATGGATGCGCAGGCTGATCCGATTCTTCGCTGGGTGCACATGTAAGTTGTAGGAAATACTGTTCCTCGGCTCATTTAATTTCGAGTCTCCGTGAATTATTGTTACTCGTGCGAACTGCCTGAATGAAGGGCCTCTAACAAGCACCAACAGCATGTGTTTGAAGGAAATTGGATTAAAGGCAACATTACCACTTTAGGGAGGGCGGGGATGGGGGTGAAAGCCCCCCAAATTTACTACACCATTTCAGGTGACCTTATTTCCAAATTAACCCAGAAAAGCTGCATCGCTGCGCTTTAAAACATAGGTCACAACTGTCATTGATATAAGTACCAAAATGTTGATCAAACTGTCATATTTGAAAATGAGTTGTATATTAGTACTTCCATTATTGTAAATTCTGGCACAAAAACAGTATGGTATTCGTAATTTGTTGTAGAAATTATTTTAGAAATCCCTACGGTTATTTCATCAGCTGACCTTCATACCAAATCAAATCGAGAAGGCTGCATATCGCAGAGCATTTAAGTAGGTCCAAATTGCCATCAAAAAGCAAAAAAAAAAAAAAAAAAATACTGTCGACAAATTTTCTTGTGTGTGTGTGTGTGTGTGTGTGTGTGTGTGTGTGTGTTTATGTGTGTTTAATTGCATATTAAAACTGTTATCGGTGTTAATCCGCAGCATCTAGCGAAATGATAAAATTTTAGTTTAACTATTCCTATACATAAGGTGTGCTATATAAATAGAATCGCAGAAACTATCAATACGAGATCCCAACAGGTATCCTATAATAGGAACGCCTGTCAAATCAGCAGGTTGTAAGTTGATACAGCTTTATTTTTTACGCTGGCAATATACGCTTCCATCTATTCCAAATTGGGTAGCAAAGGGGAGCTTAATAAACAAGGGGAGGCCAAGCTATTCCTTTGATGACAGGCCATTTCAAATTTTTAGGGTGACGGGATTTTGACATTTACAAAAAATGTTCGACCGTGACCTGTTAACGTGCCGTAGAAGTGACAATGACAACAAGAACAATTTAATCTTTTTCTTAGATTATCATAGAAATTTTGCAACGCAGGGTAACTCGTCTACCAAACAACGTTGACGGGGACGGATAACCTCAAGCAAACAAACAAACGAAGAAAGGCTAAAACTCTAGGTTTATCAACATTAGAACATAGACGTGAACGGACAGATATGGTACATGTCTATAAAATTATAAATGGAATAGACGAAGTAGATACAGACATACCTTGCCGGCCGCGGTAGCTGACCGGCTCAAAAATGACCTAAATAGTGCTGACTGGGCCATTAAAATCCAATACCAACAAACACACAGACATATTTTATTAAAGGCCAGCTAGAGGGAACAGTCTTGAACTAACCAAAAGCAAACCTTGACTAAAGATTAGAAGTAATAGATTTATTAACAAAATCGTAGATACACGAAACGTGTGCCCTGAATTAGCATTAACGGCACCCTCTCTGAACTTATTCAAAGTAGAAGTAAAACAAAGATGAGGAATCGATACAATTAACTTATTTCACCCATCAAAGACACCAAAGGGAAAGAAATACAAACATGAAACGACCAGACCATAATGGAAACCTAAACAAAGGATGGCCATAAGGACAGTTACATTCCCACAAAATGGCCAAATGGCCATCCAAAATAAAAAGACACAAGTGATACACACAGTAAGTAACAAACAACAACATAAATAAACCGCCACAGAAGAACCGCCATGGAACGGTCAGTGGAAAGATTCCACTGGGGGCTTAAATCGATTTTACATGGCCATAATCCTCGCCCTTACCTCTGTCGCAAAAGCTACAAAACCAAACACTCGTGCGCTGCCTGTTACATTACCGCCGACCCAATAAAACAGGACTGAGACAGTATTAATATCGAAGTAGCTGATGAAGGGTAAAGGCAGTTACAGTAAGTCAAGTAAGAACGGTAACACAGAGCAAACACAAAAATAAAACACAATGAATGTCCACGAGAACCCATTTTTCTCTTTGTGATGCGGGTATTGCCAAGCTGAAGTTTCAAATTCGCCCCCATCAGTACATCACGAAAACACGCCTATAAAATTTGGACCCCCTTGAACCCCACTTTTTTATAGTAAAACTGGGGTTTCCAGGGGTATACCTTATTTTTCATATTTCTGTTCTTAAATATAGATTGTTGGTACTCGTTAGAACCGCCTCGATGAGGCGGTTCTAACGAGTATCCACAATCTATATTTGGAGCAGAAATAAGAAAAATATCACAATTTTTCATCATAAAATTTTCATTTTTTCGGCGATAAAGGTGACAATGTATTTGTATATGCGTGTTTGCGTAATGAATCCCAGTGCTATGATTTTTTTTTTAAATTTTATGTCTTGGCGGGGAATTAGGTCATATGTTCCATGGAGATAACGAACTTGTTGTACTGCAAAACTTTTCACAACATGTTGTATATTGTTGCAATGTTTTCCAAAAGCATCATTTTGTAGCGACATCGTGATGCCATGGTTACTGCCCATTTGACTACCCTTTGGACTAAATCATTTTTTCCATGTTTTCATGTGCCGTCATCGAACGCGCCCTTCTGCACGCACGGCGCACAGGGAGTAAACGGCTACGTCAGGTTAGAATGAGAGTTTTATAATGGCAAATAATGCAATAAAGTACCGAATAAATGAAAAACAATCAAATTTATTTATTTATTTAAATATTTATTTACTGGCTGGAAATAATTGTGGTGACTGAATATATTTTGCTTTTATTATTCTTCAACTGTGTAGTATCTCCAACATGGCGGACATCTTAATTTAGCGAGGGCGAGCACGAGAGGGTACATGAAATATATTTTTGCTCACGGGGTATATGAAAACAAAATGCCCCTGCGCTCATCATGAAAAACACGGCGGTGCGATTTTGACCCACTCAAGCCCCACTTTTATATAGAAAAACTGGGGTTTACAGGGGTAAACGTTATTTTTCTTATTTCTGCTCAAAACATAGACTGTGGGTACTCGAAAGAACCGCCTTTTGAAGGCGGTTCTATCGAGTCCCCGCAATCTATGTTTTGAGAAGAAATAAGGAAAATATCACAATTTTTCATCTTAAAATTTCCAATTTTTGGCCGAAACATTGATAATGTATTTGTATAGGCATGTTTTCGTAATGATCCAGTCAGAATCCTATAAATTTCTTTGCAGTATACGAGGACTGTTCAAATATGAATGCAAGTAGAACGTTTTCTCATGCACAAATGCAAAAATCACCTGGAAATAAATATCACAGCGTAGAAAAACATTTACCTATACATTGATACCCAACCTGTTAAAATCCGTGCACTTTAGCCATGTATATCGTTCGATAAACACTGTCTACTCTTGTATACTAATACAAAACATGGTTGGGAGAAGGTCAGAGTACGCCGTTGAAATACGGTCCTATATTAAGAATCGTTGTATTCTTGGTATACGGTGCAAAGACATTTTTGATGAAATATGTTCGGTTTATGGGCATAATTAAATGTCTTTTTCGACAGTTTTTCGTTCGTGTAAGAAATTCAGCTTTGGGCTAGGCTCAACAGAAGATGCACCACATGATCGTCGGCCGAAAAGAGCAACATCTGCCGAGATGGTTTCTTGAGTGAAAGAAATTGTTGCTACTGATGCACGATACACCACTTGGCAAATAGCTAGTATGGTTGGCATCTCATTAGATGCAGCTCATACAATTCTGAAACGGGATTTGAAAATGAGAAAGATCTGTGCTAGATGGATTCCCCATCTGTTGACAGATGAGCAGAAAAAGACATGCGTTCAGTGCGCCAAGAAGTTGCTTAAAAAGTTTCCAAATTACAATGCACAGTCTTTCGCTAATGTTGTCACAGGTGAAGAGACATGGGTTCATTTTTTGAGCCAAAACGAAAGATTCAGAACAAAATATGGGCAACAAAGTATTGCAAAAGACCATGCATTGCAAAGCGGACCATGAGCGTCAAGAAGGTAATGTATGCCATATTATTTTCAAATCAGGGCCCTGCTATTCAGGTTGCTGTGCCTAAAGGCAAATCTGTAAATGCAAAGTTTTACAAGAATAAAGTTCTTCGAAAATTGAAGAAATATTTCAAAGAACGAAGACCCAGAACTGGTTTGGCCAATGTCAGATTGCTACATGACAATGCGTCATCGCACAAGGCGTTCATTGTGCAAGACTATCTGAAGCAGGAAAAGGTTGTTGAACTCCCTCTCCCCCAGTATTCCCCTGACCTTGTCCCGTGTGACTTTTTTTTTGTTCCCGTGGCTGAAAAAATACCTTTCTAGTCGAAAATTTGTACAGCGCAAACACCTCGGTTCTGCAATATTCCAGTGCCTTCATAGTATACCTCGAAAAGACTACCAAAATGCATTCAATGATTGGATCAGAAGACTGAAAGTTTGTATATCTGTTAAAGGGGAATACTTTGAGGGGAAAAATTAATTTTTCATCGAAATCTATCACGGAATCATTTTTATGTGCTTAGTTGCATTCATATTTGAGCAGTCCTCGTAACAATGTAAATTATTATCAGAACACCAAGACATGAAAGATACACGTATCGTCACCTCTTTTTCGTGTATGTTATTCTGGTTGTTGTACGTGTATTATATTCTGGTGACCTTACGTTCCTGATGATCGATACACTTCTAGAGGATAAGCTCTACTTTGAAATGAAATAGGATTTCATTCCACTGACTGGAGGGTAACTTACACGCAGTTGACATAAACGCAAAACGGGGGAATAGAAGGTTGCTTATAACCGGCATGTACATGTTAACGTGATGGGTTTGGTATATTATATTACTTGAGTTTTATGTTGGTTTGATGGTGTAAATGGGATTGCGATAGTATGGCTCATATCTGATGGTATTTACGTCTAGGTGTCTTTTATTGCGCGTCGATTCCTATCGTAAATAATCAGCAAATGGATTCTGTGTGTTACAGCTCCATATAAACCATAAAAAATGACATGCTTTAAATGTTACATTAAGGTTGGAGTGTTATCGGAAATGCCCTACATGAACATTTCTTTCACGAGAGATTGCAAGACCCAGATGCAATGTTGCAGCTGACGAAAATGTAGAAGACTGAAATAGCTAGCCACACAGAAATGCCTGTATAACTTTAGGCCTCAATAATCCTTCATTACATTACGCGACAAAGTGCAGTTTTTCACATCTCAAAATGGGCTACGTTTCTGATGAAAATTCATGATATTTTTGTTATTTATACAGCAAACATACGTTGTGTGTGCTCGTTAGAACCGCCTCATTGGGGCGGTTCGAACGAGTACCCACAACCTGTCTTAGATCAGAAATAAGGAAAATAATGCATACCCCCTAAACCCTAGTTTTCTCTATACAGAGTGGGGTTTAAGGGGGTCTTCATTTCACGGACCAGTTCACGTGATGAGAAGAGTGTCAGGAATGCCTGTATATATGTATGACCTTAGGCCTCAGTAGTTCTTCATTATCACGGCAAATTAATACATGTAGTTTAGGCTTCTACGCTTATCACACCCTAATTTTGGTATTTTCTAGGGTCCAGTTGTTCCAAAGTTAACATACCATTAAAACATCTGATCATTTAGTATAGCAAATATGCTTATATTTTTGCTGAAAAAATGTGAGCAGCTTTTTTTCAGCAAAAATGCCACTGCCCATGTATTAGATATTGTACTTACTAGAACAGTTAACTTACGAACTCATTAAGCTAACGATGCTTTGAACAACTGGACTCAGGTGGGTACAGCTGAACTTTAATGTCTTGAACATTTATGTTGTGTGTACTGATTAGAATCGCCTAGCTCCAGCTAGTTAACACATGAAAAAGAGAATGGTGTTAAGCCGCCATGTGGCTCCCCGTACATCATCATTGTGCAGATTATATTTTCTAGTCCTTTGTGATCACTGAATTCATTTAGAATCATTTTGAAAATAGAGTTCTGCTTCAGCCGATGCCAGAGGGCGGGGCCGGTGTTGCACATTTCAGTGCTGGTCATGAACAGACTCAATAAAACCAAGTCAGCTAATTTCATTTACTTGGTGTATTCTTTGCTTCCAAAGGATCCAACTATTCAGAACTTATTTAACACCAAAGGTTATATTTCCATATGGAATGACCCCTGGAGCCAGATTGTGTGAAACCATGATATCAAATTTCAAAAGAAATTCTTACTTAAACACAGGGTTGTTGCCTCGCTATTATACGAGTGGTCATATCATTTAAGGACATCATCACACAAACCCGCCTATATAGTTTTGACCCTGTTTAACCTCACTTTTATACAGTAAAACTGGGGTTTACAGGGGTAAACCATATTTTTCTTATTTCTGCTCTAAAATATAGGTAGTGGGTACTCGTTAGAACCGCCTCATTGAGGCGGTTCTAACGGGTACACACAGTATATATTTTGAGCAGAAATAAGAAAAATATCACAATTTTTCATCTTAAATTTTTCAGTTTTACGGCGGTAAACTTTACAGTGCATTTGTTCAGGCGTGTTTTCGTAATGTCTCTGAAGCTGTCATTAATAATATTCGTAGTTCTGCTCCTAACTCAGATTGTAGGTGCTAACGACCAGCAGCAATCATTCGAGAAGAAATAATAAGATTGTGATGTTGTTTGGGGATTATAACGGCCCTATCAACTCTATTTGGCCATACATGTATCGAGCCGGTCAATTTACCCGATTAACCAGTCCAGTGAACATTATTTCGCTCGAAACCGACGACTATTCTTAATGGAGGCAGAAAATGACCTTCGAAAAGATTCCATGATCAATCTCTGCCACACAAGAATGCTGCGGACCCGGCAGGTATCAAGCCCATGAGTTCCGGATCATCAGTCAGCCACCGAGGCCGACAGAAATAAAAAGAAAAAAAAAAAATGAAAACATTACCTTTCTATACATATATATATTGTACTCGTTCGGTTGAAATGGGTATTAAGTACACGGATTTGCTAACATGATATCTCTTTCCTGAGTGCCCTTCGACTCTTGTCGGCTCTTTACTCAGAAATGTTACAGACAATTATAATGTAGTCATATAGGATATTCGCCAGAAATGGTCTTATGGGGATGATCGCCTACATCTAATGGTATCATGGTGATAATCACACCAGTCTGGCATAAGGGCAATAAGAAAAACATAAACATGAGAAATGTTATGACATTTTCGGAACTTTTTCTGAATTAAAAAAAAAAAATCAACACATAAAACATTTTGGTACTACACTACTGTGCAGAGTAAAGTAAGTAACAAAAGCGATGGTGTCAGCAGCAGCAATAGTAGCAGCAGCAGCAGCAGCAGCAGCAGCACCAACAACTTGCTGAACTAAGAAGATAACATTTTAGTACTACACGACATTGTACAAATTGAGGTGACGATGACAGTCGTAGCAACAGTGTTGCAGGAATACGACATGTTCTTAGTACGCAATCTGATCATATTTTACTATGCACTATAAAGATGGCCATTGACACATACATTATGAAAATACGCCTCAATATATGCATTATAAACTTTATCGTTGAAAGAAAAAAAAAAAAAAAAAAAAAAAAAGAAAAGAAAAATTTACAATGAAAATGTCCGTTTTTTTTTTCTTATTTCTGCTCAATATATACTCGTACTCGTACTCGTGTAAAAATAAACTCGTGTGTACTCGTAAGAACCGCCTCATCGAGGCGGCTATAACGAGTACACACACTCTATGTTTTAGAGCAGAAATAAGAAAAATAGGGTTTACCCCTGTAAATCCAAGTTTTACTATGTAAAAGTGGGGTTCAAGAGGGTCAAAATTATATAGGCGTGTTTTCGTGATGATTAGAGACATTGCTGTGCGTATAAGCTAGAGGAATCATTGCCCACATATTTGGAAGCAAAATCTCCAAAAGGACGTAAGTAGTGTTTACGGGAGCGTAAGACCTCAATTCAAACGAAAACAAGTCTTAAAAAATCTTACCAAGCTGTTAAAAAGTCTGACCAAGCTACAAATATCGTCCTGATAAGCGCTAAAACCTCATCAACGTGCAGCTTGTGTAATTTTCGAAGGCGTATGTGTGACAAGGGGCAGTGAAATTCCACCATTAAGACCAGCCAAAAATTAAGACAAATTCTGTTCCATAAGCAGAGCTGTATATATATCCACTGTCTTCTAGTGATAATCCACCTTCGGGACTGTTCAAAAGTGGTCGTAAAGACCACTTTTGAACAGTCCCAAAGGTGGTCTTCATACCTGTTTGGGAAAGAGCTACTGACTCGGTTTGCCTGTGGTCCGTTTTCTTTACTGTCGTCACTCCATGTTTCGACTCATTTCCCTGGTGATATTGTGGGAAGAATTTGTGATCTGAATGTCTCTGTTCCTAATCGTGTCCCTTTATAATTTTCATACAAGATTTTACTGTATTTTAGACATGGTGATCATATGTTTGTTTGTTTTGTTTGATTTGAGGTTTAACGTCCCCGTCAACACTGTATAGGTCATTTTGGAGACGTTGCTTCCAATTTTGTGGGACTTTTACCCGACATTGAGATGAAATGACGTCTCGAGCCCTGTCGCCCAATGAAACCAATAGGGTTTATAAGCATGGACGGTCCGACTCGCACCACTTTGCCTGGGCTGGCTTAGATCCTCTAAGAGGTTTACAAGTACTTGTATGCGGGTCGGATTTAGCTCTGTGTGGAAGCATCATGCAGCCCATCATTTTTCTTCAATTCCCAATGGGCGAGGGCCGGGTGATCATATGTATGAACAAAAGAAATGGAAAAAATAATGCTCTATTTCATTAAGTGGGATCCCATGTAAATGTCACGAGAATGCCTGTTTTGCCATTTAGAAACATCCAAAGTGCAGGCTGGCCTGTGTATCCACACAGTCTGATCATCTGCTTAGAGAACACAAAACGAATGCACACTAATTCATCACGTTAGCAAGTCCGTAAAATGAGCACCCCTAAACCCCACTATATACAGAGCAAACTGGGGTTTAGGGAGGTATACATTATTTTCCTATTTCTGCTCCAAGACATAGGTTGTAAGTACTCGTTAGAACCGCCTGAATGAGGCGGTTCTAACGAGCACCCACAATCTGTGATTGAGGTATCAATAAGAAATATATCACAGATTTTCATCAAGAAAGTAGCCATTTTGGAGATGTGAGAAAACGTGTGTGTTATCGTAATGTAGAGAACACAAAATGAATGCACTAATTTCTATATCTCAAGACTCCTGACTCGAGCAGGCCGTGGTGTGTCTTTTTTCGCATGATGGGCCCATAATTAGTTCTTTCATAGAAATTTCTTTTGCTATATCTTGTCAAATAAACCGCAATATGAACGTCTGTGCAACATTGTCAGTTTCGGTAGAGTCGATATTAAGTCAAAAGTACGGAAGCCGATGGGGGACACTTTTCAATACTACGTCTTATTATTACTACGACGTTATAAAACTTAAGCTTATTTTTACTATGATAAAATTCTTCTAAGTCAAACTTTTACTCTAACGAAAATTTACTAGAAGAATTCTATTGGCTAGATACACCAAGATGGCGACTAGCGTGCAAGACACAGAAAAGGTTTTTGTAGTTTTAGTGTCTGTCTGTCTGTCTGTCTGTCTGTCTGTCTGTCTGTCTGTCTGTCTGTCTGTCTGCCTGCCTGTCTGTCTCAGATTGCATATCCGATCGTGATTCAACATGTACTGTAATGATTTGTTTTGGTTGGAATATGGCCATCCGTCTGGGTTATGCCCATAAATACAGATATCTGAATTTTAAATAGAGATATCTCTAATTATAAATACAGATATTTGTATTTTTATGTAAATAGAGATATCTATATTTGAAAGTCAGATATCTGTATTTAAAATACATATATCTGTGTTTAAAATACAGATATCTCTAATTGAAATACAGATATCTCTAATTAACAATACAGATAACTGTATTTGAAATAGAGATATCTGTATTTGAAATAGAGATATCTGTATTTAAATGCAGATATCTGTATTTAAATGCAGATATCTCTATTTAAATACAGATATCTGTATTTTAAATGCCAATATCTGTATTAAAAGGGTATAAACCCAAACGGATGCCAAGTGTTCCATTTGGTTTTGCAATATTTTAGTTTTATGTCTTTTTACTATGATGTTTTTTACTATGGCTTTAGAAGCCTCCGTGGTGCAGTGGTTAAGCTACTCACCTTGTAAACCAGGGATCGCAGGATCGATCCCGGGCTTCTCCAGACTTTCGGATGAGTCTTTAAACCGAGGTCCCGTCTCTGTATGACCTTAACTGTTGGTGGGACGTAAAACTAAAAACTCACTCACTCACTCACTATGGCTTTATTTTACTATGGAGGTATTTTACTATGGCTTTATTTTACTATTGGCAAATTTCAGTATTGTATAATATAAATAAATCTGTCCGTCTATCTGTCAGTCTACCTGTATATATATCTACCTGTCCAGTCTGTCTTCTGTCTGTCTGCCTTTCTGTCCGTCCGTCCGTCTGTCTGTCTGTCTGTATGTTGGTCTGTCTCAGACGTCATATTCGGCCGTTGTCATAGTTGTGTCTCATACGTGTGTGCCTGTCTACCTGTATATCTACCTGTCTGTCTGTCTGTCTGTCTGTCCGTCCAACCGTCCGTCCGTCAGACTGTCTGTCCGTCTATCTATCTGTCTGTCTGTCTGTCTCAGACGCCATATCTTGTCGTTTTCATAGTTTTGTGTGTGTTTGGTGTGTGCGTGTATGTGTGCGTGTGTGTATGTGTGTGTGTGCATCTATCTGTCTGTCTATCTGTCAGTCTACCTGTATATCTACCTGTCCGTCTGTCTGCTTGTTTGTCTGTTTGTATGTCTATTCGTCTGTCTGTCTGTCTGTCTGTCTGGTCTGTCTGTCTGTCTGTTTGCCTGCCTGTCTGTCGCAGACGTGATATCCGGTCGTTTTCATAGTTGTGTCTCGTACGTGTGTGTGTGTGTGTGTGTGTGTGTGTGTGTGTGTGTGTGTGTGTGTGTGTGTGTGTGTTAGTTTTGCAATATTTTAGTTTTATATCTTTTTACTATGACGTTTTTTACTAACGCTTTATTTTACTACGGAGGTATTTCACTATGGCTTTATTTTACTATTGGCAAATTTTAGTATTTTTTAATAATAATTAATCTGTCCGTCTTTCTGTCAGTCTAACTGTATATCTGTATATCTACCCGTCCGTCTGTCTGTCTGTCTGTCCGTCTGTCTCCATGTCTTTCTGTCTGTCTGGTCTGTCAGTCTGGTCTGTCTGTCTGTCTGTCTGTTTGACTGTCTCTCTGTTTCAGATGTCTTATCCGGTCGTTTCCATAGTTGTGTCTCGTACGTGTGTGTGTGTGTGTGTGTATGTGTGTGTGTGTGTGTGTGTGTGTGTGTGTGTGTGTGTGTGTGTGTGTGTGTGTGTGTGTGTGTGTGTGTGTGTGTGTGTGTTAGTTTTGCAATATTTTATTTTTATATCTTATTACTATGACGTTTTTTTACTAACGCTTTATTTCACTATGGAGGTATTTTACTTTGGCTTTATTTTACTATTGGCAAATTTTAGTATTGTATAATATTAATAAATCTGTCCGTCTATCTGTCAGTCTACCTGTATATCTACCCGTCCGTCTGTCTGTCTATCCGTCAGTCTGTCTGTCTGCCTATCTGTTTGTCTGTCTGTCTCAGGCGTCTGTCTGTCTATCTGTCTGTCTGTCTGTCTCAGACGTCATATACCTGTCTGTCTGTCTATCTGTCTGTCTGGTTTGTCTGTCTGTTTGTATGTCTGTCTGTCTGTCTGTCTGTCTGTCTCAGACTTCATATCCGGTCGTTTATATAGTTGAGGTAGTGTGTGCGTGTGTGTACGTTAAGAAGATTATATACTCGAGACAATATTCTCTTTCGAGTTTTTTAGTTTTGCAATATTTTAGTCATATGTCTTTTTACTATGACGTTTTTTTACTACAGTAACTGCTTTATTTTACTATCTGCAAATTTCAGTACTGTCATATATTTCAACTTAGAAAAAGTTATACTGGAGACAATTTTCACTTTCATGAATTTGTTATGTTGCAATATTTGATTTTTGTGTTTTTTTTACTATTGCATCATTTTACTATGGCGTTTTTTCACTACGGCTTAATTTTACTATCATCAAAGCTTAGTATCTATTGAAAATAATAAAGGACAAATTACTGTAGTTGAATATCGTTCAAGAAAGCACATACATCAAGATGGCGACTGGCGGGAATGGCGTAGAAAAAAGGTTGTATTTTCAGGTGTGTGTGTGTGTGTGTGTGTGTGTGTGTGTGTGTCTTGAGTCAACTTACTACAACTTTTTCATTTTGTCAATTTGACTGTCTGTCTGTGTGTCCGTCCGTCCGTCCGTACGTACGTCCGTACGTCTGTCCGTCAGATTATATATCTGTCTTTCAAGATTTATTACACAGTCGTTATTCCACACGTGCGTGAAGTAACGTCTTTTCGGTTTCATTTATTCCCTTACATCAGACAAAGAAGTCATGGTTGTTTTCTCACGCGTGTGTGTGTGTGTGTGTGTGTGTGTGTGTGTGTGTGTGTGTGTGTGTGTGTGTGTGTGTGTGTGTGTGTGTGTGTGTGTGTGTGTGTGTGTGCGTACGTGTTTTCGTGCGTGCGTGTGTGTGTCTGTGTGTGTTTTATATCCTTTAACTAAATAGTTTCATTTTCTGGTTGTTCGTTTGTCTGAATGCCAGTTTGTTTGTCTCTCTGTATGTCCATCTGTCCGTGTGTCAGTCTGTGTCTGTCTACCTGTGTATCTGAGTGTGTATGTCTGTCTGTCTGTTCCAGACGTCATATCCGGTCGATTTTATAGTTGTGTCTCCAACATGACGCTGTGTGTGTGTGTGTGTGTGTGTGTGTGTGTGTGTGTGTGTGTGTGTGTGTGTGTGTGTGTGTGTGTGTGTGTGTGTTTTAGTTTTGCAATATTTTAGTTTTATGTCTTTTTACTATGACGTTTTTTTACTATGGCTTTATTTTACTATGGAGTTATTTTACTATGGCTTTATTTTACTATTGGCTAATTTTAGTATTGTAAAATATTAATAAATCTGACTGTCTGTCTGTCTGTCCGTCCGTCCGTCCGTCCGTCTGTTTGTCTGTCTGTCTGTCTATCTGATCTGTCTGTCTGTCTGTCTGTCTGTCTCAGACGTTATTCCGGTCGTTATCTTAGTTGTGTCTCGTACATGTGTGTATGCGTGCGTACTTGTGTGCGTGCGTCTGTCTGTCTGTCTGTCTGTCTGACTGTCTGTCTGTCTATCTATCTATCTATCTATCTATCTATCTATCTATCTATCTATCTATCTATCTATCTATCTATCTATCTATCTATCTATCTATCTATCTGTCAGTCTGTCTGTCTGTCTGTCTGTCTCAGACGTCATATCCGGTCGGTTTCATACTTGGGTCTCGTACATGTGTGTATGTGTATGTTTCTGTCTGGTCTGTCTGTCTGTCTGTCTATCTCAGACGTTTGTGTGTGTGTGTGTGCGTGCGTGTGTGTGTGTTTGTGTTTTGCAATATTTAAGTTTTATGTCTTTTTACTATGACGTTTTTTACTTTGGCCTTATTTTACTATGGTGGTATTTTACTATGGCTTTATTCTACTATTTGCAACTTTTAGTATTTTATATTATTCATAAATCTGTCTGTATGTCTGTCTGTCTGTCTGTCTAGGACGTCATGTGTGTGTGTGTGTGTGTGTGTGTGTGTGTGTGTGTGTGTGTGTGTGTGTGTGTGTGTGTGTGTGTGTGTGTGTGTTAGTTTTGCAATATTTAGTTCTATGTCTTTTTGCTATGTCGTTTTTTACTATGGCTTCATTTAACTATGGAGGTATTTTACTTTGGCTTTATTTTACTATTGGCAAATTTTAGTATTGTATATTATTAATAAATCTGTCTGTTTATCTGTAAGTCTTCCTGTATATCTACCAGTCTCTCTCTCTCTATCTATGTCTCTCTCTCTCTCTCTCTCTCTCTCTCTCTCTCTCTCTCTCTCTCTGTATGTGTGTGTGTGTGTGTGTTTTAGATTTGCAATATTTTAGTTCTATGTCTTTTTACTATGAAGTTTTTTTTACTATGGCTTTATTTAACTATATATGTATTTTACTATGGCTTTATTTTACTATTTGCAAATTTTAGTATTGTATAATATTAATAAATCTGTCTATCTGTCAGTCTACCTGTATATCGACCTGTCTGTCTGTCTCAGACGACATATCCCGTTGGTTTCATGGTTGTGTCTCGTACATGTTTGTGTGCGTGTGTGTGTGTGTTTTAGTTTTGCAATATTTTAGTTTTATGTCATTTTACTATGACGTTTTCGCTACGGCTTTATTTTACTATGGAGGTATTTTACTATGCCTTTATTTACTTTTGACAAATCTTAGTTTTGTATAATATTAATAAACCTGTCTGTCTATCGGTTGGTCTACCTGTATATCTTCCTGTCTGTCTGTCTGGTCAGTCCATCTGTCTGTCTGTCTATCTCAGACGGCATATCTGTTCGTTTTCATAGTTGTGTCTCGTACATGTGTGTGTTTGTGTGCGTGTGTGTGTGTTTTAGTTTTGCAATATTTTAGTTTTATGTCTTTTTACTATGACGTCTTTTATTATGGCTTTATTTTACTTTGGAGGTATTTTACTATGGCTTTAGTTTTCTATTGGCAAATTTTAGTATTGTATAACATTAATAAATCTGTCTATCTATCTGTCGATCTACCTGTATATCTACATGTCTGTCTGTCTGACTCTTTGTCTGACTGTCTCAGACGTCATACCCGGTCGTTTTCAATATTGTGTCTCGTACCTGAAGTTGTGTGCGTGCGTGTGTGCGTGTGTGCGTGTGTGTGTGTGTGCGTTGAGAAGATTTTATACTCGAGACATTCGATTTTATACTCGAGACATTTTTGCCAAAAATCTTATTTCAGTTGGCACCTTGTCTTGAGCACATGTTGAAAAGTTTCATGCTTGTATCATCAAGTGAACTAATTCCTTATTATTTTGGAATTAGCAGCTTCACTAATATTACTTATTCTATTTTCAGGCAAGGCATTACTACCTTGGTATCGGTGTCCTGATGCTGATTTTCTTTCTGACGCCTGTTACAGCTATGCCAAGTATAATACAGGCTGCAGCCAACGCATCGCGCTTAGAAGCAATCACAATTAACTTTTCGAGTGGTCTGCGTTATACGGAGATTGTAATTCTTTTGTTTCTATATCATGGCATTAAACTAAGCATCCGACAATTGAAGCGAATATTAAGAGCCAACAGTCTATATCGGAATAAGAACTATACAAGGGAAGCTGATATTAAAGACCTGATATCGGCCGAAATTGAGAATAGTGGCAGCTGTATTGGATATAGGGCTATGTGGAGAAGACTGGTAAATGACTATCACGTTCGAGTTCCCAGAGACAAAGTTCTTCACATTATGCGCGAAATTGATCCAGAAGGAGTTTTCGACGAAAGGCCCATAGGCTGGTTCGGCGAAGATATTATGCCCGTGGTCCGAACTATATTTGGCATGTCGATTGGTACGATAAGTTGAAGCCATATGGTTTCTGTATTCACGGTGCAATAGATGGTTACAGTAGGAAAATACTGTGGCTGGAAGTATCAGATTCCAATAATTCATCAACAGTCATTGCAAAGTATTATCTAGACACTTTGAGGAGCTTCAAAGTTTGTCCATGACTGCTTCGCTGTGATTGTGGAACGGAGAATGCAAAGCTGTCTCTACTTCAGCCTCTATTTAGGTATGACGATACGGATAGTTTGTCTGGTATGAATAGTTTTATGTATGGAAAGAGCGTATCAAATCAGAGAATAGAGGCTTGGTGGGGAATTCTAAGAAAACAGGGAATTCAGTGGTGGATTTGCAACTTTAAAGATATGCAAGATATGAACGAGTTTGACGAAACAAACAGCTTCCATGTTGAGTAGGAGTAGTAGTAGGAGTAGGAGTAGTAGTCTGTCACATTTTCGTTTGAGATATTTTCATGAAACTTCACACAAATGTAAAGAACCATGAGACGGTGTGCAGAGCGCATGAACCATAACCCAGGTTTGCCTACTTTTTGAGTTATTGCCCTTTGAAAATGGGCATTTCTAATCATGTCCGGGCCATAACTCCAAAACAGTTCGAGATATTTTCACGAAACTTCACAGAAATCTTAAGGAGAATGTGAGGAAGTGCAGCGAGCATGAACCATAACTCTGGTTTGCTTACTTTTGGAGTTATTTCCCTTTGATATTGAAAATGGCCATTTCTAATCATGTCCTGCCTATAACTAAAAAATTGTTCAAGATATTTTCGTGACATTTCACAGAAATCTTAAACAAGATGTGAGAGAGTGCAGAGTACATGAACCATAACTCTGGTTTGCCCATTTTTTTAGTTTTGAATTATCTGCCCTTGATTTACTTTATATAGTTAACCGTGTCCGGGCCATAACTCCTAAACGGTATGGAATATATTCATGGAACTTTACAGGTGAATGCATCACATCAAAACGATGTGTCATGAACAAGGAAGACAACTCTTGCATTTTCGTTTCTTTAATTATCTGCCCTTGATTTGCTTTATATAGTAAATCGTGTCTGGGCCTTAACTCCTAAACAGTATGGAATATATTCTTGAAACTTTACAGGTGAATGCATCATATCGAGTCGATGTGTCGTTAACAAGGAAGACAACACTCTCGTTTTTTTTTTTAATTATCCGCCCTTGACGTACTTTATATAGTAAATCGTGTCCGGGCCCTGACTACTAAACGGTATGGAATATATTCATGAAACTACAGGTGAATGCATTACATCGAGACGATGTGTCATGAACAAGGAAGACAACTTTTGTGTTTTTTTTTTTTTTTTTTTTTTTTTTTTGGGGGGGGGGGGGGGAATTATCTAGGGGGAAACATCAGTTTTCGTTCAGAAAACAAATTTTAGTTTTTCTTTAAATAAGGTCTCTTTCCAGTGGTGTAAAAATGTTACCATTCAATATATCTGACTTTGGTTTTCATTTCTGGAAACAAGAATCAGTAAACTACAAAATCATGCAAAACCTTGTTATCATTATCTCCTTTTATCTTGATTTTAGAGCCGGGTTTAAACAGTCACCATTTGCCATTTTGAGGCATGTAAATCAATTTCGATGTACTTTTGAGCAGCAACTGATTCGATTAAGCAATTTGCAATTGTCTGTTCAGCTCTTGCAACATTGAAAATGGAAAATATAACATCATGAAGTTTTAAAATGGCATTTTGCAAGGTTCTTAGCTTAAATGGGGCTGTGGTGGGGGGGATCTCCAAAGTAAAGAATCTAATGATGGGCAAAGCGTCGTGTTTGTTAGAGAAACCAAACAGTACCATTTAAGATTTCTATTTTGCAAAAATAATATAATGCAAGATCCAAGACTTATGCAAAATCCTGTTACCATTTTCTTCGGTTATCATAAATTCAGAATTGGTTTTATAACCTTCACCATTGGCCATTTTGAGGCATGTAAAACAATTTTGATGTATATTTGAGCAGCAGTTGGTACTATGCAGCTTTTTTATTTTGTTAGATTCTTTACTTTGGAAATGCCAAACAGCCCCATTTTAGCTAAGAACCTTGCAAAATGCCATTTTAGAACTTCATGATGTTATTTTTTTTCATTTTCAATGTTACAAGAGCTAAACAGACAATTGCAAATAGCTGAATCGCATCAGTTGCTGCACAAATATACATCTTTATTGTTTTACATGCCTCAAAATGGCAAATTGTGAATGTTTAAATCCGGCTCTAAAATAATGATCAAAGGAGACAATGATAACAAGGTTTTACAAAATTTTATAGTATATTGATTCTTGTTTCCAGACAGGAAAACCAAAGGCAGCTATATTCAATGGTAACATTTTTACACCACCGAAAAGATACAACATTTAAAGAAAAATAAGGGTAAAATCAGTAACACTACTTCATTCATTGCCTATTAACGATAGCTGAAGTTAGCTATGGGTTCAAAATTATGTGTTAGGAGTTATTTGTATATCAATCAAATACAAATAAAAATATACATTGAAATTCTGTTTTGTTTTATGTAAATATGGGCAATCGAAAACAGTTCAGGTGTTCAATTATTATGCAAACTTTACGGGGGTATACTTTTTTCAGAACGGAGCTGTAGACCCAGTGACCTTGACCTATATTTCAAGCTCTAGTGATTTTGCCCAAGCAGGTGCGACACCGCCTTTCGTGGATTTCTTGTTTACAGGAGACAATCTGTTGAGGAAGGCCTCCTCTCTGGGCAACACATTTACCATATACTGCAGATAGTCAATAAGTTTCTGGACTAAAAAAGAGATATAGGGAGTTAACTGCCACAAGCGCCACACTACCTTTTGCAGTTAGGTCCAAGATGGCTATCCATCCGAGGTCTAAAACAGGATGTTTGGATGGATTTTCCGTCCTTTTCATTGGATTTTTCCATCCAACTAAATTTCATGTTTGGAACGCTTTTGACATTTGATGGTTTTCCGTTCCAAAGTAAATCAAGATTTGGATTGATTTTTCATCCAAATATAATCTGTATCAATCAATAAGCCAAACGAGGAAAACACAAAATTCAGGACATGTTTTTGTTGTTTACGAATAGGGGAATACTTGCTCTATACATACCACAAATTTCGGCAATAACACGAAAAAGAATACAAGTTAATCAAACACTTTTTACCTGACCTATCCGAACCACTTTGCTACAAAAAAGCCTCTTTCCGCCATTTTTGTTTACATATATGACGTCATGGTGTGCATGTGCCACCTTAAACTGTTTGGCAGATTTCTTGTATTTATGAATGTCGGGCTAAATCAATGTTTAAATTTCAAAACTGCTGTATTCTTGTTCCCGATTTTTGAGGTTTTTGTGGAGGTTTAGTATGTTTTAAAACAGTCTGGGAATTTATTGACTATACATGTTGTATGCACAAGACAGCAATTTCATATTTTTATGCTCAAGTAAGCATTACTGATTAAATTTGAAAAAAGTTTCATGGTATTTTGTTACAAAGTTCAAGAAGAGCTATTTTACTGCCTTTTGTTGTCAGTGTTGAAGTTTTACTTTAGAATCTTAAAATGGATTTATGCCATATTTGTCACTATGATAGATTTTAGCATTTCTGCCCAACAAGACAAAATTCATGGATGAGGACAATAATGGTAGGGCAATGTCTGTGCACTTTTGGTGATTGGCCAGGAGATACCGTCGGAAACCAAGGCAACCAGAATTTTGACAGTCAAACCATGGAAAAATGCAACTACAGGAACTCTTAAACCATTTACTGCTCCCACCCGCCAATCAGGGAGGCATATATATATAAATATGTGTCGCCTTGATGTTTGTCCGAAAGTGAGTATGTGCTAAAGCCACAGGGCCATTCTTCGGTAACTATTCACACAAGAAGGTTGGAATTAAGTTAAATACTTAACCATGACCAAATCTTCAGATTCAATGTAAAATTATCCTGAGGTCATGCCTTTAAGGGGGACTAGGGGCTAAAATTAAGTAAATTGTTTAAGACGTTAAAGGTTATGTTGCATTTACGTCTAAGTTCACGTCAAGGTTTACGTCAAAGCTAGGTTAAAGCCAGAAAGTTGGTAATTGGTAAGCATTGCCCCGGAGTCATGCCCGTGGGTGGAGCTAGTTAGACAAAATATAAAACAGGTCACCTAGAGCATGTACAAAAATGTGACTAAAATTGTTACTTTGGTGCTACTGGTAAGGCTGTTGAGTTTTGAGAAAATGTTTACAATGACTGAAGCTGATTTCTTGCTGTTCTGTTGACAATGACATGTCTTTGGCATAATTCCAGGAACTGTGACTCTCCAGATCTATGGTGGCAAGCAAGTTTTGGTCAGATGCGACCTTTAGGGATCCTCCTGAACATGTGTACACTGAACTTGGTTTTGGCACTCCTGCAGAGTTCCAAAAACCCCTGCAGAGTTCCAGGATCACTGGACCCAAATGAGTTAGGACCAGATGTGACTAGAGATCATCCTAAATGCATTTCATCTTCTTTGATTGTCTCTCTGTAGAGTCTATTCAGTCCAAGACACCGTTTCATGCTTATGTGATCTCTGGCCTGTGACTGTCTTTTGCACTCTTGTAGTGTTCCAGGCTCTCTTACAAACCTGTATCACTGGCGCCAAAGGTCAAGAGTTAAGGTCAGATGCGACTTACAAGCATTCTCCCATACTTACAGGTTTCCTGATAGTGAAATGGGAATTGTTCGATTTCTAGAACAATTGTGCACTTCCGGATACAAGTATGACACTTTCAGCATTTGTTCTTCAAATCTTCTTGATCAAGAAAATCAACCAAGCCAACGCAAAATTTTCCATTTTTTTAAGATGGCTGCCTTGAATTTCAAGATGGCTTCCGAATTTCTTGCGATTTGACAAATAAAAGCATATCTTGCCTTAAATTTGAAAATAAGGTCCAGTTACCACTCATGTGAGACTAAGATTACGAGCTAATGTAAGCTGAACAACGTTTTTTTAGCTCACCTGAGCCACAGGCTCATTGGTGAGCTTATCATATGGCAAGGATTTTGTCTGTCTGTCGTCTGTCCTCCACATTTTCAAAAGTCGTCTGTTCCGGAACCACTGAGCCGATTGAAGTCAAATTTCATGTGGAGTATTCCTGGGGTGAGGGAACGAAAGTTTACAATTTTAATCCAGGTCACATGACCAGATACTCAAAAAATGCTCAATGCTCAAATATGCTCAAAAATCTTCTCCGGATCCGCTGGTCCGATTTGCACGAGACTTGGTATGTAGCATGTGGGACATGGAACCATTATAGATTATATAAATTACGACCCTGGGGTTACCTTGACCTATTTTATGCCAAGGTCAAATTTGGTAAGATGGACATTTGTATGGGAAAAAGTCAATTGTCTAATTTCTTGCGAACCATGCAAAATAACACCACTTAACCATATATACCGCCGGTAAAAAGTTAAGCATATTTATTTATAGGAAATTCAAGACTACTTTTGGTTTCGATTCAAAACAGATAATTTAAATGATCATCTGATTTTTATTGCTTTAGTTTAACAGAGGGGATATAAGTAAATAATTAAATGATTTTCAAACAGGAATTTGATTGTATGGAAGCACATAATTGCCATGTCAACAACTACACTCGCAGCAAATACTGAGAATATGCTATTTTTTGGAACCTCACCATCAAATCAAAAACCATATCTTGTGGTCATGTTAAAATAACGATCACACGATTTCGTTACAGTATATGTTCAGGCTATCCCTAATGGTTGCCATATACTTGGTATGTATCCCAATTGTTTTAAATGGCTTTTTCGCACCGTTAAAATAGCGAAACCAACAAGAATGTACATCTTTGTGCTGGATTTTGTTCCCAACCTTGCAGTAATGCTTTCTGAGGCTGTCTCAGATGTTAAAAATGGCTATTAATGTCGCTATACCCTTCGCTCTAATTCATATCATAGGTACTCAGGTGATTTGATGTCTAGGAGAAAATGTTGCTCTGTGTTCAGTTCATTCGCCTGAGTTTATCTTTATTCTTCATTCCCGAATCGGATATGAGTATCAATCCTCACCTTTCAGCAATGGACGATCCCCTGATGACAATGGATAATTTTTATCTTTTCCAAAATGCATGCATTGCAAAATGGTTATTTGCATGACTTGACCATGCATTAACATTGGTGTAATTCGAAGCCGTATAAAGAGCCACAAAAATGTTTTATACGTGAAACATTCACAAAAAGACAAAACAATAATTTTTCATATGGCAAAAAATGTATGCATTCAAACACAAATATGCTTAACTTTTTACCAGCGGTATATTCTTGTTCCTTATGATAAGGCTCATTTATTGGGATGGCTCTGGGACCCCCAGGGACATGCCCCACCCCCTTCACTTCATAAAATGTAAAAAATATCTCGGAAACCGTTCAATTCCCCACCCAATAAACCATAGATGTAAGGGTGAGGATTGGGTACCCATAAAGGATCCTTAAGCCCACCAGTAATTTTACTACCAGTAATGTTGCTGGCCGTTCCTAGTCGGTGATTTTGCTGTGGTTCCTTCCTGTTTATTGTATTTGGTGTTTGTATTTATTATTAATTTCTTCATTATGTCCGTTCCTCCGTTTTTGGTTGTGTTGGTGTTCTCTGAGTCACCACCTGCTTGGGAAAGAGCTGCTGACTCGGATAACTAACTGTCTAAATTGTTAATTGATGTAATTCCTTGTTTTAACTTCTCTCCCTTGCGATATTTTGGATGGGATGTGGGATCTGATTGTATCGGTTCCTGATCATTTCACCTTTTAACTTTTGTTCCTTATAACAAGGCGCATTTATTGTGATGGCTCCTGGACCCCCAGGGTGTTCCCCGGGGCATGCCCCGCCCCCTTCTTTTTAAAAAATGTCAAATATCTTGTAAACGGTTCAGATCCCCACCAATAAACCATATAACTTTTTTTTAATAAGACGCATTTAGTGACGTGTGTTGGATGCCCCAGGCGCACCCCGGGGCATGCACCACCCCTTCACTTCATAAAATGTAAAATATCTCTGACGCTGTTCAGATACCCACACATAAACCATATATATTCTTGTTCCTTGTGAAAAGACGGATTTAGTTACATGAGTCTTTGGTGCCCCAGGCTTCCCTAGGGGTATGTTCCAACCCCTTCACTTCATAAAAAGTCCAAATATCTTAAAAACCTTCAGATCCCCACCCATAAACCCATATATATTCTTTTGCCTTATAAGACGCATTCAGTGACATGGATCTTGGACGCATTCTTCCTTTTTCTGTGTTCTTCCTTTTCTTCTTCTTAAGTAATCATGTTAGCAGTTCAAGACCAATGGTCCTCTGGTTTAGCTCATCCGAGTCTCTGGCTATGGATGAGCTTATCATATGGCAAGGCAAAATGTCTGTGTGTGTGTGTGTTCACATTTTCAAACGTCTTCGCCTCCGGAACCGCTGGGCCGATTGAAATCAAATTTCATATGGAGACTCCTTGGGATGGGGGAACGCAAAAACACTTAGCCCTTGGGCTGGCCATAGACCCCCTCCCCCAGGGGGGAATTTCGTACACTATGATTTTCTGAAACTACATTTCTTAAGGGGATTCTTCAAGCCAATATCTCGTTCAAAGCTTGAATATAATCATAAAACATCCATAAGCGGATCTAGCTTAACATACGTCAAGGGTCAATCTACCAATTTCAGCATTGTGTGATGGTTAATAAGCTGACGCAATTATTTGATATTTTGTTTATACAAATACAGTTTTTAAACCAAAAGAATTGCCCAACAACATTTGTAAAGCTATTATGAAAAGAAAAACGGTATCTGTCATTCAAATCCAACTGCTAGATCTGCCACTATTAGTTATTTTGTAGACGTGTACATATCATGCCACCAGAGTGTGACAGTATGCAGTGGGCAGAACAGGTGCAAATAAAATAATTGTTCTTGTCCACATTTCACCATGATTGTTTTATCCGTATAATTGACAAAATGACATTTTATATACACAACATGTTTTCTTTTTTATCTAAACTTTAATGTTTCTACACTAACTGCCTATGCTATAAGCAAACAGAAGCAATTATCAAATGTTTTCCGACTTCCAATGGGGAACACTTAAAACGACGATTTCACTTTTAACTCGGTGGGCCAAATATGAATTATGTACATGTAAAATATGTTTTGTTGACATGTGGTCATTTCTAAGGCATTCTAAGAGAAATAACCTTACTTTTCAAATAAATATGATCCTGCGCACCTCAGCAAAAGGTCTTTCAAAACGTTGGTAGTAATAGGTCATTGTTTCGATTGATATATACGGAGCAAAAGGACGACGAAAATAGACGACTTTTGGGATATTTTTGGTGATTTTTCTGACATTTTTGTATTTTTTCTCCTCTGACACGCGACTAAGGAAGTGTCCGAAATTTTTGGTGCCCGTCGCACCTGGAGCGTACTTTTTGATTTACTATGGTATAAATATTTTGTATTTGTCACAGATAAAAAAATGGAGAAAAACGCCTATGAAATAAACCAAATTTTGGGAAAACATTCAAAGTTTTCACATCATTTCCATTCTTATTTGGTGATAATTTTAAAAACATTATTCGATGTGTTTTATGATGTAATGACGTGTTTTCCTACATTTATTAATAAATGAGAGATATGCTCATATTTTGAAGTTTTGTCAATGTTTTGCATAGTTGGTAATCTGGTATGCAGCTCTACCATAAGCTTCAAAATGAAACATGTTAGCCCTCTGCGGGACATTTGCCTGGAGTACTAAGCGACTACGAATGTGTTATTGTCTTCGTCCCTGGACGATACTATACGAATTGATACTATGTCGTGATCCCCCATTCGCTACTACTTTTCGGCAATTTACGGTGTTCCACACAGTATACACCCGTTAATTTTATCCGGTGATTTTTTCTTGTTTAGTTGACGGTATTTTTGCTCCTCACGATGGGAGCACCACTCCACTCAGAGTGTAATTCAATATGGTGCTAAAAGGTCTGCTATTTTAGTTTACTTTTAGGAGGCAGGCAGGACAACAAGAAGGCAGCAGGCAGGACAGCAAGCAGGCAGGCATGCAGGCAGTCAGGCAAAATCGCCCACCTTGACACACTCTCATCAGTCTAGACTTAAGCCAGGTTTACATACAGCAAGTTTCCTTGACAATGAATGTGTGACAATTTTCCTGAACAATGTCTTAGCGTTTACATGGAGTTAAAACTTTATGGAATAAAACATTGACGAGGAAACCGGATTGATTGATGTTGGCGTTCCTGCACTGAAGCATTATAGCATTGCAAAGACCTAAGTGTTGCCATGACAACTCCAAACTTCAAATTGTTGTTTCAGTTGCTTTATCAAAGCAAGTATCCATCTGAAATGACCTGTTTTCTCATATAACAAAACTTAAATCATTCCCGTACAAGTTCAAACAGGTTGCAAGAAATCAGTGCACATATATTATTGAAGAGAAAATATTTGACGAAGGTACAAGACTTTCTGAGTCAGACTGTCTTGCTAAACGTTTATGATTTGACCACCGATTTTTGAGACTGATTTCAAAGCCACTAAAATTGATAGAAACTATTTTCTTGTGTCTTTGTTTTCCTGGAGATCAGACCTAGATATGGAAATAAAAAGAAATGGAAACAATATAACGGTAACGGTAATCGCAAAATTGTTCAAATAAACATGAAACACGTCTTGTACATATTGTGTCCCTTTGACGGGACATATTAACTGCAACAGTACCGACCCAGATCAGAATCATCAGGCATCGTAAATTGCGAAGCACGTGTACCAAGAACTACACTAATGACAGTTGTGAGACTCGTCAATGGCTTTGGCGGACGACCAAATATCAACGAACCAGCAAAAATAATTGATACGTTTCTAACCGTAAAAAACTTGCTAACTTGTCAAACGTCTTTGTCAAAGGTTTCAATTTACACGAACAAGGTTTTCATTACCACTGAACATTGATACATTAATTTACCAATGGAACTTTAACAATTATTTTCATTTACACAAGCAATGTTTTCGTTAACAAACCGTATTTGTCCAGGAAACTTGCTGTGTGTAAACCTGGCTTTAGTTTCGCGATTCGCACATAGTCATTTCGGTGAACATGTGGTTAACATTTGTAACCCATTTAAACGTAGCATCCCACACATAGGACATATGAAATCAGCGCAGATCCAGATGGGACGCCACATAATACCACATGTCATCAGGGTCAACATGGTTTTGCTTAAAAGAAACATCAACCTGGAACCCCTAAAAAGAAGAACAGACTCATCCAGATAGTAAGGTTAGACGAATCCCTTCGACTTAAATTGGTTAAAAGACACTGTATCACATGTTTGTCTAGAACATAACGATAACAAGCCTTATGTTTTGACCCATTCAGACCCCACTTTTACATGGAAAAACTGGGGTTTGCTTGGGTAAACATTATTTTTTCTTATTTCTGCTAAAACATAGATTGTGGGAACACACACAATCTATATTTTGAGCAGAAATATGCAAAATATTTGTTTTTTTTATCTGAAAACATTCTTTTTTTCGGCAAAATAATTTCAATGTATTTGAATAGGCGTGTTCTCGTTATGTCATGACCAAGGTTACGAAAAGTCGTGACCGAGTCGATGAACATGGCAAAGACAAATCAAACAAAATGTGTGTGCACCCATTGAACAATACGATCAGCTGGAGAATCTGTAAAGTCTGATCAGTCTTCACAGTGCACTCAGTGCATAGCGAATGATCCTGGCTTTCGTCAAGTGGACAACCCAGACTGATCAGCCGACAGGATCAGCCTGGGCCGATCACAATGCTGATCCATAACTGCGCTAGATGTACTGCCATTCTATTTGTTTTGTTGTGGTTCAAGTAAACTTGCCACGTGATTCTTACAATGTCAATATAATTGTCGTCCTTCCTGGAGGACGACTATACAGTTTGTTAGGTTTTCATTATTAAAGCACCACAAAAACGGTTAGGCATGCAGGCAGGAGGGACAGCAGGCACGTAGGCAACAAGGATAACAGGCCGACAGGACAGCATGCAGACAGGCAGGCAGGACAGTAGGCAGGCAGGTAGTTAAAGCATGTGCTACATTTGTCGAAAGCTAAACGAAGACCAAGCTTTTTGTTAAAGTTAATACTTGTTATATTTGATAAATGCACTACAGTTTCAAATCCTCTCGATATATGTATCTGGATATATGGCTCTGTTTATAATAAGTGTTTTAAGATATTGAGTGCTATTTAATATTCATTGGTTCAGTCTATTTTTTCACCTGCGCATACGCAACGACTGTTTCTATGCTTAACATATCAAAATGGCATACTGGGAGGATTATATCGTTAAAACAACACCTTTATTGTTGAGAAAATCCCATGCTAGTTTTCCAGCGTGG